>JARHVA010000909.1:4015000-4080000 GCA_037957365.1 Torreya grandis | reverse complement strand
TTAGAATCTTACTTCTAGCACCTTACCTTTAGACATCAAGCACTTCTTAGGGCTGCCACATAGAAATGTCAAACCTATATCCATGAAAGTTATTTTGTCTAAGGAAGATAAAATATATCTTTATAATCACTTGGATATTGATACATCTACCTAAATTGGTAATCCTCTTTTTGTTAATTAATATTCAATGTTTTATGTAAGAAATTTGAAATTAAATGTCTTAGTTAAAGTTTGAAATTAATTTTTTTATTCCACTACAATCACCCCTAATCATTCAATAAGGGGAATTTCAGTTCAAAATATTAAAAACCCATATCTATAATCCCTCATTGAATTTTTCCAAGTGATGATTATTTTACAAAGAAGACTCACAGACATCCCCTTTTGGGCTCTAGCATACATTATCCATTCTCTTGGTAGACAACAATTTGATTGGTGTGCATTCATATTGAATAAGATATGAAATGATTTGGATTGTGCTTTTTTAAGTGAAAATTACACAATTTTCATTTATAATTATATTTTAGGTTTATAATACGAGGTGTATCATGAGTTGAAGGGAAAAATTGTTCTAACTATCTTACATGAAAAAATGAAATCTAATTTTGTGGCCCTTGCCAAGCTTGAGGTATGTTTGAGGTTTAATTATAATTCATAAAATTCTCGTGTTATTTTCTTATTACAATTCAAATTATTATTATTTTGTTTCCTTATAATAGAGAATATAGTCTATTTCTCAATCAAGAAGAGAAGCCACATTGAAAAAATATCATGCTATTTAGGGCTCTAGAGATTCTCATTCAGATAGGGGTGATGACATATATTTTGGTGTAGCAACATCATTTATAATAAATAATAAGATGTAAATATGTATCTCACCTACTACTGCACTTTGGCTACATCCCTTAGGCACATCCCTAAATATAAGTTTTAAATTCCAAACTCCTAAAAAAATAGTTAGATGTGGTTTATCTAGTTCACCACATGAGCAATGCAATGATGAGGACAAATATTTTGACAATTTGACATCCTTTCCATTGAATAATCTTGTTTCAAGTAATTTTTTTGCTTTTTTAGATGATATAGTACATACCAAGTTGAAATTATTAAAACAATGGGAGATTTGGGGCAAGGCTTTGGTAAAGGAAATTAATGAGCATTATCATAACCATTTACAAAGATATTCTCTATATTATTTGGTTAAAAATGATCCGTCCAACATTGATGTCTTAGTGAAACAAACTAAATTGGGATCAGTTATAGTAAAAACATCCCTATAATGATAATGTTTTAGATGTTATGATAAAAATATTTGAAAATTTTAATGTAGAGGCATAGGTATACTACAACAAATGGGAAAGAAATAAAAATATTTTTCACCTTGGCAATTTAGAGAGAGATAAAGATTTGGTAAGTAATAAGTTTTTATACATTTTTAATCACACTTTTGTAATTTTTATTTGACCCACTTTATTTTCCAAATTGCAGTCAAAATATGACAACCTAAAGAATGAATCATAAGTACTTAATATTCAATATAAAAAGCATAAAAAATCTTAAATTCAATAATTTTATGGAAGGAAAAATGTGTTCTAGTAAAAAAATAGAGTAATACACTGAGGAGGATCATTGAAGAGCATGGCATGGATCCAAAAGTTCTTGTGAAGGAGAAAATAGATGTGGATCCCTTTGTACTATTGATAGGAGATGTAACACATGAAGAAAGGACAATACTTAAAAATATCAATGTTTCAATCAAGGATTTTGTTCGAGAAGGTGTCTTACAATTTTATTCAAGGAAAGGGTAAGCCAAGGCAACATCATATACTTCTCAATAGCAAACTAGAACTACTTATATTGAATGATATATATTCACTACATGTATCTTTCTCTTTAATGTAAATGGGATATCCAAATTAGCTAAACTATGGAGACATGATTTTAATTTTTTATATATATGTTATGTTGAAACTAAATAGTTTATATTGTAAATTAAAATTTTAAGTTTAAATATAAGTCTATTTTCTATTTTATTCAGTGGATTTTATCCATGACAAGTTTTATATTACATTAGAAATTCACTACTTAAGATGTATAGTGATAAGGGAATAATTCATTGATGTATAATATTCACAACCACATGAAATAACTGCTTCATATCAAAAACAAATTGTAAAATAAATATTTTCCATACATATAACCTAAATATATTGTTTAACAAAGATTGAAATTATAATATAACATAAAACTATTTTAAAATAATACAATAACATAATTTGTGATATATTTCAATTTACATAATAGTAATGTTTAATTGATTTTTGATACAAATGATAATATTAAAAACCAATTAAAAAATTAAAATTTGAAACATACATACTTAAATTCAAGTAGTTGAAATAGTTTTTGAGTAGCATGTTCTTCATAATTATCATTTATATTACTATATCTAATGCATATATCATTTCAATATTTGGATTAGTTTTCATTTGTTTTATTAGTAACTCCTCTTATTTGAATTAGTTAATTCCAAATATAAAGTGCTCTATCACTGGGAAATGCATCCACCAGATAACACAGAACATACAATCTCAAACATGTGTCTAGGTTTCTATCCAATCTATTACAAATTTTGATTTAACAAAAGATAATGCACCAAAGAATATTTCATCTTCAATAAATCCCAAAATCATTGTTTGGAAAAGTTCATACAATTGAAAATATTCACTAATGTATTCCTATAGGACGGTATTGGAATATAATTTTTTTCCATAGCCTTGTTATAGCACCATTTTTAGTTGGCACATTTAGACAATTATATTGATTAATCATTATGAATCCAAACTGGGTAGATAGTTTTGTCAGTAAATCTTTTCATAAAATGACTAAAATTTTAACTCAATTGATATCTACAAACTTAGAAAAATGTTTGATGAAAGTGTCCATGTATCTAATAAATAAATTATTGATTTATTATTTACCATCCTCAACTCTCCAAAATATGGGATTCACCACTGCCATGGCTTCAAGAAACTCATCCCTTTGAAAGTGTTCTTAAATTTCTATAAGCAAGCTTTCTGTTATCTTTCTCAATTTTATTTATGTTTCAAGTATTATAGTTTTGTAATGAATATGTGTTACAAGGAATTCTTTAGTTTCTGGTCCTATTATATCAATTGGTTTTTTTTATGTGTGTAGTGGTATTTACTTTTCATTAATTAAGATACAAATATGATCATTAATATTTAATTTCAAATAGGATTTTGGATCCTAAATATCTTTTAAAGTTTTCCAACTAGCAAAAATAGGTAGATATTGACCAAATTTGACCCCAAGTTAAATTGGTCACACCTGATAAATTCAAACTTGTCATGGTCTTGTGATGTGGTAATTTCATACTCTATATGGTCCCTAGAGTCTTCATTTAACCTTGTTAGCATGGTTTAAAGTTAGTTTGGAGAAGTTAAGGTAAAATCATATTTTAGTCATATTGTGGTCTAAGCATGTCATGAGGAAATAAGGCATGGTCAAGTTGTGTCATAGGTAATTAGTGGTTTATTAATGTCATTTAATGTGTTAAACATCTTTTCACAACATTTCATCAAGTTTTGAAAATTTTGAGGTTCACTTGTAGCCTTGGAGGTGTTAAAAGTGTATATAAATGTGATTCTTGGCTAACATTGATATATGCCAAAGTCATAAAAGATACAAATTCATACCATAAAAATTCCAAGAATATTGGATTACTTACTCAACTACCACACCTATCAGCATGTCAGAGAAAGGTCAGATTCTTGAATTTAAATGCCACATTGAGGAGTTAGAGGAAGTTGTACAAACTTATAGAATTAATGTGAAATTTAAAATGTTACAAAGGTGTATTTTCATCTTATATAGGTCAAAAAAAATATTGGAATGAATTTAAAGATCCAAAATTTGTAGAAAACTTGTTCTCTCTTCCATCATTTCATTCACATGCTAGTGAAGGCCAATTTCAAGTAGATGGTATAGGTCATACAGGTAGAGTTGGGGGATGATATTTTAGAAAACTTTTGGGACCAATATGGGATTCCAATTTATGGTAGTTTTAATTTTATTGGGTCTTTTAGTTTTATAAACAATTGCTAAGAGCCCATACTACCTTTTGAGAGCTCAAAACTCCACAAGCTAAGTTTAGAGCAATTCCAGAATAAATTGTGAAATCATGGATGTTCAAAACCAATTAGAGTATCTTATTATATGTATGTATATGCCTCATACATACTCACTCATATTATTTACACATGTGGATGTCCTTTTGGCATGAAAAGTGGTTCTTGAGCAGTTTGAGATGACTGGTAGATTTTCTATGTTACAAAGGCTCTCCATGTGATCTGATACATTTGAATATTTATACATGGTCTCCTAAAATCCTTATAAATCCATTCCTGGTATTCTAGTTAACTAAGGATTTTTTACAAATCCCAAAAGGCCACTTCTTCAGTCACCTTTTATGGACTGTGTTTTATGTGTCTGTAATTCAATTGTTTTGAGTACTTTGAATATGTGATTCAAAGAGTTTAAATTTGTTTTTTCATGTCTGATATGGTGTTTAAATAATAATCAATAATCTTTAGTCACTATCAATTATGTTATACTTTCTAAAGCTTCAAGAACTTAAGATTTCAGATAGTCCCTATGCAACCTATAGGTTTGTAAATTTAGGTATATTCAGTGGTGTCCATGTGATTTTAAGGTTGACCCAACATCATCATGGTGGTTATTAAAGTTGATAAAAGATCATGTATCAATTAAATATCTCTCAAACACCTAAATTAAGTTGTGGATATAATGATAATCTAACAATGCTTAAAAGATGCATCCTACATGACTTTGTGTAGGAGGATAGTGGATACAAAGTTTAGTAATGTGATTTTAAAATTCCATATAGACTTGCAATGTAAATGAGGAAATAACTATAGAGTTTTTGTCTACTATAATATCTCATGACCTATTTGAAAAGGTCCACTCAAATTACATACTCATATTTCTTTCTCATGTTGATCACCTATAGTTAGCCAGTTGGAGATTTGCCTTGAAATGCATATTGCTGAGATATGGAGTTGTTAAAGGATTTGAAAAATGTTTTGATACATTAAAAATAACATGATGTCAGATCATTTGAAAATATTTTAGGTTTCTTTGAATACCTAAAAGGCCCTATGTATAATTAATTATTCAAATTGTCACCTATAGCCAACTAGAGGCATGAAAACATTATTGATAGGTTTTTGAACCTTTAGGACATTTTGAAGGTTTAAAGATAACTTAATCAATAGCACATCAGGAGATTTAATGGATCCAATGATGTAATTCTAGTTCCTCAAACATTACATTGATAAACCATTCCAAATACACACATAGGTAATCCTCATCACCTACAGGTCTATCTAAAAACTAAGGACTATCTCTAAACCTAAGAATAGTGGTTTGTGTGTGGATTTATAGGTTATAAATACATCAAGGTTTTCAATATATGGATATCAAAGGGGTTATAAGTGACTGACCCATTAGAGAGAGAAAATAGGTTTTATGAGTTAAGATCACAATCCTGATATGCACATAAGCTTGTAGGTCTATTTGAGTGACTTAAAGTCTCTCAAAATATTGAAAAATGATAGTGATTTGTGTGAGTATTTGAATATGGAAATAATATCAAGGTTATCAATCCATTCATAGTGAAGAATCTAAAAAGGGTTTAGAGGTTAGTTTCCTACACATAGTGCATACATAATTTTACCTACTTAGTCCTAAAGAATAGTTGCTTGATTGGAATGTTGGAATGAATAATCCATAAAAATAAATTTAAAATGTTTAATATGATGTAATAGTGATAGTATCATTCCATTAGACCCTAATCTCAAATAACAATAAGGAAACAAGCCATATTTAGTCCTACAGACTAAGTACACACATAGGCCTATTAGGCAGTCAGTCTTGAGGAGATGAAAAGGAGTTAGTGGAGTGAGATGAGACCTTTGAGACTTTAGAAGGTAGTTAAATATTTTTAAAAAATATTTCATGATGATATTAGACCCTGGAAGAAAGAGAAAAAGGTGAAAATAGGTAGGTAAGCTCACATAATTAGTTTATCTCACAAACTCTAGGCCTAGTCTAATGATTATAGATAGGTTTGATGAAAATAATGTGATAAGATAAGAATTTAAAAAGTTCAAGGAGGATCTCATAGACCTTGTTAACTCAAACCAAACTTAGGAAAAGTTCCTACAGATAGTAAACTTGCCTAGACCTCACAAAATGCTTATTTTCAACTTGAGAGATTAGTTTCTCTTGCTTGGTATGGATCACACATGATACATGGGACCTTGAGATTATATTTATTTTAAATACGTTAGTTCACTTTAAATTTTTGGAATTGGTTGGTGGTTTCATGCCTTGAGGTTTATGAACTATCATTAAGAGTTCAAACCAATTTAAGGTTGCTTAGGAGGGATATAAAAAATAAGTGAGAGAAAAACCAAATTTCACGCCTCTACATGGATGAGATTTAATTAAAAATGACATATAAAATCTTCAAAACTCCTTTGAGAATAATTCCATGTCAATGTATGGTACATAACTATATAAAACTTTATGAATTAGTGTTAAATAATTGATTTTTGTTATTTTGCAGGTCCGTATAGTGAGTCAAAACTTTAAATTTGGCATGGAGGTATGAGAGGATTTTTTATAATTGAATCAAACAATTTATTTGGGTTTTTAATGTGTGGGGATCCTATTGAATAATTTTTTACTCTCTTGGTAGGGAGGCCTAATTGAGGCCTAGTTAAGAGAGAGAAAGGGCATACAATGGCATCTTCACTCACTCTCAGAGCATAAAATTGAACATGGATCTATAAATACATATTGGGTATTTGAATATGCCCTAAAATTATCAACATATTCTATAGTTTACACCACACAAGCAGGTTTGCATCATTTTATGGTTATAAGAAATGAGACCTATTTGGGTATTTTGGTAGAGAATGACTTATTGAGGCTAGTTTAAGGCCTTAAAATGGATTGTTGTAGGTATAATATTCTATTAATAGGTCATACATGAAGTTTGGATAAGATAAAGTAACTAAAACCAATTTTTGACACTTGTGTGCAAAAAAGGCCTAAAGAAATGAAGATCCCTCTAGACACCTTTCATGAGAAAGAGGTGATGTGCTAAAGAGAAGCTATTGGGGTCAGTTGAGAGGTGTCAAGAGTAGATAAAATTAGTATAATAAACTAATATAACCATAAATAAGTCCACTTATCCTCAACATGTCAAGAAGAAGGGGAGTTTCAAGAAGTTAGTCAAGGTGTCAAGCAAGAAATTCAACTTTCATGCCACTTAGAGAGTTGGATCATATTCAAAGAGGATACACATGGGATCTTGGACCTATTGAGGTATTTTCATAACTCCTCTTCTTATTGTAACTCATATGACACTTGTTTACCTTATCTCTCCTACACTCTTCTTCTCTTTTCTCTCATGTTATCTATATATTGAGCCATATTTGGGCTAAGTTTGGATCCTCCACTTGAGTATGGAAAATATTTTCTCATTTTAAGCCTTTGAGCAATAAAGAATGATCTATTTTACCTTCTCTATGAGTTGTTACAATGTGTTTGCTAACTAGTTGATCTTGCTAAGTGATAGATTCTCTGCCCTAGCATGTTGTCCTTGTTTTCATTCATATTAAATTTTGAAAGTTTGTTGTAGGTCTATTGAAGTGTTTTAATAGAGCTTTTATAATTTTAGAGAGTTTTCTCTACACTATTTCCATGCTATGAACTTTTTTTAGTCCTCCTATATTAATTTTGCTTCACAAACCTCCATGAGAAATACTCATGCAATAGGTAGATTTGAATTAGTTATGTGTAGGTTAGGCTTGTGTTTGGAGTGTACTTGTAATTGGTTGGTAGTGGGCAGGTTAAAATTAGTTCATCACCTCATTAAAATAGGTTTGTTTTATGCTTTCACTCTCCCTTTTTATATAAATTAGTTAGTAGTTTAGGTGATGAGATTCAATAGATAAACCAAGCGGGCTAGCCCTTCAATCTATAGGTTTATCTTTGCTATAGGCAACTCACAGGGTTACAGATAATCACATGTTCCAATCAATTTGGAGAAGGAATTAACTACCTCTCCAAGGGTGAAAAATTGAGTGATAATAGTTATGGCATGCCTAGTGGGACTAAGGTCCAAAAGAGTGGAATAATTATTGGTGTGTTCTTCCTCCTATCAGCCTTTGGAGGCATTCAACAAACACCAATGGTGACTCTGAATGGAATCAATTGGTTAGAAGCAACCCAAGTACTTATTGTGAAACTATTTTTATCATATCTAATGTTTCATTTGATTAATGAAGTTGGTATGTTTGGTTATGATGAAAGATTCTATTGTGCACCTCCATATCAGCCTTGTCATGACCCCAATTATGTGTCTCAATATCCCTATAAATATTTTTATCATCCCTATGAGTCATGGAAATCCTATGGTCATCCTACCCTCCCTTCATATGATCATGGTGTTGTTAAGTAGCCATATGAAGAAGCCTATGATGAATGCTATGTAATGTTCCCTTCTTCCCATGAGTGACATTTTTTTAATACCAATAGCCTATTATATTCTTGTAGTCTATTTTGGGTGTTATATGGGGATTTTAGTGCAGGATCACTATTTATTAAAACTATTCATATGTCACTATTCACTAGCACTATTCATGAGTCATTATTCATGGTGATATGGTATTGATGTAAGTCATAAGGTAGTTGAGGATGTGTCTTATAGATGATGTATCATGGCCTATGGGGGAACTCACATATGTTAAAGTTGATGTGAGAGAAATTGGGATGAATTTATAAAATGAAATCTTGAATTGGCATGTGAAGTACTTTGGAATGAGTCACATGTTTGAGATATGGGATGAATTTGTGGGTGGTTCTATAGTTTTATTGTCTACCACTTAGTCAAAAGTAATTGAAGACTTGTCTTGGAATCTCATGTGCACATGGGGAAAAAGACAAGAGGTTTACTATTCTATATTTTCTGTCACATGTGTGAGGGTGACTCTTTGAAAGCATGTGGAAAATGGCGAACAAAGCCAAAAGAAAATGTGATCATGTGATCCACTTTTGATCATTCTCACATGGTGACAAGCTTGTCACTATATATCAATAGTGCACCCATTCAAGGAGATCAAGTTTCTTGGCTTGGGCATGAAGTTTCCTCTCTCTCTCTCTCTCTCTCTCTCTATATATATATATATATATATATATATATGAAAGCATGCTTCTCCCTTTATAAATATATCTTTGAAATTATAAATCCCCATTATTTGTAGAACTTGAACTTGTGTTCAATTCTTCCTCTCAAATTGGAGAGTTGAAACTAGTTTTGGTAGTGAGATATCCACCCTAGCTGGTCTTGGTGATTCGATTCATACATTGCATGTGGGCTTCATTCAGAGTTACTAGTCTTCAATGGTAAAAGATTACTCCCCAGATGGATTAGTTGTAGATTAGATTTGTATTACTAAGTGTGTAAGTTGTAATGCAATATTTTTAAGTGTGTTTCAATATTTAATATATGAGTGTTGTATTTTATTATTTCCATATAAATGTTGAGCTAGATTATATAGTGGTGTTATAATGTATTTTAGATTTGAGCATATCTGTGTAGTTTGGATTTATTTAAGTGTGAGTGACGATTGTTAGTGTTTTATGTAAGTAAGGAGTGGGGTTAGAGTGTATTTTATAAATTTTAGTGTTTTTATCAAATATCCTTATCCAAGATAATTCGGTGGTATCAAAGCTTGGTATGAGTCTTAATATTGTATTAGGATTTTATATTTCTATGTTTTGTAGTAAATATCCTTGTCTGAGATAATTCAATGGTATCAGAGCTTTATATAATTCTTAGTATTGTATTAGTTTATTTTAGAGTTTTTATGTTTTTCAGTAGATATCTCACTTTGGGATATTCTAGTGGTATCAGAGCTTTTTGTGAGTCTTAGTGTTGTATTGGGATTTTATAGTTTCTGAGTGTGTTTAAGAAATATCCCACTTTAGGATATTCTAGTGGTATTAGAGATTTTATGTTATAGTTAGGATTTGTTATAGTTTTAAGTGTGTTTAGTAAATATCCCACTTTAGGATATTTCAATGGTATAAGACCTATGTATCCTACTAGCTTGTGTCATTTTGTGTTTGTAGTTTTGAGTTGATAAAGCTACAGGGAACATGGAGTGGAGATAGCTTCCCAATTTTTTGCCCACAAAAGAAGAGGTGTTAAGGAAAAGACAAAATGAATTCATTTTGTAAACACTCATTAAAATATCCCAATGAGAGGATCATCTCTTTGAGTTGATAACAAATGAATTACAGGAAAAAATCTCCAAAAGTTTGGAAGCTTCCAAGCTGCAAGAGTTGAATTAAATTGTTGAAGAACCCACCATCCAAGAAGAAGTTATAGTTCCACCAAAATTTGATGAAGACAATAGAGAAGTGGATTCTGGATAATTAAAAATGTTAGAGGAGTTATTTATTCCATTTGAAGAACAACATGAGAGTTATCCTAATTTTCTAATGAATGAGGAGAGCATAGAAGAAAAATTACCAGCATTAGATGTGGAGGTTGTGTATGAAAATACACACAAGGATATTTTTGTAGAGGATTAACCTTATGAAGAGGGAGAAATCCAAGATAAGATGAATTATTCACCTTCTCAAGTTACTTCTTCATCTGCACATAAGTTGGAGAAATTGATTTTGATTTCATTATAGGCATGTGGTGCTGATAGGAGTGTTGCAGTTAGCATGGAAAGAATGCTTAATATGGCATCCCTTGATGTAGGGATTCTAACCCCAAATAAAAATAGAGTCGTGAAATAGAAGCCACAAGAAGGATAAAAAATGGATGATTACAAACCCCCATAGCTAGTTTAGGATCCTAATATCTAGATCTATGAATTTATCCAGCTTACATGAGGACAAGCATTCTTTGGGAAGGGAGGACTTTTAATATCCCCCTTTTCCCATGAGTGACATTTAATTAATACTAGTAGCCTAATCTATTCATGTAGGCTATTTTTGGTGTTATAAGGGAATTTTAGTATGTGATCACTATTCACAAGATACTATTCATTGACACTATTCATGTGTCACTATTCACTTACACTATTCATGGTGATGTGGAAAGTGATAAATTTGATTACATAGCTAAGGATGTGTCTTTTGGATGATGTGGCAAGGCCCATAAGGGATCTCACATGTGCTAAAGTTGATGTGAGAGAAAGTGAGATGATTTTATACGAGGGAATATTGAATTGGTATGTGAATTACTTTGGAATGAGTCGCATGTGTGAGCTATGGGATGAACTTTTGGGTGAATCTATGGTTTTATTATCTACCACTTAGTCAAAATCAATTGAAGACTTGTATTAGAATCTCATGTGCACATGGTAAAAAGTACAAGAGGTTTATTATTCTAGATTTGATGTCATATGTTTGAGTGAGGTGACCCTTTGGAAGCATGTGGAAGGTGGGGAACAAAGACAAAACAAAAGGTGATCATGTTATCCAATTCTAACCATTATCACATGGTGACAATATTTTCACTACCTAAATAGTGCACCCACTCAAAGAGGTTGAATTTCTTGGTTTGGGCATGAATTTTCCTTTTTTCTCTCTCATGCTTTTCTATATAAGCATGCTTCTCCCTTTGTAAATATATCTTTGAAATTATAAAATCCCCTTATTTGTAGTAATTGATCTTATGTTCAATTCTTTCTCTCATATTAGAGATTTGAAACTAGTTTTAATGGTGAGATATCCACCTTAGCTGGAGTTAGTGATTCCATTCAAGGATTGCACATGGGATTCATTCAAAATTTCCAATCTTTGGTGGTGAAAGATTCCTCCCTAACTAGATTATTTCTAGATTAGATTTGTAGTAGTGAGTGTGTAAGTTTTAATTCAGTATTTTTAAGTTTGTTTTAGTATTTAATATATGAGTTCTGTATTTCATTATTTCTATATAAATGTTGAGTTGGATTATATAGTGGTGTTATAGAATATTTTAGATTTGATAATATCTATGTAGTTTGGATTTATGTAAGTATGAGTGATTTTTTAGTGTTTTATGTAAGAGTGAGGTCAAAGTGTGAATTTGATACATTTGAGTGTTTTTATCAAATATCCTTATTTGGGATACTTCAGTGGTATCAGATCTTTGTATGAGTCTTATTATTTTATTAAGAATTTATAATTCTATATTTTTGTAGTAATTATCATTATCCAAGATATTTCAGGATATCAAGAATAGTACCAAGAAGTGTCTCCCTATCAGTCTCATATTGATCCATATCAACCTCAACCTAATTTCTATCAGCCTTGTCATGAGGAATCAAATAATACCATTGATTGGGAAGCAAGATACTAGGAAGTAAGATATAAGGTCTTAGAAGCTACTTCAACAAGTTGAAGCTCACCAAAAACCCCACTATTACCCTTCTCCTCCTAATTAAATTCCACTTCAATCCAAATCCTTATTGGAACTCATGCCAAATGTGTTAAACTTAAAAAATGTAATGAGAAAATGGGATAAGGAAGGTGGTGTGATCCCTATTCATCTCATTGATAAGTTGAGGAAGTCAGTTTAATTATTTATGAATGATTGAAAGTTAGTTGAAGAGGAAGCCAACTATGTCATCAATGATGATTTGCATAAAATAAGATGTTATATCCAATGGTGGATAGATATATTGGAAAGGTTAGAAAACCAAGAGCTTGAGGATGATCTTACATCTATTGAAGAGACTTAAGAAGGCTATGGAAAAAGTGAATATCTTGTTGAAGAAGATACCTCTTCTATTGCTAAAACTAACTTATCATCTCCCCAAGAGTCTTGTCAAAAAACCCCCATTCAAAATCCCATTCATAATCCATCCACCACACATCATAATCCCTCTCCAACCCATGAACCAATTCACCACTCTCACACCTCATCCCTTCTTGAAGGAGAACCCATCCTATAGGAGACTAGTGAAGAAGAGAAAACTAAATTTGAAGCTAATAAATAAGATGATTCAAGCATATATGATGAATATTTCACTATAGTGACTCCCCTTGGTGAAGACAAGGATAAGTACAACTTCTTGTGTGAATAAAAATATTATCAAGATCAAGTTACAACTACTCATTAAAAAAGTTGATAAAGACATGGAAGACAAGATGTTTGAGGATAAAAATATTATCACCTCATCTGAGTTAGTTGGATATCATGGGCATGATCAAGAGTTTGAATCTAAAAATAAAATATAAGATGAAGCTTTTATTGACTTCATGAATAAATATGACATGCGGAAATTTTTTAATGAAAATTATTAAAAATTTGAATGCTTTTAAAATCCTACACCTCATGTTGATCAAGTTGAAGACAATATTGAAGATGTTTTACCCCTTTAGGTTGTGTTTCAAAAGGAATATCTTATGTCATATAAACTTGTGAAAGTTGTAGCTAGCATTGAATTTGAAGAATTTTCAAGTAAACAAGTTGATTTTGATGAACTTCTCAATGATCAAGAAGATGAAGTTGAAGAAGTTATGGTTCTTAAAGAGAAAGAAATCAAAGATGATTGGTAGCAACATATTAAGATTATACAAGAATTTGAAGGCCTTTTTAAGGTTTAAGGTCATTTTCATAAAGATATCAAATAATATATCTTCATGGAGGACAATGATGAGGATTGTTTTGAGAATGCAAATCTCCTTAAAGATCTTGATGAGCTTACATCAGTTGATGGGAAGCCTAATTTCATTCAATATGACATGAAAGTCAAGTAATCATGCTTGGATGAAGCATAATTAAACAATTTTACATTTTAATAAAATCATGAGATGATTTTTGAGTCACAAGAATATTTCAACTTCATAGGTAATATGTTTGTAACTGTTATTTTTGCATTGAAGATCATGCCAAAGAGAGTGGCAAGCTTTAAGGAGTTTAAGACATCAAAACCAAGGGTCAAAAGATAAATTAATTCATTCCTTCCTTCATCTCATGGATTAAAAGGTGGTGTAATCTTCCCCTTTGATCCAAGATGAGATTTTTTTTAAAAAGTTAGTTTGTATATAGTATAGTTTTCTTAAGTTCTTGTTGTGTTCCCTAAGTACTTGATATCAAATGTATGTGTGTGTGTGTGTGTCTTTCTTTGATTTATGTTTTATTGTTTTATTTTATGTTTTATTAAGGTAAATTAGTTTTTTTTATTCATGTTCAAATTCTATTCAAGTCATACACTGAGTGCTCCATACTCCATTTCCCAATGGACATTCAATGTTACTAGTTCTATTAGCATTGTAGACATGTTACCCCTATTAATCACCAAGAATGTTGACTAAATTTGACCCCAAATCAAATTGGTCACCCCTTATAAATTAAAAATTTTCATGGTATTGTGATGTGGTGATGTTATACTCTATATGGTCCTTAGAGTCTTTATTTAACCTTGTTAGCAAGGTTTAATGTTAGTCTGGAGAAGTTAAGATAAAATCATATTTTGGTTATATTGTGGTCTAAGCATGTCATGAGGAAATAAGGAATGGTCAAGTTATTTAGGATTTTATTAATTTGATTTCATGTGTTAAACATATTTTCATAACATTTCATGAAGTTTTGGAAAGTTTGAGGTTCACTTGTAGCATTAAAGGTGTTAAAAATGCATATAAATGTGATTTTTGGCTAACATTGATATATGTCAAAGTACCTATTGACCAAATTTGACCTTTGTTAAAATTAGGTAAAACCCTAGATTTATAAAATTTTAATAATTTTATACATGTCTTATGGAGTCTCATATTGTTCTATACATCCTTCTTATCCTTCCCCTAGTCCTTGTTGAAGCCCATTCTCCTTGTACTAGTCTAGTCAAACAAAGTCAAAGTTGGTCAACCAAGGTCAAATTTAGTCCAAGGTTAAAATTGTGTTATAAATATTCTAATATTGTCATTTAGGTGTCCTAAGGTGTTTATAAGTCATATATTTGTCCTTTACCATGATTTATATGCAAAATATGCCTTTTGGCCACTTTTCTATCATAATAAATGACTTGTACAAACTTTCATAGAGTAAAATTTGAAACTAAGAGATATTTAAACATGTATGAGGTTAGGATATATCATTAATAGTCATATTTTAGTCTAAGAGGTACTTATGTGCAAAAATGGGTAGTTTCTCCTTGTTTTTAGGTCCTTTTGGGCACTTGTACAGACTTCTTGAAGTTCACCATTAGTTATAAACATGGGTAAGTGTCTCTTCACATCCATAGATACATTTAAATGTTTGGTGTACTGAGAGAATACCAAAAAATTCAACTAAAACTCCTATTTCTTCCATTTTCTCCTTGCAAGCCAAGAAATGTCAATTTTAAACACTTGGTGTGGGTCGTATAACTGGAGTTGGAAAGAATGCCTTTAGAGGTGGATAGTAATATAAATTTAATTAAAATCCATATCAATAAGTTTTATTTTGGTGGATTATCCTTTATGAACCATCATTAAAACCTCAGGCATATTTTCATGCACTTTAATCCATGAGGAGGTCATTGTTTACACTTGTTTTAGATTTACTTGCTTTGGTTTGATGGGTTTGTTTGTTTCAGGAGTTTATCCATGTTTTCCATAACATCTCCATAGGTTTATTCAGTGTCTTCCTAGTTTTATAAGTCTTAAAAACTCATAATCCCATTTTAGGCTTGTTTGTGTTTGCAAATTGTCTATTCTTTTCACCCACAGGTAGGATTTTCACATTGAGCAAAGTGTGCTTCATGTTGTTTTAGACATTTGAGGTATGAGGATCCATATTTGGAATAATGGAGAGGAAGATAGAATATTTTTATGAGAAAAGCAATAAATGTTCTCCAAATACCATATCCATCTCCCTGTACCCTCAGAACCCCCACCTATAGGTGATACCACAAAATTTGAAAGTAATAAATGTGAAGGTATTATAATAGTTGATCAAGTCCATTAAGGTTCTTTATTGGCAAGAAGGTCCAAAAATATCTCTTGATGGTGTTATCCTAGTAGTAAAAGGTGAAAACAATGAAAGGAAGGTTAGACTAATGTATTCAGAGCTATAATCCCTAAAAGAAGAAAACAAATGCCTGCATAGTTTTGAGGATAATAAGTAGGACACTTCTAAAGACTTGTTGATACTCCCAATTGACTAGTTTTGTAGCCTCTAGTATGGTTTATCACATTTCCAAGTTGGAGGAGTATATTCCATAGGGAAGATGGTTTTTTTAAGGCCCAAAATTGCATTTAAAACACTGCATTTACTCAGTGTTGTCTACATGATTTGGAGATGTGAGTGAGATTTTATCACTTAATATGGATCATAGACCTTAACATCAAATTGGAGTGGTTTCAATTAGATAAATCATATGTTTATGACATGGAAGGATAATCAAACAAGGTTTTAAGTGTTTTCATGACCTCCTCAACCTATTCCCTATTCGTACATAGCCCTGGGAAGAGACACCTATAATAAGGGTTTCAAATAGTGAGGTACAAGGTTGAGTTATTTACCTTATTTTGAGCTTTCAAGGTATAAGAGGATAGATTAAAATGCTAAGTGGATATTAATATTTAAAAAGGGTTGTTAAGAGTTCATAAAAATCATGACTAGGGTCTCAAAGGCCATAATACCCTACAGCCAGGGGTCAAATGGGACTATCTTAGTCAAATAACAAGTAGTGAGCATGATGGTGTTTTGATGTGAGAATAACCTAAGCATGAAAATATAATTTAAAATAAATAAAGAGAGTGACTCCAAATAAGTCTTATATATTTTTTTATGTTCAAAATCCTAATCCATTTACAATCAACACCTACAACAGGGTCTTAGATAGAGGTGTCCTAGTCAAAGACCTAGACATGGAGTTCATGTTGTTTTGAGGATTCATCAGTGATCATAGAATTAAGGGTGTGTTATAACCTAAATACATGGGATTATTATTCACAAACATATAATAAGATCAAAATAGACCTTGGAATGTACCCATAAGGGTTAATAAATGAAGTACAAAACTGTCTCAGGTAGGGAAGACCTATGTCACAAGTTTAAGGTGTGTAGAATAAAAATTATGGGAAAATAAGGTGATAAATGGTTATAATAATGTTAATAATTATTTATTATAACTAAAAATACCATTATTATTTAATATCATGCAATAAATGGAGTTCAAGAGAATAAACATAGCCCATTTTCATAGGTACCTTGCATAGATTGTTTTGGAAATGTCTGCCTGAAAGATTGGGCAGGTTAGTGGTCTAAATCATCTCATATGGTGATAAAATTTGGTAAAAGGCATCCTTGAAAGTTGTGAAAACTTATCCAATTGTTGTATTTTTATGATAAACAAGATACTATGCCTCTATTTCGTCTCAGAGGTAGTACACTCTCCAGGTGTACAAAACCTTGTAAGTCTTGAGAAATGAGCTAAAACATGAATCAAAAAGTGTGGAGATCTTTCCACAAGGTTTTATAAGTTGTAAAAAACTTAATACAACTTGATAAAACTTCATAGTATCTTTGAAATTAAACATGATGCTCTAACTAACAAGGTCTACACTCATACCTAGTAGGCAAGGAATATGCCTAATACCAAATAAGGGTCAAGTTTCATTTCAAACTCTTGGTAATCTATTATAGTGATTGGAACATGTTTTTTAAGTATATAAGAAGTGTATATACTCTTATTATTTAGGGTAATTCATCAAGAAGCCATGTTTGTCCTAAAGTGTGATTAGTCCCTACCAGAATGCAAAAAAGGAGCTTGAATGCTAACTTCGAGTGCTTGAAACCTTCATGAACTTATACATGGGACCTTGAGGTATTTGGAGATATTAGGGAGGGTATATAAGAATCCTTTAGTGTCATTTAGAGATATTTATAATGTGACATGGCTATGAAAAAATGTTAAGAGTTGAGGTGACTCCAAAACCATTGCAAACCCTCCATAAGGACCTGATTGGGAAAAGGAGACAAATGAAGCATCCAGATGTAGGGGAAATGCCATAAACTGATTAGATGATGTAGAGGAATCTACAAGGATCATCCCCATGTAATTGAGCTACACCACACCTATACGAAAATGGTAGAACAAATCTTATTTTAACAAAATAGTGTGTTTTACGGGTTTAAAATGCTTTTAAGAGACCAAATTACTTCTAGAATAAATTTTATGACCTTTTCTAAGCCCTCATTACCATTTGATAAACTATTTAAACTCCTAAGTATGCCTGCCACCTTTCTCATTTTATCTAGTCCAGTGAGTAAATAGTTAACACTTGGGAGAAAATAGTGAAACTTCAATTAGAAGGCCTTTTAAGGCTTGTTTTTTAAAATTAATGATATGGAAAACTTGGACACATGTCATCCCTCCTTGTGCATGGATCATATGATATATTTTGGAAGGTTTTGGGTGCCAAGTGTGAGAGGTGCTTGGAGAGAGGCCATTTTGGGACTATCATGGATGATTATGCATGAACATAAGATCATGAGTGGTTTAGGACATCCCTAATGCATGTGAGGACCTGTTAGTAACCCATCCCACTTAGACTCATTATTAGATCTAACTATACATAGTGATAATGTAGTTTTGGAAGGTAATCATGAGGGGTAGTTTTTTGTGCAAGGAAAGGAGTTTTTTAGGCCACTTTGCAAGGCTTAGATGATTAGAGATGACGCTTGTAGCTCCTAACATTTCATGGCTCACCCTATCTCTCTCTCTCACACACATGCATTTACAACTACTTTTCTCAAGTTGACACATGTGCAAGTAACTCTTGAACTTCTTCTTCTCCCTTACACACATAATTACTATAAAGTTTGGCCTTTTTGGCATTGTAAGTGACCACACCTAGTATGGTGAAGCCCTACTGGTTTGATATTGTACTTTTCCTTTGAAATAATATATGCAATCTTTTTTTGATCCTAAAAACTATCTTGTCTAAGTGTGTGAAGAGATGTATAGTGAAAATTCAAGTGATTGATATCAATCCTTGCTTCCTCTCAATCCTTCCATGTCTGATGCAAGTTATTTCATTCTAACAGGTCACATGAAGTGTTGTTAAATGTATGAGTCTATTCTTTAAGTGTAAAAGTAGCCTTATTGTCTAAAACTAATCTTTGGTTAACTCACCTTTAGTAGTATTTCATGTATTCCACCTTCATGTTTAAAATGCTAATGTTAGAGTGATATAAGAGGTAGAAGCTGGTTTTTTGAGTCTTGTCTCTTAGTGTATTTGTATGATAATCTTATGGATATATTCATGGTGTATCACCCTCCTAGAATAATTTACTTTCATGCAACTCCTATCTCTTTTCACATAACTATTAAATTAGGTGATAAGTACATAAATACATATCTAAGGATCTATACCTTTCAATACTAGAGGTTTACTTCCATCATAAGTTACCCACACACCTATAAGTAGTCCAATGTTACCCAAATCTGGAAGAGGCTTGAACACCGTCTTCTAAGGTGCAAGATTTGGAGCCAATAGCACCCAAAGAGACAAATTTGTACCATACACCTTCCATGAATCTTGGAAAAGTTACTCAACTTTAACACCTATCAGTATATTAGAGAAAGGTTAGATTCTTGGATATCAATGTCATATTAAGGAGTTAGAGGAAGTTATATGAAATTGTGGAAGTCATGTGCACGTGAAAACATTGAAGAGGTGTCCTTTCATATACTATATGTTATAAAAATTATTTTAAGGAATTTTGAGATCCAAAAGTTGGAAAAAACCACTTTTATCTCGCATCACTTCATTCACATGATAATGAAGGCTAATTTCAAGTAGATGGTATAGGCTATATAGGTAAGTTTGGGGGTTTATATTTTTTATAAAGTTTTGGGTCCCTATTGGATTATAATTTGTGGAATTAGTCATTATATTGGTGCAATTAACTTTATGAACAATTGCTAAGAGCCCAGACTACCTTTTGAGAACTCAAGACCCCATAGGCTGAGTTTAGAGCAACTCTAAAATAAATTGTGAAATCATGGATATTTTATAAAAGTTTTATTATCTTATTATATGTTTTTATATGCCTCAAACACATTCACTTATGTTATTTGCAAGTGTGGATTCCCTTTTGGCATGAAAAGTGGTTCTTGATCAGTTTGAGATAATCGACACATTTTCTATGTTGTAGAGGTTATCCATGTTATGATAATTTTGAATGGTTATCCATGTTATTATCCTAAAATTATTATAAATTAATTCATGGTATTCAAATCAACTAAGTATTTCATACAAGTCCCAAAAGGCCACTTCTTCATTCACCTTTTGTGGACTGTGTGTTCTCTATGTCTAAAATTTAACTATTCTGAGTAGTTTGAATATGTGTTTCAAAGATTTTAAATTTTTGTTTTCATGTATGATATGTTTTTTAAATAATAATCAATAATATTTAGTCACTATTAGTCATGTTGCACTTTCCAAAGTTTCAAAAACTCAAAAATTGTAGATAATCCTTGTGTAGCCTATAGGTCTACAAATTTAGGTAGATTCAATGGTGTCCATGTGTTTTTAAGGTTAAAAAATAGTCATAATGGTGTTGAATCAAGTTTATAAATTATAATGTATCAATGATATATCTCTAAAACACCTAAAGGAAGTGGTGGATACAATGATAAGCTAACAATGCCTAAAACATGCATCCTATAGGACTATGTGTAGGAGGACAATGGATACAAAGTTTGGTAATGTGCTTTAAGAATTCCATATGGAATTTTGATTTAAATTATTAAATAAATAAAAAGGTTTTGTATACTAAAATATCTCATGACCTATTTGAAAGATCCACTCAAACTACATACTCATATTTCCTTCTCATGTTGATCACCTATAGTCAACCAATTGGAGATTTGCCTTGAAGGTCATATTGTTGAGATATGGAGGTATTAATGACTTATAAAAATGTTTTAATACATTAATAGTAGAATTATAGTATAACATTTGAAAATATTTGAGATTGGTTTGAATACCTAAAAGACGTTATGTACAGTCAATTGTTTGAATTGTCACCTACAACCAACTAAAGGCATGGAAACATTGTTGATAGTTTTTGGATCCTTTAGGAAAATTTGAAGGTTTCAATATAAATTCATCAATAACACATTATTATCTTTAATGGATCCAATTATGGAATTAGATTTTCTAGAACAATAAGTTGAAAAACCATTCCAAATACACACACAAGTAATCCTTATCACCTATAGGTCTGTCTAAAAACTAAAGACCATCTCTAAACCTAAGAATAGTGGTTTGTGTGAGGATTTTTAGGTTATAAATACATCAGGGTTCTAAATATATTGATATAAAATGGGTTCTAAATGACTGACCCATTAGAGAGAGCAAATAGGGGTTATGAGTTAAGATCATAGTCCTAATCTGCACATAGGCCTGTAGGTCTATTTGAGTGACTTAAAGTCTATAAAAATATTGAATAGTGATAGTGATTTATGTGAGTATTTTAATATGGAAATAATATCAAATTTATCAATCCATTTATATCAAATAATCTAAACAAGGTTCAGAGGATAGTTGTATACACACAGTGCATACATAGTTTTGCCTACTTAATCCTAAGGAGTAGTTGCTTGATTGGAAGGTTGGAGTGAGTGATACATATCAAGAAATTTAAAATGTTTAATATGATGGAATACTGATAATATAACTCCATCAGACCCTCATCTCAAATAAAAATAAGGAAACATGCCATGTTTAGTTATGCAGACTAAGTACACACACAATCCTATTGGGTAGTCAATCTTGAGGAGATGAAATGGATTTAGTGGAGTGAGATGATACCTTGGAGACTTTAAAATATATTATTATAAACAAACATTTAATTAAGATATTACACCCTAAAATAAATAGAAAAAGGTGAAAACATTAAGCTAAGGTCACATAGTCAGCTTGTCTAACAAACCCTAGGCTTAGTCCAATGAGTGTAAATAGGTTTGATGAAAATAAAGTGATAATATAAGAATTAAAAGAGGTAAATTAGGATCTAAAACACCTCATTTAGGTCATTTTAACTCAAACCAAACTAAGGAATAGCTCCTAAAGACTGCAAACTTGCCTAGACCTCATATAATGCTTATTTTCAACTAGAGAGGTTACTTTCCCCTGCTTGGTATGGATCACACATACTTCATGAGACCATATGATTATAGGGGATGTTAAATACCTTATTTATATTTTCATTTATGTAATTTATTGGTGGTTTTACCTTTTTAAGTTTATGAACTATCATTAAAAGTTCAAACCACTTTCAGGCTACCAAGGAGGGCTATAAAAACTAGGTGAGAGAGAAACCAACTTTAAATCCTCTAAATGGATGGGATGGAATTAAAAATGACCCAAAAAATATTAAAATCTCCCCTAATCATCATCCCGTTCCATTGGATGGTATGGTACTATATGTAACTCTATGTATTTATGTTCAAATGACTATTTTTTGTTATTTTACAAGTTTGTACAATGATTCAGAACTTAAAATTTGGCATGAAGGTAGGGAAGGATGTTTTATAACTGAATCAAACACTTTTTATGGGTTTAAAACATGTGAGGATCATGAATAATCATTTTTAACTCACTTGGTAGGGAGGTTGAGGGATCCTTCCTAAACAAGTTAGTAGATAATTGCAACTACATAAAAAAATTATGAAAATCTAAAATATATTAACTCAAATAAGTAAAACTAAATTAAAATAGATTAAATGTAGAATTATTGGCATTTTCAAGGGGGCACCCTAATTTGATCAATCTCAATTTAATACAATTCATGGATGCCTTCATTGTCCTCAACAGTTACTTATATACTAAGTCTAATCTAAGAAACTATTATTTCCCATGAATGTGGGATAAAAAAAATTCTCACGAGATGAATTATAAATCATATACATCCATAACAAATAATATACTAACAAAGTAAAGATAAGAGGTAGCATGGATTCCTAACATCCCCTCCCTCTTAGAAAATGTTTTGTCCTCAAAGATTCAACTATGGGAATTGGTGTTGAATCTAAAATAGTGGTTCCCATGTTGCATTCCATGCCACTAAATTAATAACTCTATGATGGAGTGGGAGAAAATTTGGCATGTGTGCTATTCCAATATTTCCTCTGGCTCAAGAAGGATGGGTCCTTCATTATCAAGTTCTGGTAAAATATTTTGCACTCTAATGTTTATGCCAAGAGCTTTCTTTAGAGAAGAGACATGAAATACTAGGTGAACTTGGGAAGAAGGTGGGAGCTCTAAATTATAAGAAATTGACCCAATATTCTAGAGAACCTTATATGGCCCATAGAACTTAGGAGCTAGCTTAATATGCCCTTTGAGTTTTAGGGAGGATTGTTTATATGGTTTTAGGTGAATAAAAACCATATCACCTACTTGGAAAGTGAATTTAGAATGGTGTTGATCAGCCTATTATTTCATTATATTTTGTGTCATATGAAGATTATCCCATAGGGTGCTGAGGATCTGATCCTAGGTTTAGATAAACATGTTGATTGCTTGAACTAGTAAACTATTAGGGGTATATGAAAGGAGGACTAGTGGTGCTTGACCATAGACTGCTTCATATGGAGTCATTTTAGTTGAATTATGGTAGGAGGTATTGTACCACCATTCAATGAGAAGAATCCACTTTACCCATTGATTTTGTTTTTAGGTAAGGCAATGAAGTAAAGTTTTTGAGCATTTGTTGATAATTTTAGTATGGCCATTTTTCTGTGGATAATACCCAAAACTCATCTTCAATTGGGTGCTAGTGCATCGTAATGTTCTATCCAAAAATGATTAGTGAAGGTTACATTATGATATGAGATAATAGAATAAGGAATTCCATGAAGACATAAAATTTGATCCAAGAAAATTTGTATGACTATGGAAGCGATATAGGGATGGTTGAGGGCACAAAAATGACTATATTTAGAGAGGAGATCAACCACAACCAAGATCACTATTTTACCTCTAAATTTAGGGATCCCCTCAGTGAAATCCATAGAAATATCTATCCAAATCCTGGTAGGGATGGGCAAGGGTTTGAGCAACCTAGGAATGAGTGTTGTTTCACCTATATTACATTGATAGGTATCACAATCAACTACCATTTATTGAATTTCATTTTTCATTCCATTACAAAAGAAGTTGAGTCATACCCATTAATAGGTTTTTAGAAACCCTGAGTGCCCTATGGATGGAGAAGCATGGATTTCATAGAATACAACCTACTAAAGATCTATGCTCTAGGAAAATACCAATTCACCCTTATATCATAAATAAGCACCATCCCAAGAATAATGTGGTACAATAGAGGGGTTAGTGGTTAAATATTTAATGATTTGAGATAATGAGGAGTCATTGACATATGTCTAATGTACAACATCCATACAATTCATAATAAGCATGGAAATAGTTGAAAGGGAAGCTTGGTTCATAAATGTGTGAGATAGAGCATTAACCACAATATTATCCTTACCTTATTGTAAGTGATTTCATAGTTATAACCCATGAGTTTGCTAACACATTTATATTGTGATGGGGTGGAGAGCCATTGTTTCAAGAAATATTTCAGACTCTAGTGATTAATTTTGATGCAAAAATGATTCCCTAGTAGGTATGGCTACCATTTTGTACTACATGCAAAATGGCCATCATTTCCTTCTCATAAGTAGAGAGTACTAAATTCTTGCCAAAAAGGGATTTGTTGTTGAATGTAATGGGGCATCCTTATTGGAGGAGAACATCACCAAGTCTATTGCTGCAATCATTACTTTCAATCATGAAGGTTTTGGCAAAATATGGCATAGCTAGAATAGGTGTAGTATACATAACTTTTTTTAATTCTTTAAATACACACTAAGTAGTTTGTGTCCATGTAAAATCATATTTTTAAACATATCTATCAGTGGATCTGAAATCTTCCCATAGTCCTTGACAAACTTGTAATAGTATCTAGTCATTCCTAAAAAACATGGAGGATCTTAAGTATCTAAGGATGAGTCCAATTTATCATGGCAACTATTTTTTGGGATCCACTTGAACCCCTTACGTTGAAACAATATGCCCAAGATACTCCACTTCCTCCTAGCCAAAAACACATTTGGACTATTTTTCACAGAGATGATAATCAAAGAGAATTTTTAGTGTGAGATCTAGATATTGGAGATGCTCAAACCATGTTTTACTATAGATGAGGATATCATCGAAGAAGACCAAAATGAATTTTTGCAGGTAGGGTTAGAATATTTTATTCATCAATACCTGAAATGTTGGAGAATTAGTGAGGCTCAAGGTCATGTCTAGAGACTCATAATGGCTATCATGTATGCAAAAATATATCTTAGGGATATCATCTTCATGAAGCCAGATCTAGTGATATCTAGAGTGGAGATCCAACTTGGAAAAAAATGAAAGCCATGAACCTCATCATTAATAGGGATCAAGAGCTTATCCTTGATTATGATGTGATTAAGTGCATAGAAATTAATACAGAGGCACCATGGCCCATTTTTTTTCTAGACAAGGAGAACTGGGGAAGAATATGGGTTGTTATTAGGGTGAATAATGCCTTGCTTTAGTAAGTCTTGAATGAGCATCTTGATCTTAGTCTTTTGTTGAAATGGGTAGTGGTAGTGCCTGATGTCGAGAGGAACACTTCCATGAAGGATTTGAATATGGTGGTCCTTTGATCCTAAAGGTGGTAATCCTACTGGTTTAACAAAGACACCTAAATACCTATGTAGAATAGTTTGTATATCAAGAGTAGTGGAGATCATTGATGGTTGAATTTGAATGGAAAGGAGCTAGGTAATGATGTTGTGTGAATTTTTCTTAAGAATATTTTCTATGCGATGTGAACTTATGATGCTGAGAGACCTTAGGTGAGAACCTTTCAATGTGTGTTTTTTCCCATTATCTAAAAGCTACATCCAAATTTTAGCAAAATTCCATAAAATGGGTCCAAGTGTGTGTAACCATTGGGATCCCAAAATAACATCACATTTGCCTAAGGGTAAGGAAAACATGTTAGAATGTAATTTATAATCTCCAATAGAGATACACACATTTTGTCACTTCCCTTTTACAAGGTAATGTGACCCCATTGGCAATGATGACTTCAAAGTTGGAGCAAGAATGGATAAAATAATCAGTCTATTTGGCAATCTGAGGGTTAATGAAGTTATGAATGCTACCTGAATCAATGAGTATTGTGAGAGGGTTATTCTTGTAGTAACCTTTGACCCACATAGTTTGTGGGGTGTTGAATGTTAACAAATCATGGAGATATCTCTATTTGGTCTTCTTGAGAATTAGGTTCCACAATCATCAGATCTTCTTTTGGATCATCTATTGTATCTTGAGCATCTTCTTAAACTTTAAGTTTAGGTGGAGAGTTCACATCCAGTAGGTAGAGATTTTTATTGACTCATTGATGTCTCTAATTGAATTTATCATCATAATTATAAAAAATTCCTTTTTCTCTGTGTTCACATCTCTACTTTAGTCAAATGCTTGATAGGAGTGGTTTTGGGGGTTGACATTGTTTGAGATTGTTATGGAGTTTTAGTTTTTAATGGATCAAAATTAGCTTTAAATTGTTGCTAAGTTGTGATCTTGTCCTCTACCAACTTAGCCAACCCTAGGGCTTCTATCATTGTGTTGGGTTGGAACATTTTGACCTCAGATTGAATTACACCCTTCATTCCACTAACAAGGTAACTCATAAAGAATTCATTAGATAATCCTTCTGTGTGATTGGTTAGTTTTTTAAAGTTTGTTTGATATTCTCTCATGATTCTTATTTGGAAAAGTTTAGTGAGTGCTCCAGTGAAGGCATCAAAAGCACTAGGGCCAAACCATTACAAAATGAGGGTGTAAAAATTAGTCTATATGGGCTCATCATGAACATTGGTATACCAATGATACCATTGAATGGATTTAAATTCCAAGCAAAAGGATGTAAGTGACACCTTATTGACATCAAAAGTATTATGTAGACTAAAATATTATTCTACTTGATAGATCCATCCAATTATATCTACACCATTGAATCAATAAAAATCAAGCTTTAGCCCACAAAAATTACTAGAAGAAGAAAACATGGTGTCTATAGAGGACTTTAGATGTTGATTGTTGTTTAAGGTAGTATGTTGAAGATTGAGGTTGAGAATTTTTTCATCTTCGATTTGGGTCTTGAGGGCTGAAATTTCATCCTCCATGTTTCTTTCTCTTATTTGGGTTACTACCATTACCAGAAGAAGATTTCTTTTTTGAAATGGGTAGAAAAACTAAAGTTAAGACATGTTTAGTAAGGAAATTTTTTAGTTTGGGTGAAATTAGAAGGGGTAAAGGTACTTTTAATAAAAAATTTGAATAGTGGAAGTATGATTGATGAAGGTGAGGGAAATTTTAGAAGGGAAAATGAAAAAACTAGAAAATTTATCAAAGAAGTACAAAGGAGTAGAAAAGGGAGATGAACACTATGGAAATTTTTTGAGGGAAATGGACAAAAATAGAAGTTATGGCAAAACCCAAAAAAATGGAAATTTGAGATTTGAAAGAATTAAGAGTGGAATCGAGATATGGGACCTTAAGGAAACAAATGTGGAGAATGGAAATTTAGGTGTCTGGATAAAGTTTGAGGATCAACAGGGCTACCGATAGAGAGATATGGTATACAAATGAAAACATATTATGGGTGCAAGTCCTTTGAGAGTTCTAATAATCTTTTGATAGTTTTATAAAATTGATAGGATAAATATTTTTTAGTTTCTATTAACTATCTAACTGTAAGTCCTTTGAGAGTATTTTGATACTCTACTATTTGATTTTTTGATAGTCTGCTGGAAATTTTTTGAAACTGATAGAAATGGGCCCCAAGTTTCAATGGCTACCTAAGGTTTTAAATATATCTCTCTGGCTACTATTATCACTCTAGAGAGCACCACATTTGAGGATGTGTAAAACACACCCTCCCTTTAGCTAATATAATTATAAATTATCAGAGTCTGGGTGACTCTGTATTAAGAAGAACCTCTAGAGAGGGCTAGTTCCCTTAAGATTTATCAATTAAATCTGATCTATTATGATTTTTGGGATGAAAAGGGAGAAGGAAACTAAAATGGAAAATCCTATCTAATGTCGTGATGCACCTAAACTATTGGTATTCTTTGAAATATATTGAAATTAATGCACACATATAAATCAATAGGAAGTCTTTAAATTTCCCCTAAACAATAGTATTTCATATGAAGGATTGAGAGGATTTTGGATTACAAAATTTTATTCCTATCTCTTCCAATGACTTGTAAAGGGTGAGATTTTCATAGTAGGCATGGAAAGTACCTAAAAAAATGGGATATAAATCTCGCTTATATGTTGGTACATAATCAAAAATAAACTCTATTATAATCCAAAAAATATATATGCAAAAAATCTTCTTTATATGATAAATGGTGTCAATTATAATTTCTTCTCTGCTGCCAAAAATCCCTAAAAATGGCTTGGAAAAGCTAATATATATTAAAAAATAAAATAAAGCCAAATTGGAGTTGATTTTAGAGAAATATTAGCCTTGGTTAGTTAACTCAAGACCTAATCCTTTTACAATACAAAATAATTCATCAAAATCTCCAAACTTTATAAAAATTTGTATAATCATCAAATTTTGGTGTGGAAGGAAAGTGGTGGAACCCATTTTACAATTAAAAATTGTTTCATGCCTAAAATTCCATGCCAATATTCAAAAGGGAACTCAAATTTAGTGTTTTAACATGTTTTGGAACATAAGAAAGTCCCTCCTTGCATGCAAAGCATGATCTAGTCAAAAGTCAACTAAAGAGATTTGACCTTTAAGGACTAGTTAACTCAACTTGAGCTCAACTTGCATAAATTAGAAATTTTGGATTGACTTGAGAATGATATATCCACTTTAGAAAAAATATATTCCATGTGGTAACTTCAAAATTAATTCATTTGATATATTTTTAACACCATTATTCAAGTTGACCATTTGACCAACTACGCCTATTAGACCAAATAGGCCTAAAAGCCATGAAACTTTAAAAAATAATAAATTACAATTTAAAAAAATTATTCATCAACAAAAATGTGATTTTTATGTGAAAACCTTTAGCATTTAATCAGCAGGGTTGACTAGGCCTATTTTGCTCTATTTTCTTGCAGATTAGCCATTTTAATTGAGCTGATTGGGACACTTTTGAGATGATTTATGATCAAAATAAAAATTTAGGATGAATAAAAAGTCTTATTATTTTATATTCATTTATTATATTTCATTTATGTGTCTTGTACTTCATTTTACATATTTTTTCCACAAAAAACATGATTTCTTCCCTCATCCATACATATCTATGCATAAAATTGACATTCGTGGAATCCTCTTTGAGTTTAATCAACATTTGAAAATGTTTCAATTTTATCCAAGATGATTTGATGGAAATAAAATCAACTTTTTACAAAACTTGTTTTTTGAGGGTTTAGGCAGGCTTTGAAACTAAATTTTCAAAATGATGGTTCATGAAGTAAAGACATCAAAATACAAAAAAAAAATTCATTTATGTATATAAAATTTACCCCTAAAACATCCTTGAAAATATTGGGTTCCCATTCAATATATATATATATAGTTACCACGTGGTTAAATCTACTTGTGGGGTTTTGACTGTATTCTGAGTTGCTTACACTCTTAATGATTGTTCATAAATCAAAACCAGTTAAATAATCTCAATTTTTCATTAATTATAATTAAATATTTTTCCTCAAAATATAATTATATTTTTTGGCCAAAATCCACACGTGGTGAAAGATATGAACATTTGAACAAGAGGCTTGGAAGGGTCCCTATAACTTAAAAAAATGAAAAATTCACCAAAATGAAAATAAATATTCACCTAATTTCCAATGCATGAAAATATCATCATGGATTCTATACCATTCTATTAAAACATTCTAAAATCACATTTTTTTTGAAAAAAAAAAACTCTTTTTGGCCTATATGTCCGTTTACTTGTAAAAGCTTGTATAATCATGGTTTGATTAAAATCTAGATTTTTTAAGCTCTTTAAAGGTATAATTATTATGTAACAACATCATCCCATTATTTTAAAACTTTTACCTAGACTTAGAAACCTCTGTAGCACTCCAAAATGATGCATACTCTAATGTTGATCTCCAACGAACATGCTAAGGACTGTTACAAAATATCAGGTATCTCCACTCATCCAATGGCCATGAAATATTTTAATATGATTATTTGAGTCATGATAACTCTGTGTACAAAATTTGAGGTCTTGAAACCACTTGTATCTCTCAGAAAGTTCAACTTTCTCTCAAAATTGACCCATGTACATGGATTGTCTACATATTTGAACTTGACAATACTCTTTTAGAATGATAATGATTACAATACATTTTTGATGTTTTTTACCAAAATTAATGCTTTTAGGCCACAATTTATTCATTTGACTTACTACAAATGGATATTGGTGAGATTTCAGAATGTTTTGAATGATAGGGGTAGTCATTTGGCCTTGACAGGTTAAATCACTAAACATTTTGATGGCTTTCAGGGGTTCACCATTCTATTCGTCAAAGAAATCAGAAACATTGGCTAAAATTGACTTGGATAAACACTAATTTTTATCATATCTTTTGTAGATAAAGACACAACAAGATAACTAACATAAACAACAACAAACATGTGCATGTATGCACTTAGAGGAATGGACAACAAGAACTTGGAAAGGGAAAAACAATACTGAAAGCATGTGTGAATATGAACTTAGAGAAATGAAACATGAGGAGTCTATTATGTACAAACTAACATCCAACTTGCTAGTCCACCTAGATCAAAAAGAAAATTTGATAATTCACTTCTGTGATGAGATGGATAATGATGTACTATATGTTCCTTTGCAAGCTTGGTGGTTGAGAAATCAAGTATCTTCTTTGCCAACTCCTTTGGCATGATAATATGTGGAATAGTATGAGAAAATTAACCTCCAATGTAAACATACTCATTTGGTGACTTTTCTACTTTGTCAAGCTTCATTTCTTCACAATCTGGTTGACTAATCTGAACACAAAATATACTTGTAATACCTTTTGGAAGCATATCCATGTTTGTAGGCTCATCAAGAAGATGATAACACATTCTAAAGATCTAAAACAAGTCCATGTCAATAATGAACTCTTGAGGTAGAAAAATTGAAAGGCTTCCCACTCCTTTCTCTTTGATTTTCTTGACAAGGCTACTCTCTTTGACTGCAATTAGACCATAGTCCCCCTGGAGAAGAGCAGATCCTGCTCCCAAAACTTCAAACAAGTCATCCAATGAGATTTATAACTAATTGGTAATCTCTGACTGCTCCAAAAATTCATCAATTTGATCAGTTATTACATTAATTTATTCATTCTCTTCATAATATTGCAACTTTGCTTCCTCAACCTCTTCATGAACACTTGAATTCTCCTCAACACATTCTTCTTGAAACTCATCTAAATCTACAATCTCCTGCTCTTCTTCCTTTTTTTGCATGTTTCTTTGTATGGATTTCCAAGATTAAATTGAGTTAGACTCTTGAAGAGGAAGGGAAATTACTTGAGTAGCATTAGGTTGGCTTGACTACATGATTTGATTCCAAGATGGGAAAGATAGAGGCTCTTTCTTGATCATCTAATTTTGGTTCTCCTCCTCTTTCCTTGTCTTTAACTCTAACTCTCTAATATTATTATCAATATTCTCTTGGAATATATTCTCTTTAAAGTGGTCAATGATCTCAACTATAGGCTGTCCCAAATCAATCTCCTTCTTTCTTTGACAATTCTCTTGGATTAATCTCCAAAAAGGGAAGGTTTGAGAAATACATGAAGAATCTGGCAAACTCAAAGGGGCTCTTGGAATGATCTGTTGAGGAGGGATGGATGGCATATAAGGAGGTTGTGTTTCAACATGTTGTTCTTTGAGGCCCTTTAGTTTATCCTCAATGCTCTGAATGTAACCACCTACATCCATCATCTCACCAGTAATATTGGCCCAATTTTCCCTCTCAATAGGTGCCCATTCTTCTTTTATTTGTTGTGATGACTCTCTCACATAATGGATCTAGTGAAGAGGGGTATCGTGGCCACAATAGCTATGTTATTATAGCTCTAGTGCATGCTTTTCAAGGCTCACCAAAGTTTGTTTAAGTGTTGGTGTGGATTGGGTGGTTGCAAAATAGCCATGATTAAGTTAGCTAGATGGGTAGGATGGCTCATGATAGGGCCGATAAGGGGAAATATTATGATGGAATGGTTGTTCATAGGGAGGATCTACACATTACTCTTGTATATATGCCTGATATATATCATGAAACTAATGATGAGGATCATAGTGTGGCTAGTCATACTAATCATAAAGATGATTATATGGATCCATACTGAAATAAGTCATTTGAAACCATTAGTAAACTAAGTGCTAAAAGTAGTCAATATTTTCAATGATACTTGATCTTTTGAACCAACATTGAGTGCCTAAAAGTTTCACTAATCTTCTAAATGATTTCCCACCAGGCATGCTAAAAAATATTATCACTCTGGAGAGCACCCTTTTTGAATATGTGTAAAACACACCCTCCCTATAGCTGATACAATTAAAACTTCTCAAAGTGTAGGTGACTCTGTATTGAGAAGAACCTCCAGAGAGGGTTGGTTCCCTTAATATTTATTAATTAAATATGATCTACTATGATTTTTTAGGATGACAAGGGAGAAGGAAACTAAAATGGAAAATCCTATCTAATGGGTTGATGCACCTAAATTATTGGTTTTCTTTGAAAGCTATTGAAATTAAGGCACACATATAAATCAATAGGAATTCTTTAAATTGCCCCTAAACATTAGTATTTCAAATGAAGGATTGAGAGGATTTTGGATTGCAAAATTTTATTCCTATCTTTTCAAATGACCTGTAGAGGGTGAGATTTGCATAGTAGGTGTGGAAAGGACCTAAAAAAATGGAATATAGATCTCACTATTATGCTGGTACATAACAAAAAATACACTCTATTCTAATCCAAAAAAACATATGCAAAAAGTCTTCTTTATTTGATAAATGGTGTCAATTACAATTTCTTCTTTGCTTTCGAAAATCCTTGAAATATGGCTTGAAAAAGCCAATATGTATGTTTAAAAATAACATAAAGCCAAAGTGGATTTGATTTTAGTGAAATATTAGTCTTGTTTAGTTAACTCAAGACCTAATCCTTTTACAATACAAAATAATTCATCAAAATCTCCAAACTTTATAAAAATTTGCATAATCTTCAAATTTTGGTGTGGAAGGAAGGTGATGGGACCCATTTGACAACTCAAAATTATTTCACACATGAAATTACATGATAATATTCAAAATGGAACTCCAGTTTAGTGTTTGAACATGTTTTGGAACATAATAAAGTCCCTCCTTGCATGCAAAACATGATCTAGTCAAAAGTTAACTGAAGAGATTTGGCCCTTAAGGACTAGTTAACTCAACTTGAGCTCAACTTGCATGAATTAAAAATTATGGATTGACTTGAGAATGATATATCCAATTTAAAAATATATATATATTTCATGTGTTGAATTCAAAATTAATTCATTTGATAGATTTTTAACACCATTCTTCAAGTTGACCATTTGACCAACTAGGCCTATTAGACCAAATAGGCCTAAAAGCCAATCTATGAATTTGAACTCCATTAAACCTAAAAAACGAAGCCATGAAACCTTAAAAAACAAAAAAAATACACTTGAAAAAAATTATTTATCACCAAAAATGTGATGTTGATGCAAAAACCTTCACCATTTAGTCAACAGGGTTGACTAGGCATATTTTGCTCCATTTTCTTGCAAACTGGCCATTTTGATTGAGCCGGTTATGGTAATTTTGAGATGATTTATGAAAAAAAATAAGATTTTAAAATTATAAAACGTCTTATCATTTTATCTTTATTTATTATATTTCATTGAAGTGTCTTGTACTTCATTTTGCATGCTTTTTTCCACAAAAAAATATGATTTTGCCCTCATTCATACATATCAATGCATAAAATTGAAATTTATGGAATCATATTTAAGTTTAATTTAAAATTTAATATTTTTAAGGTTTTTACAATATGATTTTATGGAAATAAAATCAACTTTTTACAAAACTAGTTTTTTGAGGGTTTAAGCAAGCTTTAAAGCTAAATTTTCAAAATGATGTTTCATGATGTAAAGACATAAAAATCTATTTTTTATTTTTTAATTTATGTGTATAATATTTAACCTCCATAAATCCCTAAAAATATTGGGTTCCCATTAAAAATATATAAAAATTTACCACGTGGATAAATCTACCTATGGGGTTTTGGCTACATTCTGAGCTACCTACACTTTTAATGATTGTTCATAAACCAAAACCACTAAAATGGTCTAAATTTTTCATTAATTATAACTAAATATGGTTCATAAAAATTTAATAATATCATTTGGAAAAAATCTACACATGGTGAAAGATATAAGCATTTGAACAGGAGGCTTGGAAGGGTGCCTAGAACTGCAAAAAATGAAAAATTCACCAAAATAAAAATAAAAATTCACATAATTCCCAATACCTATTAAAATAATCATGGAGTCTTTACCATTCTATTAAAACACTTTGAAAACACATTTTTATTGAAAAGTTAAAAAAAAAAAAAAAACCTTTTTGGCCTATATGTCTATTTGCTTGCAAAAGCTTGTATAAGCATGGTTTTCTAAAAATTTGGAGTTTTTAAACTCTTTAAATTTATAATTATTATGTAAAAAAATCATATTATAATTTTAAAACTTTTACTTGGACTTAGAAACCTACTCCAATGCTGATCTCCAACGGATATGCTAAGGACTATTAAAAAATAGCAGGTATATTCTCTCATCCAATGGATATAAATTTTTTCATAATGTCTCTCATGTAATGATATTTTTTTTTACAAAATTTGAGTTCTTGAAACCACTTGTAGCTCCCAAAAAGTTCAATTTTCTCTCAAAATTGACCCTATGCATGGATTGTATACATATTTGAACTTGAAAATGCTTTTTTAAAAATATAATGGCCCATTTACAATCCATTTTTTGATTTTTTTTTTACCAAAATTAATGTTTTTAGGCCATAATTGATCATTTTGACTTGCTACAAAGGGATATTGGTGAGATTTAGGAAAGTTTCGAATGATAGGGGTAGTCATTTGGCCTTGACAGGTCAAATCACTAACAACTATCAATGTTGTCTAAGTGAGTAATGATCTCTATAATTTTTTTTTAAAAGTATTTACCCCTAAGTGACATCTCTTATTTTTCTTCACAGATGGGAACTGCTCAATCAGGAAGGGGTCATTGCCCATTTTGTTGGTAGGTCCTCTCAACAGGCCAACTACTTTGGAGTTCCTATGGTACTCCTCACAATGATTTTTAGGGATTTCACCCAAGAACTTCCCATAGTTATGTGGATAGGTTTTTACCCTAATCCAAAATAGATTATTTCAATACAAAAAAATAATTAAATGAATTATGTAGTAGAATAGAGTATAGAATTTCTATAAAAAAAAATTGGCCCTAGAAAGCGCTTTGATACTAGATGAGAGGATCCTTCCTGAACAAGTTAAAAAGTAATTAAAAATACATGAAATAAACTATGAAAATCAGAATATAATAACTCAAATAAGAAGAATTGAATTACAATAGTTGAATTACAAAATCATTGGCCTCTTCAAGGGGGCAACCTCCTTTGAGCAAGTTCAATTCAATACAATTTATGGATGCCTTCATTGTCCTCAACACTTATATACTAAGTCTAATCTAAGTAACTGATACTTCCCATGAATGTGGTATAAAACAAAATGATCATGAGATGACTTGTAAAGCATATGCATCCATAACAACTAATATACTAATAAAGCAAAGAGAAGGGATAACATGGGTTCCTAACAGAGGCCTAATTGAGGCCTAGTTAGGAGAGAGAAAGGGAAGAAAATGACATCTCCACTCACTCTCAAAGCATGAAATTTAACATGGAGTTATAACTCTATACTGGATACTATAATATGCCCTTAGATTATCAACACCTTCTTTAATTTTCTACACACAAGGAGGTTTGCATCATTTTAAGGCTACAAAGAATGATGTCTATTTGGTGATTTTGATAAGTAATGACTTATTAGGGCTACTTTAAGGACTCAAAATGAATTTTTTCTTATATAATATGGTATGAATAGGATATCCATGAATTTTGAACTAGATAAAGTAACTGAAACCAAGTTTTGATGTTTGTGTGTAAAATAGGCCTAAGGAGATGAAGAGCCCTCTAGACACCTTGCATTAGAAAGAGGTGATGTGTCAAAAAGAATATGTTGTGGCTGAGAGGTGTCAAGATCAGATAAAAGAGGTAGAAGAAACTAATATGACCATAAAGAAGGCCACTTGTCCTTCAGCATGTCAAGAAGAAGGAGAGTTCAAGAAGCTAGTCAAGGTGTCAAGCAAGAAATTGAACTCCCATGCCACTTGGAGAGCTAGAGCATATTCAAAAGAGCTACACATGGTGTCCTAGACCTATTGAGGTAGTTACATAACTTATCTTCTTATTTTAACTCATATTACACCTTTTTACCTTCTCTCTCACACACTCTTCTTCTCTTCTCTCTCACATTCTCTATATATTGAGCAACTTTTGGCTAAGTTTAGATCCTCCACCTAAGTATGGTGAAGATATACTCATTTTCATCATTTGAGAAATAAATAATGATCTATTTTACCTTCTCCATGAGTTATTTCAATGTGTTTGTTAACTATTTGATCTTGGTAAGTGGTAGATTCTCTTCCTTTGCATGTTGTTCTTGTTTACATTTATATTCAACTTAGAAAGTTTGTTGTGGTTCTCTTGAAGTGTTCTAATGGAGTTTTCATAAGTTTAGTGAGTTGTGTCTACACTAGTTTCATTCTATGACCTTTTATTTATTCATATTAGCTTTAAGTTTGCTTCACAAACCTCTTTGATAAATACTCATGTAATAAACATATTTGGATTAGTGTATATGCAGGTTAGGCTTGTGTTTGAAGTGTATTTGAATTTTGTTGGTAGTGGTCAGGTTACAATTGGTCCATCACCTCAATAGGATAGGTTTGATTTATGTTTTCTCTCTCCCTTTTCATCTAAATGAGCTAGTTGTTTAGGTGATTAGCTTCAATAGACAAATCAAGGGAGTTAACCCTTTAATCTGGAGAATTACCTCTACTATAGGCAACCCATAGGTCTATATGTAATCTCATGTTCCACTTAATTTGGAGAAGGATTGAACAACCTATTCAAGGGTGAAAAATTGAGTGACAAAAATAGATTAATGTTTAAGTATTTTTGTTCATTATTATAGAAAATAAACTACTTTAAAACATAAAGCAAGATAGAAGGTTTCATGATTACCTGTGATTAGAAATGATTGTGCACCATTTTATCCAATGATGTAAGAAATATTTTTCATCTTAGAAGGACTACATGCACATAATATACAACTCAAAAAATATATATTAATAGGGTATATGAGTGGGCTTCCTAATACTATAATATTCCCAAGAAGTGGTACACTTCTTAATAAGGATGTCAACCCACTTTCTAAGCACTCAAGTGGATAAATATAATAAATGAAACTAAAATAAAGCATGTAATGATACACATAAGATAATTAAATGATTTTATATTTAATTTATGTTTATTACATGGATATTAGAGAAGCATGCATTCTAATAATCTTCAATTGCATCTTCTTTTGATTGAATTACTTCTAGCTGATCAACAATGGGTTCCAAGGCGGGGGTGAACACAATTACATAAATTCCTTGTTCAAAAGAAATGTCTTTTTGGTCTAAGAAAAGAGGATGTGGGACTATTTAAAAATATCAAATATTAATCACAACATGAATAACTCCATATAGAGTCATCTACAGAAAAAACATGGATTTAGGAAATAGAGATTAAATGGTAAATTAGGGTGGCAACTAAAAAAGATTTAGGTTGCAGACAATGGGATTTTAGTAGAGATTGATGTCGATTTGTAGGAATTGATGTTGATTCTAATAGTGTGGATAAGGCTCTGAGGATAGGGGTCTAAATACTGGGTTTGATTAGATTAAGGATGGTTTCAAGATTTCTCAAAATGGCTCAAGATATCATAACAATGATTATATACATAAAACTAAATTTAAAATATAATGTAATAGAATGAAACTACTGAAACAAATAATATACTAACCTTCTGCATCACTTCTAATTTTTGGTAGATTGCAAATTTGGTGAGAAGATTCCTAATCTTTGGATGAGTGTTAATGTGTTGATGTAGGAGCAAGGCTTCCAACAGATGAGCAATTTTCTAACTAATGTTTTGGACAAAATTCTTTAGCATTATAGTGTAATTATAAGCACCAAAATTTAATACTTTATTCCACAAGTACCTATGGTTAGATCAATGTTGATTCAATAGATCAACATCGATCATAGGGATTGATAACAATTTGAGGATAAACTTAACCAAATTTTTTTGAGTGATTTCAACCATGAAGTAAATCTAAGCCTTAAGTTATTTAATCGATTTTGGGATAATGAGGGGGTTGTTGGTGGTTAAAATAACTTACCATTATTATGATTTAGGTTGAATTGGATATATTTTATGATAGTTAATTAGTTAAAGTAATTTAATTAAGTGAAAAAGTAATTAATTAAATTAATTATACAAGGTAAGGGTAAAATGGTAATTAGGTATTTGCATGGGGTAAAATAGGGATGAACAAGAAAAGGGACCTAAGACCTAGGATAGCAAAAATATTATTATACAAAATCCTAGTGCCATAATTTGCCCATTTTTGTTGAGAGATTTATAATAACCTACCATGATACAAAAAATAATAGAGTTTTAATGCCTCAGGTTTATATGAATAGGTATCCCCCCTCAAACTGGGAAATGGTGATGGATGACAAGGCAGTGATGGGTTTGAAATTTAGGTGGTAATGGATAAGGTAGATGGAAAATGAACATCAAAGTTGGAAGGATAACAATGAAGCACAATGTTTCACTAATAAGATATGGGATATTCAAATAGAAATTCCCAAAGGAAAATAAGTAATATATTGCCACAACTATGAACATGTTATCGCCACAACTATGAACATGTTATCTCAATATAAGGCAAACAAGAGAACAAAGGCTAGGATGGGCTGCCTAAAGCATCTGGTGTGGTTGGTACATGTGTGCTACCTAGAGATAGTTGTTATCAAGATTAGGGATATTTTTAGGATCCATAGAGGATAGAATCTAACATGAGTGTAGACATATAAAAGGCTATGGGACTAATAGGTGGTCTATGTCTACTAGCCAGTAATGTTAGGTAACAAGTAATGAGATAGATATAACAAAATATAACTAAGGTGGCTTTAGGTCAAGACTATAAGGATGTGAAATTTTTTCAAGTGGTGTAACAAATAAGCCAAAAGGAGACAATTAACATCAATCCACATGGATCAGCATCAAGCCCTAGAATCAACACTGATCCCCAAAATAGATATTGATTGTAAATGAATCAATGTCAATCATGGGATGCTATAAATATTATGCCTAACATGTTAAACACTCATATACAATTGATAATGTGTTAGCAAGAGTAAAACATTTGACACCTATTTTACAAGTCTAGACTAAGTACAATTGATGGAGGTGAGTGGGAGTGGATAAAGGAGGCCATAACAATCTCAAGATGAGGTAGGCATTGATTATTACTAATTTTTGAAATTTTTTACATGATTTTTTTTTTTAATTTTTTAAATTATTTGGATGAGTTAGATTTTGGGAATGTTTTTAGATTTTCTTTTGAATTTTTGTAGAATTTTTAGATTGTTTAGGTGTATTGATTTTTTTGAATTTTTTAGATGTTTTTAGAAGTTTATTCATATGATAAAAGGTCACACAAGGATTTATGTCAATCATTACAAATTTATGTTGATTGCATGCTGATCATTATTGATTGACACATAATTGACATTGATCCTGAAGTATTGGTATCGATCATTCAGGATCGGTGATGATTTAAGATAGGATAGAAAAAAGATTAGGAAAACTTAAGAGCATAGGAAAGAAAATTACTAAGGATTACCTAAAATTATAATCACATACACTACTTATGATGAGGGAATGTGTTCCACCACTCTTGGAGTAGTTATATGATCAAATGGGTGATGATGACTAGGAGCATCTAGAAACTATTAGATGTGGAATTTTGTACCACTATTGTTAGATTCATAGAGATGTGGGGATTTTGGTAGCATTGTTAAAGTGATGGGATGTATCTACAGGGACATTATAGCTACCTAGAAAACATGTTACCATGATGGTGTAGGATATATACCATATACTATGACTTCCATTACAAGGTGAAATGCTAATACCAATTGATGAGAGGGTACATGCAATAGTGTTGACATGATTATATGGAGAGGTTGCACTAGATATCACATTCATTATTAGGGGTTTTGTGTTTAAGGGTTTATATGAGGAAGAAATAGAGGGGAGATTGGTTATGAATATGATTAATTTAGCCATCTCATACTATGCATTTCTAGATTCATAGGGAGGATAATTTCCATAGAGTTTGATAGGTATGGTGGTAGATATGTGGGAGCATTACATAATATTTTCATGGCCTCATATTCTTCTTGCATAGGTATACAAAGAGATGTGGGGATGGAGGACAAAGTGGAGATTTGAGATCAATGTGACTTTTGTGCTCTAGTGCTGGGCTAATGAGCATATTAGGGTAGTGCACCCTCTTATCACTATGTGGGCATGGTGGCACTAGATAGGATATAGTGTGGTCTTCCTTTGGTGGAATGAATACCTTTTTAGACCTTATACTCATGGAGTTAGATGAGACATAACATACTATTAATGTATATTTTAAGGATTAAAAGAGGGTAATGTGAATTAAAGATCATATGTGGGGTTTTTTATCATGGCCAAGGGTAGAGGGAGAACTATCTAGGAAACAATTGGATAGGTGGTCATGTGGTAGAGAGTGGAGTACTTAGGGAATTTTTAGTTTGAGAAGGTGAGGAGAAAATTTGGATTGATCTAGGGTATTTGAGATACATCATAGCTTTATAGGAGGGATGGAACATAGACTTGGTTACCATAGGCCCACTATATTGAGCTAGAGGTAGGACCAGACAAGGATCCAATAGTCATGGATGTAAATGATGTAGTATTTACTTTGGCATATTTATTGTGGTGGGTGGATCAACTAGGAATGAGGAAGGAGAGAGTAGTATGACCTAAATAGGATGTAGGGGACGTGAAGATGGAGGAGGTTAGGGAAGATGAAGTAGTGGAGGAGGAACCATATATAGATATACAAGATATTATTATATATCATGATGTGTTAAGGGGAGAGAGAAAATCATTATAGGGCAAGGTGACCACACTATAGGAGACCTTGATATAAGTACATAGGATTCATGATGGTTTACATGTATAACTAGATATATTATATGGGGTCATGATCAATCATTGTGGTATCATGATAGGTATAAGGTAGATAGATAGGGATAGACTAAGAGGAGGGTCTATGGTCATGGTAGGGAAACTAAGCATAGGAGGGGTAGGGCCTAACCTAGGGTAGGGAAGGACAATGAGCCTAGATAGGTACTAGGATGCATTCATAGAGATCTAATATTATGAGAGGATTATGTTAGAAAAGCTACTAGAGGTACCTTGATATCCTACCTATATTCTGACATAGGTGAGATCATCCTGATGGTCATAAGGTGGCACACCCAACTTGGGGAGCATGGTATGGGGGAAAAGTGGAAGGGATGAAGGTAGGGATGGAGATGGGGGTGGAGGTGGGGATAACATCAATTTGAGTCACATCCATTTTATCAATTAGTCATATTTTGTATATTATACTAGCTAGAGAACCATTTGTATATTATTACTACCCAGAAAGCCATTTTGTATACTTTTAATTTGAGACATTCATGATTTATATACATATATATACATACATACATACATATATATATATATATGTATATATATATATATATATATATATATATATAATTTTTTGATTATGAGTTAGCATTGTATATTATTAGATTATACTGATGCGATGTGATTTATATAATAATGAAAAATGATGTATTTTATTTTTTTTCTTTTTGTTTTTGTGGGTGATAATAATGGTATAAATTAAAGTGATTAATGATTTTATAGCATAACATTATGAGATGTGTGGATGGATAATTATATTATATTTAAAAAAATTAATGATTATCATTAAGAATAAAGGAGGTATTTATGACTCCTTATTGGATTGGATGTGAAGTATTAATGCTCTTTATGGTATAGATATTTATTAACCTTAATGATGCGAGGGGCATCTTGAGACCCTATGTTAATGTCTATGGTAGATTTATTTAGTTAATTGGATGTTTTAGTTGATAGATAATCACATAAGTGTGAATTTTGTGCACCTAAGTAAGTCAAGATAGAATCATCATCTTGACACTAAAGAATGGGGATGTTAAGAGAGTCTTATTATACCATACTAGGGTAGGTAATGGGGAGTGGATTTAGTTTCTCCATTGCTATTATATGTGAGAGATCCTAGGATAATTATATTAACTAAAAATGTTTGGTGGGATGGAAATGACATCATCAATTTTATGGAGAACATTAGATGGTAATACTACAATCCTTTAATTAAAATTGGATACAGGGGTGACTTCAAGAATGGATTTAGGATTTTTGTTAAACCCAAGACCATGTTTTATATGGGGTTTCCTAAAATTCCTAATGTAACATCATGTGGTCCTTTCTCATAACATCCCATGCCAAATCCTTTCTAGGCACATTGTTTTAAGTAAATCTGAGAAAAATGTGGTTTGTCCAAGAATGAGAAGTTTGAGGAAAATGGTTTGGAATGAGATGGACTATCGAGATATGAGGATTATTAATCGATCCCTCCATATACCAAATGAGTCTATAGGAAATGAGGGATGAATCAGACAACATCCCCAAGGTTGTGATAATAGTCACACTATTTATTTAAATGCCCATACTCTTGAGGATTAGGAAGGGTATTAATTGTTAATAATTGGTAATTTCCTATTATGATGTCCAAAGAAGCCTTATCAAGGATTTTTAATGAAGGGATTATAAAACTAGTAGACACTTCATTAGATGATGATGATAGGGTCACATTTTTTAGGAGTAAAACATCATTAGGTTGAAAGGTTAGTTTTAGGTTTTAAATGGATGCAGAATAATGGGGATGATATGCACTTGGCCCTTATGTTTTTATTTGATACTTCAGTGTAAGGTGGATGGAGCACATTGCATAGTGTAGATCCAAGGATATCTTAAAAGGATATTATATTAGAATTCTCATTCTATAACATTAAAAACACTCATGAAGGATTTAATAACCTACTTGGATGGAGGGGGATAATGATTCTTATAGTTGGAACCACTATATCATTGAAGGATCACAAGACAATTTGGTATTGAGCTATGAATATTTCCAGAAGTTGAATTTATTTAAATTAATGTGAGGAAAACATATCAATGCTAATCCCATTATCAGTTATAACCCTTTTGATTCAATTTTGATTAAATTGTGCAGTGAAAAATAAGGGTGGGTCCTAATGTTCAAATGGTAATGGAACTATTTTGAAATCATTAAAACTAATAGATGAATCCATCTATAAAACTCTAATAAATGATGACATATGATGGGGTTTATCAGGTTGCACTTGTATAGCCTAAAATGCTTCTATCATTGCTTGTCGATGCTGAGGGGAATTCTTAATGAGTTCATAGAGGGAAATTTTTACTAGGGTTTGGTGGGGTTTCTTCAGAATTAATAAATGGATGAGTTCCAAGGAGTTCTTTTGGATTTCCCATAAAATGGAAACTTTAGGTTTTGAAATGAAATGCCTAGAGGATTTTTTGGTTGGGACATGAGCTTTGGCTATATAAACTTTGGCTTTATTTGTTCTTTGGGATTTAGGTGTTTGTGCTTGAGATAGTGTGGCTATGTTAATTGTATTGATTTGAAATAGTGGGGGACTCATCCAAGTTCCCATGTAATTAGTATTTGAAAGTATAGAGGGTTGATTATGAATCAAGTTGAGATTATTAATCATGTTTTTTGATTTTTTTTATGATTTTCCTTGTAAAGGGTTTAGTGTATTTATTATACTAGTATCAAGTTTGGTTTTGTTTTTAGTGTTTTGATTGATGAGGGGATCATGTTATTCAATTAAAATATCATCCTCATATAAAATATTATGAATCATGACTTTAATAGAATTACATCTTTTAGTTTCATGTCTAGGTATCATGTGATAGGAACACACTTCATTTTCCCTATACCATGTTGGTTTTTGGATATGTGGATTAGCTAGTTTGATAGGAGGTAACATGACATGAAAGGTTTGCAAAATTTTCTCAAGGATAGTGACATAATTTGTTATCTTTTAGGGTATTCATTTTTGGGTCATGATTAACTCTATACTTTCCTTTTTTGTGTTAGTGGTATGTGTGGTTTTAATGAGTAGTAATGGTGTTTTATACAAGTTTTGAGTGTAATAATTTTTTTCAAAAATAATATGAGGTTTCAGCATTGGTAGTATACATGGAGGATTTTGAGATAACTTAGATCCTTTGATAGAAGATTATTTAATTTAGATCTTATGTTTCATGGAAGAATGGGGCCCTAATATATATTGTTTAATTTATCCTTGGGGCATGGTCATTTTCTCATTGTCAAAATAGTTATAGATTGTGGGAGTATTTTTATGAAGATCCTTATTTTGGGGGAGTTTGAGTCTTATAGGAGGATCCTACAAAGATTTACCTTTTGGTATGCTCAGACACTTATCCCATATGGTTGGAATAAAGTTTTTATCTTCTAATTTTTGTGGATGAATTTAAGTATGTGTGGATGAGATTTCTTGTGGAGGATCCCATGTAACGAGATCCAAAAGACTTGAGTGGATAGTTAGAATGGGTTTATATGGTTCAAATGGTTTAAATGTATCTCTTGTAAGGAGATATGGTATACTTATTATTGTAGACAATGATTTAGGTGTGTTATCACTTCCTTAGGTGAAATTTAATCATGGATATATTTATTACATGAGTTCCATGATTTGAGGTGCCTCCTAGATTTTTTGTATAGATTTAAATGAGGATGGATGGTTTGGGAATGGCTACCTAAATATGTTGATGGATTGATTTTGAGGAGGATTGGGATTACCTAACAGCAACTCTCCCTGATTAATGAGGTTTTGTACTACTCTTTTGAAAATTTGACACCTATTTATTTCATGACCAGGCATGCGATGGTAAGTGCAAAAATTACTTTTTTTATAACAAACCAATTTTGGTTAATAGTCATCATTAGGTCTAATGGGAGGAAAATTAATGACAACTACCTTCAATAGTTTGTCTAGAATAGTAGTGTAAGACTCCCCCAAAGGCATGTATTGCTTATGCGGGAACCACAATAAGTTTATTTGTGGTTGTGTATGAATAGAGCTTGATTGGTTTGTGGTGGATGGGGAAGTTGAATTTAAGACAATAGTATTAGCTACCCATTTTGGCTTCAGATTGTTGTTTCCTTTAGAAGGGTTATGTTTAATTTTTTTTTGTAACTTAATTTTTAATTCTTCTAAACCTTAGGTTTATAGTTTCTAATCCATGGTAAATACTTCATCAAAAATTTTGAATGACTAAACTTGTAATGTGGATGAGATATGTTTTACACATAATCTTAAAAATAATTCAATCAATTCAAGTTGAGGTAGGGAGAAGTTTAATTGGTTTATAAGACCTCACCACCTAGAAATAAAGTCTACAATAGACTCATCTTCAAATTACCTAATGACGTAGAGGTTAGTAAGGTTACTTTTCTAGAGATATTAATTGATAAGTGTTCTAAGAACGTTTTAACTAACTACCCAGAGGAAAATAGTGAGTGTTGAGAGATGGAACTATATTAATCTAATGCTGGTCCTTCTAACAACATAGGGAACATCTTCAAAAGGAGGGAATGATCATGGGAAATGAGGTAAAATACATGCCTAAATTCCCTAATATGTTGTTGGGGATCTTCCCTATTTTGAAATTTTGTGAATTTAGGAAGTTCCCACTATGAAGGATATGGTTGAATTGGGATTGTGAGGTTAATAGGCTTATTATAGATCTATTCATATGTAAGCATGTTTTTCTACCTAGAGGCAAAGGATTCTAAGTTTTTCATCCTATCAACGAGGATGCACATGAGTTCTAGCTAAGAATTGTATTGGGGGATACTTCTTAAAAACATTTGTTACAAATGTTTATAGGGAGGTAGTGATGTTGGGAGAGCTCATGTCAAGGCATAATGGATAGATGTGATGATAGTTAGTTGATACAAAACCATGTATTAAGGAAATACTAAAGGTAAATTTTTTTTAATGATTGGTTATGATAGGTACATACAATGAGTTGTATGGGAATTTGGTATTGGGTAGTTATAGGTATTGAAAAGTTTGACTTATAGGGATTTGGTGTGTGGATGATGGAAGTTGGGTGGTATGTTGGGGACTCAAGGTCACATAGGTTTGGATAAGAGGAAGAGTCACTAGAATAGACAACACCAAATTTTAAAGTGTGGGAAAGGGTGGTTGGTTACCTACTATCTATGATGTAGTAATGTTTTATGCTAGAATGATAGTTTTGGCAGGGCTAGTAGATGTAGAGTAATTTTTTACTCTACATCGTATTTAATTTTTTTAGTCACAAACTACAATTTTGGTTCCTGCATACCTTGGATGTAGTGGCAGACTTTTGGAGCAGCGGGTGGGTTTATTTTGCCTAAGTGTCGAAGTACAGTGGAAGGTGCCAAGTGTCACCCTCCAAGCACGGGTCCTATTCCCCCTTTTGTTTCTTTCATTTAATTTTTGCCTAAGTATTGAATTCAAGTGAAAGCTGCCAAATGTCACTTTTTAAAACCTAGAGCTGACCAATTGGCATCATTCGAGCCTCTTTTCACAACTTTCAGGAAGGCCACAGAATGTGCCACATATCTAATAACAGCTAAGTAAAATGCACCATGTGTCAGCATCCACATCTCATTTTTACACATGCATTCCATCTATTTTTTGGTGAAAGGGTTGCGATAGGCTAAGTAACAAGAAGTAGTAAAAAGTGCCAGGTGGCAGTTGCAAAAGGCCTTGAACTACCTTTTTAAAGAAGCAGCAGAAGTCACCATGTGTCAGCATCCAAGAGACTTTGGTTCAACGCCTAGGTTCAATACTTTGGTTTAACGTAGAAAGGCGTCATTTTATTTTGCTTAAGTGCCATAAAGTAGTAGATGCTACCAAGTGTCACTCTCTGAGCCCCTTCTTACTCTATCCATAGAAAAAGCAAAATGTGCCACATACCCTTAGTAGGAGAAGCAGAAGATGCCACTTATCTTCCCAAGAGCAGCGGAGGTCACCAGGTGTCAACTTCCAAAAGATCATCTTCAAGCCTCATTGCTGAATAAAGATTGTGGTGGGTCTTGGAGGTTATTTCAAGAGAATGTGGAAGTGTCAAGTGTCAACATGCAAAGCCTACCACGTGCATCCATCCCCTTTTAAAAATTTGCTTGGGCAAGGAACGCGGTGAGTTTTATTTTGTTAAAATTGCTAAGTATCAAAGAAGCAAATTGCGATAGGTGTTGAAGATGGTGCATTCTTGAGAAGAATATAGAGAAAGTAGAAAATGTTGAGTGTCTTCAATAAATTAGGCAGAAAGTGCCAAGTGTTGTTCTCTGGTGCCTTCTAGACAATAAAGAGAATTTTCATGGATTGACTAAGTGTCCTCTTCCATTTCGATAGAATAGAGTGTTTGTTTATTTGTTACAACAAAGATGGAGGGAAACTCAGTGGGAGTTATTCTTGGTAGATAAAACAGTGCATCAGGTAGATTTGTGGAGCCTGTAAGCATTAAAAGGGTCATCTGTTTGTTCCCTATAGGTAGAGGTAGAGTAGACAATTGAGTGGTCAAACAGGTGATGGAACGAGAAATTTAGGCATGAAGGGAGGTACTAGAAATGAATTGCCATGTCACAGTCAGGGCAATTCTTGATAAGACTAGGATGCATCCAAGGCATTAGAAGCACCGTCTATTTTGTCCCTTGTGAGTTAAGGATGGAGAAGAATTGTGCGGGAAAAGGAGCGATGGAAGGAGACATCTAAGGCTATAAAAGAAGAGGATCAGTGTGCAAAAAAGAGAGAGGGGGGGAACATTTTATAATTTTAGACTTTCTATAATTTTGACCAGTAATATCATTTGCTTTTGTCTCATTTCCTTAAGTTGTAAAGTTAATGTAACTGCGCATGTTTCTGTGCCTTTTATGTGGCTGAATGAATTAAGAAAATTGATCTCTATGCCTTGGTTGATGTTATCTGTGTCATTTGCAAAGGTAGTTTATACTGTAGATTCTCTAGAGTTGTGATTAAGAATGTCATTTGCTTTTGTCTCATTTTTTTGAATCGAAAGTTTTACATAACTGTACGTGATTTCTGCATCTCTTATGTGATTGAAAGATTCTATTAAGAAGATTGAACACTATGCCTTTTTTGACATTCTCTATATCTTAGCAAAATAATTCCCTATTGTGAGCCTCGGTTTCTATTACTTCAATCTTTTACACTGATCATGCACTTGTCTGCTCTTAAATGTAATTGAATCCTATATATAGTTTCATTATGCTCAGGCTAAGATTAGGATTACACTCAGGCACATCACCATATTTAGGTTTCAATTCTTGCATTTGCATTTCTATTTAATTTCCTATCCCTTTTCCCCCAAACACTTGATACAAAAGAAGAGACCAGCTTCTCTAAAATCTGGAGGTTGTTTCAAGCCACAATGTCCCACAACTTGAAACTTCCCATTGTTGATTGATTAAGATCAAGCACAATTTTTGTCATCAACAGTTTTTGGCATGCCTGGTGGGACCGATCTTTCAAGGAGTTGAAGAATTTTGGTGTGTTCTTCAGCCAATTAGCCTTTGGAGGTTTTTGTTTTATCAACACCAACGGTAACTCTGAGTCAATCTAGTTGACTAAGCAGTCCTGGTATCATCAAGAAAGCACTTTTTGGTATGTATAATTCTGTTACTCATAGCTATGGGTCTTATTCTCCTTCATATATTTTTAATCAAGAACAAGCTTCTCCTGGAATCATGTCAAGTAACAAGGATGTAGATGGTCATGAGCTATACTAGTCTTATGCCCAGTCTCCCCAATATGTCACACCCCAGGCTCAACCTAATCTTATTTTCACCTTTAAAAAAGCATTACTGGGATTTAAAAAATATGTATTGGAGCTTGACAACAGAAGGGGATATAGTCAAGAAATCCCTAATCATGTCATCCATCAAATAAGGCATGTGATAGATCTGATTAAAAGTGAATGGGATCCCATTGAAAGGGAAAATTGGCAAGGGCTTACATATGAGATGTTAGATGTGTGTGGATTGATTGCATTTATAGAAGAGAAGCTGAGCATTCATGAGAGATAGCCTTACCAAATCTATCAACCTACGTATCTAACACCACAAATTCCATATCAGACATATGCCACCCCTGTTCATGAGCCAGATCAAACCTGTCAAGGTTATTTCCCCAATAATGTTGAGTCTATATTAGCAACAAGGGAAGAGGACTCCAAACCCTCACTTTCCCCTCAAGTCCCTTCCACCATTCCTCACGAAGCTTCTTATTTTTCATCACAACCTTCCTCCTTATCCCTTTTCAAAGAAGAATATGTTTTGGAGGAAGTGAATAAGTATGCAGAGGAATATGCTTAGTTCATGGTTAGTTAAGAAGATTTTATGGGTGTAAATGAGGAGGAAATCACCATAGGAGCACCTTTCAATAAACAAGAGGACAAGTCACAAGTTTTTGTCTTAACCTTTGATGAGGAAGAGATCATTTCTGACTTTTTTCTCACTTTGTAAGAGGATATGGAGGAGCATGGACACTCCCTTGATCAAGAAACTAAAGGTGACACTACCATTCAAGAAGGTTATGAACTGGCCAGATATGGAGAAGATAACTTTAAGACTCAACTGAGTATGCAGAGGGGATGCTATCTTTTAGATTCATCCTTTCAAGAGGATGAAGTCATCAAGGAGCATGATGATGTAATAGAGCTGGAATTTGAAGGAGATAAGCCAAAATATGATGGATATCAAAAGGCACAGAGTGAAGAACCAACAACCATCGATTTCTTGATGACACATGATAGCATGAAGAACCAATATTCAATGGGCTTTCAAGGACAAAAAGAACTTATGGATGTCGAAAGCATGTTTGACTTAGACCTAATCAAATCCAGGCAGATCCGTGTGGCCAGTGTAGAGGACATTTCACCAAAGGTATACCCATTTCAATCACTTGTATGGCAACATAAGTTGGCTTGCCATAAAGGAGATGTTAGAATTTTTTTTGATCTCAGAAGGAAATAAGGATGCTTAATTAATGTAGTTAGGTAGTTTCCCATTCCCGCATTGTTTTTTTTTCCATTGTTGTTTTCCCACTTTTCTTTTAAAATAAGTGTTTTAAACATAGAGTTGGTGTCTTAGAAGTTTTAATTCTTTAAATTTTTCCACATTAAATGCTTGCCAAATCTTTTAAAATCTCTAAGGTACCTTGCACCGCAACCTGCATAGCGTGTCCACCTCACTATTTCCTAAATATTGAGTAGGATTTGCTAATGGTCACCTGAATTTAATGCTATTTGGGACTTGATAGGCCCATAAATATTGCTTATCAAGTTTTAAAATTTACAAACTCTCAAGCATTCCCGCACATGCAAAAATATCTTGCTCATTGTGATTGTTAGTGCCTAGTAAAGTTTGCTTCAGCAAGTGTGTTTCTATCTTGCACAAGGCTCATACCAAGTATTATACAAGAGATATAGAGATGGCGGGAACATCATCTTCACAATAAGGAACAGGGACACCTGGATATCTCAATAGGTTACTAGCTAGTAAATCATACACTGTAGCTCCTATGTAACTGTCAAGAAGCTATTCAAGAACCAAAACCTTGGGAGTCAGTCAAGCCAGTGACCCATCAAAGTTAAATGATTATGCAGATGGAATTGTGGACCCAATCTTGCAAAGAGCTAGTAGCAAGAACCTTAGAGAAGGGGCACACCAAAGGTGTCTTCAAAGAGTCAGAGCAGGGCAATATGAGATGTTTAAAATGAGGATATGGACCTCACAACTGGCTCAATTCATTGCCCCAGCCATGCATCCATGCCCTGATGTGATCAAATTATGCACAAACTTACTTCATGCACAATCTTGCACCATTTAACAAGGCCCCTTCATGCTGCAAGTCACCCCTCAAGCTATCAGGGACATGCTAGCCCTGCCTTACGATAATACTGCCACCTTCCCCACTATTGATAGGATGCAAAGGATGTGGGTGAACGTCAACACTCAAACAAGGTTTTTGAGGTCTGAGTTACAAATGGCCAATGGTGATTCAACGGTACCCATGCTTCCTACACTAAGAACTCAGTTTGCACCAGCTAGCCAAGATGCACTGTCAATGATGGCTCTCATCTTTGGCATGAAGGATGACATGGCAGTATATGTAGAGAAAATGGCCATCTTTTTTAGGTTGAAGATGATCAATAGGACGTAGGAGTATCAACTTGACTTCTCAAAACACATCACCTTTTCAATCATGGAGCAACTAACATAGTTCAGATCAAAAGGGGTATTTAGGTATTCCTCCTTTTTGTTCCATCTCATACTGCATCAAAACCCTGACCTTTTCACCTAATATATGAATCTAAACCTATATGACCCAGATTTTGACCCCTAAAGGACCATTCCTGTGTTTACATGAACATATGTTTTATCAAGAACAAGTGACCCATATGATTTTTGGGAACTATTTGTTACCCCTATTCTTCATTGCCTTAGCCCTGAGCCTGTCATAAAAAATTTATTCCCAAGTGTTACAAACCTCTTGGTTAGTTGTTCAATCCCATGTGATTTCAATTTTGGGGCCCACCACATGATCATAAGGGTTCATGGTTTCTGTGGGGAACCAAATTTTCTACTAAAGACCTTAACTCTTAGGTTGGCATTCTTGGAAGTCACTAGGTAGGTTTTGGTAGTTGACAATGAGTATGGTTCTAGGAAGAAGAGAAAAATGTACAATCTCCTGTGGATGGTAGGCAACATAAGCCTAAAAGCCAGAGATGTTGAGACCGTGCTACTGAGGAAGCTAGCCTTCCTGGGGTTCCTGTTAATTGAGGACAAATGGGTTTACAACCTTGATGATTACATAGCTTCTGTGGTAAGGACAAATAGGATTGGGGCCAGGATTGCACATGAAGGCCACCCTTTCTAGGAGACGAGAAAAAACCCTATGGAAGATGTTCCTGGTCTCTATGTTGAACTCATAGATTTGCCCCTACCATAGAATAGGCCATGGGAAACCTTCTATGATAAACAGAGGGATTATGATCCCAAAGTCAAGATGACTTCTGGTTTGAGAAGGATGTTGAGGAACAAAGGTTGGGATGCGGAGAAGATTGGGGCCTATTGGAAATATAAGAAAGAAATTTCCCAAACCACCCATGCTTTCAAAGGCATAGATTTAGATGAAATATGGGAAGAACTCTGGGATGAGTGGCATTCCTCCCCTACATCTAGCCTAGAAATAAGTCAATTATCGACACTTGAGATAGAGCAAGAAGCTGGAGCAGGATCAAGCCAGCAACTGCAGGCCTCAAAGCAAGCTGCAGCTGCCATAGAACAACAAAGGATTGTGGTGTCTTCACCACCAAAAGCCTCCCCCTCATCAAGAGTGATTCAAATCCTTGGTTCTCCACATGCACCATTGGCAAGAACAGAGGTAGAAGGGAAATAGATGTAGCTAGAGTCAGAGATACCCTAGAAGAGAAAGTGGGTGCAGTTCCATCTGGATTCAGAGGAGGAAGAGGAGCCTTCATAGCACCTAGTGTAGAGCATTACAACTTCCCCTCAGGTAAGTATTATTCCCCTCCTCCCTCTTAGTCTATCCCTTTCCCTGTTGTCATGGTGCCTCCACCTAGCCAAATGACACCTCCTATCACCTCCGCCATCTCCCTTTCACAATTCATCCCATCATTGGAACCTCAAGACCTAACGTTACCTCATTTCTCCCCCTCTATTCCTAGAAAGATGTCCCTTCAGCTCACCCCTAGCCAACCAATGGCTATCCAATATGGCCTACCACAAGGGTATCCTTTTGTAGGAGGACGTACTGTATCCCCTTCCACCTTCTAGATGTAGGCCGAGGCTGCTAGGAAGGCAAGGGAAGCTTGGTTGGAGAAAAAGAGAATTAAAGAGAATAAAGCACCAGCTGTCCCACACCTATGGTCACAATTTAACCCTATTCAACAGTAGTTGATGGTGACCCATTTGTCACCCAATATTGACAAGTTGAGTGAGCAAGTGCAGCTGGAGGACTATATGATGAACGTAGTGGCAATTGACATGTCCCTGTTTAGGCCCCAAGATAGAGTTGAGCTGCTGAAAAAATCCACTTCTACAGTCACAGAAGATTATTTGAAAAAATCAAGAAGACTATAGAAGATGGAGGCTGATTTGGCCAAAGAAAAGGCAAACTATAGCAGTTTTGCTGAAGAAATAAATAAGAGAGACAATGAAATAGCTAGTCTGCATAAATAGTTACAAGATACTATTTCCCTTTAGACTCAATGGGTTGTCTAAGCCCAGAACGATTCATTTAAAGCAAAGCTCACACTTGCAAAAGATGCAACCACAACCCTTAGGTGGGAGAACGTAGCATTACAGGGAAGAGTCGAAGGAATTCAGCTGTAGGTTACCCAATCACAACAAAGGCTGTTAGAGGAACAAAATAATACTATGGCTTTTCAAGCCTAGTTTCAAGCAGAACAATAGAGGACCACACAACTGACAATAGAGATGGCTAATAGGCCAAGAGGTGTTAGAGTAATGTAACTGGTGAAGGAGCTATATGAGTTAGCATGGGAGAGAATCTCTTCAGAGATTATCCAGCTCAGGCCATCTCTCACCTTCCTGCTCAACACATAGAAATTGTGCGAGAGGGTGGAAAATTTAGTGTAAAACACTCTAGCCACAGTCTCCAATAGAGTCATGGACTCCTAGACCTTGTTGTAGAAACTCTAAGACATAATGGATGCAACATTGGTAGCTGTAGGAATCCTTTATAGAATGGTCACTGTAAAATAGGTTAATGAGGTGCTTAGTTGCAATGTCGCAGCCAACAGTTGCAAAGACCATCTTGAAGTCATGAAAGAAGGCATCAACAAGATGAGATAGCATATTGAAGATCTGGTGCAACTAGGCCTTCCTTCTCCATTTTAGGATGCTAGGACGGTGCTGATGGTTGATCAAATTAAACCATCACTACTAGCCAAACAGAGTGACCAAATGGTTTTCCAAAACTTGCAAGAGGATTCCTCAGTCTCAAAAGTCGAAGCTATTTTGATCCCTATTTCCCAGCTAGAATTTAAACTGAAAGCTACGGTCTAGATCCTACAAACCTTTTCACATAAAGATATCATTAACCTTGATCTAGCTTTCATTAAATTACAAAACAAGCAAGGGTTATCTGACCATGAGTTGTCCATCTACCAGACAACACTTTTAAAGCTGTGAAATTTTGAAATTTTGACAGAGTGGGAGTTGGGTTTCTTTTTAAGTAGGATCAAAAGTCCTGGGGGTCACCAGTAACTATAGAGTAATTTTTTACTCTACGTCATATTTAATTTTTTTAGTCACACACTACAATTTTGGTTCCTGCATACCTTGGATGTAGCAGCAGAGTTTTGGAGTAGAGGGTGGGTTTATTTTGCCTAAGTGTCGAAGTACAGCAAAATTTGCCAAGTGTCACCCTCCGAGCACGGGTCCTATTCCCCCTTTTGTTTCTTTCATTTCATTTTTACCTAAGTATTGAATTCAAGTGGAGGTCACCAAATGTCACTTTCTAAAACCCAGATCTGACCAGCTGGAGTCATTCGAACCCATTTTTATAGCTTTTAGGAAGGTCACAGAATGTGCCACGTATCTAATAATAGCTAAGCAGAACATACTGCATGTCAACATCTGCGTCTCATTTTTACACCTATGTTCCATCTATTTTTTGGTGAAAGGGTTGTGATAGGCTAAGTAACAGGAAGTAGTGGAAAGTTCTAGGTGGTAGTTGCGAAAGGCCCTAAACTACCTTTTTAAAGTAGTGAAAGTCACCACATGTCGACATTTGAGAGACTTTAGTTTAATGCCTGGGTTCAATACTTTGGTTAAACATAGAAAGGTGTCATTTTATTTTGCTTAAGTGCCATAAAGTAACAGATGCTGCTAGGTGTCACTCTCTGAGCCCCTTCTTACTTTATCCCCAGAAAAAGGGGAAGGCACCACATACCCCTAGTAAGAGAAGTAGAAGATGCCATGTATCTTCCCAAGAGCAGTAGAGGTCGCCAAGTGTCAACTTCCAAAAGATCATCTTCGAGCCTCATTATTGAACAAAGATTGTGGTGGGTCTCGGAGGTTATTTCAATGGACTGTAGAAGCGTCAAGTGTTAACATGCAAAGCCTGCCATGTGCATCCATCCCCTTTCGAAAAGTTGCTTAGGCAAGGAATGCGGTGAGTTTTATTTTGTTAAAATTGCTAAGTATCAAAGAAGTGGATTGCGACAGGTGTCAAAGATGGAGAATTCCTACGAAGAATATAGATAAAGTGGAAAATGCTGAGTGTCTTCGATAAATCAAGTGAAAGGTGCCAAGTGTCGTTCTCTAGTGCCTTCTAGGCAATAAAGAGAATTTTCATGGATTAACTAAGTGTCCTCTTCTGTTTCGATAGAATAGAGTGTCTGTGTATCTATTACAGCAAAGATTGAGGGAAACTTAGCGAGAGTTATTCCTAGTATATAGAACAGTGCATCGAGTAGATTTGTGGAGCCTACAAGCATTAAAAGGGCCGTCTATTTGTCCCCTGTAGGCAGAGGCAGAGTAGACAGTTGAGTGGCCAAATAGGTGATGGAACGAGAAATTTAGGCATGAAGGGAGGTACTAGACATGAATCACCATGCCATAATTAGGGCAGTTCTTGATAAGACCAGGATGCATCCAAGGCATTAAAAGTGCCATCTGTTTTGTCTCCTTTGAGTTAAGGATGGAGAAGAATTGTGCGGGAAAAGGACCGATGGAAGGAGACATCCGAGGCTATAAAATAAGAGGATCAGTGTGCAAAAAATAGAGAGGGGGGAAACATTCTATAGTTTTAGACTTTTTAGAATTTTGACCAATAATATCATTTGATTTTGTCTCATTTCCTTAGGTTGTAAAGTTAATGTAACTGTGCATGCTTCTGTGCCTTTAATGTGGTTGAATGAATTAAGAAAATTGAACTCTATGCCTTGGTTGATGTTATCTGTGTCATTTTCAAAGGTAGTTTATACTATAGATTCTCTGGAGTTGTGATTAAGAATGACATTTGCTTTTGTCTCATTTTCTTGAATCGAAAGTTCTACATAACTATATGTGATTTTTGCACCTCTTATGTGATTGAAAGATTTTATTAAGAAGATTGAACACTATGCCTTTGTTGACATTCTCTGTATCTCAGCAAAAGAATTTCCTATTGTGAGCCTCTGTTTCTATTACTTTAATCTTTTACATTAATCATGCACTTGTCTTCTCTTAAATGTAATTTAATCCTATATATAGTTTCACTATGCTCAGGCTAGGATTAGGATTACACTAAGGTGCATCACCATAGTTATGTTTCAATTCCTACATTTGCATTTTTGTTTAGTTTCCTATCCCTTTTCCCCCAAACACTTGATACAAAATAAGAGACCAACTTCTCTAAAATTTGGAGGTTGTTTCAAGTCGCAATGTCCCATAGCTTGAAACTTCCCATTGTTGATTGATTAAGATCAAGCACAATTTTCGTCATCAACAGTAGACACTAAGCATGGTTGGGTATCTAGAGGTTATGTTGTCCCAATATTTGAACCTAAGGGTGGTGGTGGGTTAATGGGTGAGGATATTTTGTCTATGGTATATCATTTAAATTTTTACAATGGCATGCCATATAAATATTGGGATGTTTGGCCATGAGGGTAAATATGGATCTATATGGATTATGCGGTAAGATCATAGTTTAGGGCAATAAAATTATTATCTAGTATACTAAGAAACTTAGGATCACCTTGAGAATAAAACTAAGGGAGACTATCCTTGATGGAATCAAGAGAGGTAGGGAGATCATATTATTTTTCCATTGAGGATGAGTGTCGGGATTCTATTTGTTTTAGTGACTATTATCGCATCAAAACCATGTAGTGTTAAACTAATAAAAATAGATAATAAATTTAAAACACACCACTATTTATTTGATTATCTCATTTTTAGTGAGGAAAAGTGCACACTCTATTAAATGTAACTTAAATACTTTTAATTTTTAACAAAAAAAATTTATAATGTGATGGGGTGATGGGTTAATGAATTTCCTAAGAAATGGCAATCTATGTCTGGTTTTACGTTTTGTTTAAAGCTAGAACCTAGATATACATAAAATTATAGTGAGCCTTGATGCTATGTTGGTGGAAGTATATAGATTGGTATTGGGGCTTACCCTCTCATTTCACAAGCCCACAATAATAAGGGTATTGGGCACTTAGCTTATATACTACTAGCAAATTATTTATACTTAGCTAGAACACCAAGTCTCCTTTCCCCTTGGTGATGAAATTCAAGTGGGTCTACTTGGGTGGGATTTATTTTGATTAAAATTTTTTATGATTATTGTGGTTCAGTAGTGTGTGAAAAATATTGTGACTAAATGATAAATTAATCCACTTAGTTATATTGGATGTGTTTATAAAACAAGCAAATTGAAAAAGAGAAAAATTCTTTCAAAATATAAAGTATTTTTTTTGCTTTTTTTTGTATTTTTACCATTGTAATGAAAACAAAAATAAAAGAGTTTTAATGAATGAGATAAAATTAAACAAAACAAAAATCAAGAATAAAAAATAGTGAGGTCCTTTAATAAGTCCCATCGGGCATGCCCAAATTTTTAAGTATTTTTGTTCATTCTTATATAAAATAAGCTAATTAAAAATGTAAAGTAAGATATATGGTCTTAGTATTACTTTTGAGTGGAAATTCTTGTGCATCATTTTATCCAATGATGTGATAACTCCTTTTTGTCTTGGAATGACTACCTCCTCACAATAGACAACTCAAAAAAAGATAGATTAATAGTATATATGAGTGGAGTGCTTGGTACTAGACTAGTCCCAAGAAGTGGTACACTTCCTAATAAGGATGTCAACCCACTTTCTAATCACTCAAGTGGATAAATTTAATAAATTAAATTACAATAAATCATGAAAAAATATATATAATATAATGAAATTATTTTAGATTTAATCTACAATCATTGCATGGATATTATGAAAGTAGACGTTCTAATAATCTTTAACTACATCTTCCTTAGCGTGAATTACTTTTAGCTAATCAATAATGGATTCTAAGGTGGGGTGAACATAATTTCACAAATTCTTAGTTTGAAGGAAATGTTGCTTTGGTCCTAGAAAAAAAGATGTGGGAGTATGGGAAAATCTTGAATAATAACCATGTCATGAATAACACTAGACAAAGTCATCTACAAAAAATTCATGTCTTAAGGAAACATAGATTAAATATTAAATCAAGGTGTTAACTAAAAAGGATTTGGGTTATAGACAGAATGGGATTTTATCATAGATCAATTTTGATCTATAAGATCTATGTTGATTTAGGGAATCAATGTTGATTCTAATAGTGCAGACAAGGCTCTAAGGATAGGGATCTAAAGGATGGTTTTGATTGTATTTATTATGGTTTCAAGATTTCTCAGGATATCATAAAATTGATTACAAAGATAAAACTAAATGTAAAATAGAATTAAATAGAATGAAATTGATAAAATAAATAATATACTAACCTTTTATAGAACTTCCAATCTATGGTGGATTGCAAAGTTGGTGAGAAGATTCCTGATCTTCGAATGAGTGTTGATGCATTGATGTAGGGGTATGGCTTCCAATAGATTAGCAATTGGCTAACAGATGTTTTAGAGAAAAAATTTCAACATTATAGTTCACTTATAAGTGCATAAATTTAGTCCTTTGTTCTAGATGGACCTGTGGTTAAATTGATGTCAATTCAATAGAATTGATGTCAATCGTGGGGATCAATAATGATTAGAGGCTAAACTTACCAAATCTATTTGACTGGTTTCAATCATGAAGTCAATATAAGCCTTAATTTGTTTAAATTTCTATGGGATAACGAGGGGGTTGTTGGTGGTTAAAATAACTTACCTTTATTATGATTTGGGTTGATTTTAATAGATTTTATGGTAGGTAATTAGTTAAAGTAATTTACTTAAGTGAAAAAATTAATTAATTAAATTAGTTATGCAAGGTAAGGATAAAATGGTAATTAGATATTTACATGGGATAAAATATGGATGCACAAGAAAGGGGACCTAAGACCTAGATTAGGACAAATATTATTGTACAAAATCCTAGTGCCTACATTTAAAACTATCTTGACCTGAGCATAAGACATCATGAGATTAACAAATATATTTTCTCAAATATATGAAGTCTACAATATATATGGATCTCTCTTGAGCATGTTTCATCAAAAAATTCATTTCATTCAACATTGGTAGAATACCACATAATGTCAAAAGTGTTTCCAAAATTTTTAAATGGTATAACAAATCCTTTGCCTTGTCGACTTCAATATGGTATTTAAACATAAAACCTATTTGTGATGGATATTCTTCAAAAATTCTAGATTTAGGCTCATACATGGAAATCCATATTGTATTAATATATTTTAGAAAAAGTTTACCATTGGTAACCCCAATTGAAAATTTATGAAACTCTAAAAATATTTTCAAACTACTTGACATATAAGCATGAAAACCATGGATAATTTATTCTAATCCTACAACATTTTCAAACATGCTTATAATTTTTTATGCAAGATTCATTATACGGTCCATGCAAGAAATTAAAATCATATATGGGGAAATTACTATTTTTAGTCTAACACACAAACCATTTATGTTCCCCTACATTACTATTGCACCATCAACTCCAACACATACCATATTTGTAGCTATAATATAATCATCCATCCCAGAAATATCCATTAAATTATAATTAACTAACATGAAAAGTTTTTATACATTCTAATTTTTAACCATTTTATGTATAGTTAATATATGAGGTGTCATTAAATTATTCTCAAAAGTGTAAACATGGTTACAAACCCATGTTGTGTTATCAACTATTGTGATGTCATCAATAGATAGTGAGATTAAACTTGCATTTTTAACTTTCTATTCCAAATCTTCCTTCTCAACCATTGCAAGACATTTTTCCATGTCCCAAGCACTGACATATGACCAATGTGATTTTGGGATGTTATAAATTCCATTATATTGAAATAGACTTTTATAATCTAAAAATTTAGATATAGGTCTACCTTTTTTAAGAATGTGGTAGATCATTAAGAACTACATATTTTTGGCATGATGATTAGAATGAATAAATTTTCCTATTTGATTTGTAATAGTTCCTCCTTAATTATATGTCTCATATGTCTCTAATTATTTTCATACTCTAATACCTATCTAACATGCATGCATTCATTAGCATCTTTCCATCTATGAGTCTTTTTAATTTAGTCATCTTGTCTAACCAACACATAAACTTTATCACAATATTTATCAATTGTGTCCATCTTAAGTTGGATTTTGTGGTATTTTCCTAATTTATAATAATGTATTGTATATTTACATTTAGTTGGGGTATCATTACTATTTTTTGGCTCCACCAATTCAATGAAAATAAATTTTGTTGCACAATCATACTTAAAAGACCTTCTAATTATACATCTATTTTTCTTTCTTTGCATAGATTTATGAGTACTTTTATCATCTAAAGTTTGTGTCTATTGAGTAGAAATTTCTTCTACTAGATTGATCTCATCATATGAAATGTTCTCAAGTCTCCTCTTACTTGGCAAGAATACCAGATTTATACTTGTAATAGGAGTTGTTATTTTATGATATATAGAAATTTCTTTCAATATTTGTATCATATCATTTGATTTGTCCTTCGCTATAGCCACACCATTTTTAGGAATGTCTTCAAGTGGTGGCATGTCATCATCAATAATATCTTAAAATGGTGAAATTATATTGTGATTAAATATTTCATTTGGAAAACCACTACAAAGAGAGGGATTTACATGCATAAAGATTTTTCTATTATCCTTCAAATGTTAAATAATAGTTATTACAAATAAATAAATTTTGTAAATCATTTAGTACCTATATTTTGAGTGGGTGTAGGTTGAAGTTTCTTGGGTGTACCCAAAATAATATAATATGTTATTTATCATGCATAATTATCTTGATCTCTTACCATTATTACATGGAGAAATTATAGATAATTTTTTTTTCAAGACAAGTTATGGTCTACCATTTGGGTATTGCTTAGCTAGTCATTGTTTCCATATGGCTAATGTTTAGAGTCCCTATAGACACCAAGTACCACCAAGTGATTTTGTTCATCATTTAATCTATGTAGATACCATTTAAACTCTATGGATGCCATTTATACCCTCTACATTGTGTCCATATTCTATGGATGGCATCTAGATCTTGTGGATGACATCCAATTTATTGGGTCACTATCTACACCTTATAGATGTTGTTTAGTATATTTGGTCACTATTCAGACCCTATGGATGATGTCTAGACCTTATGGATGTTATCCATTATGTTTGGTCATCATCTAGACCCTATGGATGTCATCTGACCTATCTTGTCACAGTCTAAACCCTAAAAACACCATCTAGTCTCTCTAGTCACCATTTAGACCTTATAGATGATAACCAAACCCTATGGGCATTGTCCACTTGGCTTATTCATTGTCTATCCCTATTGGATGTCATCCAAAACCTATGGATGCCTTCCAATTATGTTCACTATCTAGGCCCTATGCTTAGTGTTTAGATCTTTTAACTACCATATTTATCACTTGGTCATTATCTAGAGTATATTGTTTACCCCTAGAACATATGGCCATTATCAAGCCTATGTGGTCATTCTAGGCTAGGTTAAATTTTAGATCTTGATCATCTATGTAATATATTAAATATGTGGTGTATAATATATGTTGGTGAAATAGTGAAGAATGTATTTTGATGCCATTGTGATTTATAGTCAAAATTATGGAGTTAGTTATCAATGATAGGTGAGCCAACCTCTAAATCACATTTAAAACCCAATTTGTTTGGTAACCTAGTGTTCTTTCTTTGTCTTAAAAATAGCCAAATCTATATTTTGGAAAATTGAATATTCATGAATTAACGAAGATTTGCCACTAAAAAAACCATGTGTATAATAAATAAAATTTCTCTCAAATTAAAAAAAAATTAATAATGACCCTTATTTTACATGTAAAAATAAAATACAACTTAGATCATAAACACAATAGTCCAATCTAAGACCATTTTGAACTAAAATATCACTTTGAAAAGCCTAAAGTGGAGACCAAAAACTTAATTTCTAGTTATAAATGTCATCATCCTCAAATGGAGGCATGCCTTCAAAGATAAACAGCTAGAAAGATAATTTTAGTCAAATATATTAGTCTTTGTACAGTAATAATGTCTTCTATAAAATTGAAACATGAAACTAAAATATGGTGTTTTGTGCCTTATACATAAGAATAGAAAGCTATAATTGAACTTACTAAATGTAATGCTTGTAGGATAAAATGTGGCCTTGTAGACAATCTGACTACAACCATTTTTTCATTGAATTTGACTAAGTAGGAAGAAAAACAATTTGTTGCCAAAATCTATTTCATTCAAAAATATCAATTCCTATGAACTTTAATGTCTTTAATATGATAAAAAATGTAAGGGAAAACATCATTGAAACATATTTAAGGGTTTGGATCTTAATTTTTTGTGATGCACTATAACTATATTTCTTCTTGATTTACCTTTGCACTTATTGTACACAGTAAAAAAATACAAGAAAGTCAAAATTCATGTCAGGCATAAAATAATAACATAGTTTTTTTAAGATAATAGTGTTATGATTAGGATATTAAATAGGAATAATGTGTGTGTCTATTGTCTTATTTTAATTCGTTTGGAATTGTAGATATCAATATCCATTGATATGATGAAGCTGTTTAAGGTTTTCTCTCCAAAAATGTAGAAGCCTTTACAAATTATGTTAAAAATTATCTAGACACAAAAAAATGAGTGGATTAATATTAGACAAATAAAATTATATATATATATATATATATATATATATATATATATATATATATATATATATATATATATATATAGAGAGAGAGAGAGAGAGAGAGTATATACATATATAAACATATCAAGTCTTGATATCAAGTGTTTTACTTGAAAATTCATTTGGAAATGATATGTGTATATTTATTTTCAAATTCATATTGATTGGACAGATAATTTAGAAAATTAAATGCTAGTTTGAAAATATTTTTTTAGAAAGAAATTCTATACTGATTTAAGTTATTCATTCTTAATTATAGTTTTTAAAAAAATCCCTAACCTTCTATTATTCAGATGCAAAAAAAAAATCAAAGAAAACTTTAGCTATAGAAACACCTTATAGCAATTTACATCACTATACATATTCACTTAGTAAATCATAACAAGCTTCTACAAACATCTGGCTCTTTATAACCCATTGTCATATTCTTTGATGAATTAATGTTGCATATAATGACAAACCATAAAACTAGGCAACCCACTCTATGTGAAAAATACAACATTCAATATCAAATCAAATCTAGATTGTACAAACTTGCCCTATGTCGAAAGTGAAGTAAATGTCATGCATTGATCCAAGTGAAGTGAAAAATAACGTAATTATTTTAATATAATTAAATGGAACTAAAAGACATTATTTTATGTGGTCTATTAAAAACTTATCTATTTCATTTTACAAAAAGGGTTATATATTTCTTGGCATGCTAAGAAATGAAATTTGATTGGCCAATAGCTACTAGGCTAACTCCAAGTTAAAGGGTAATAAAATCCAATAGTTTTTGAATTATCCATCTCAGTAGTTCAAAAATGGTTTTTCAAGCAAAATATTTAGTAATAATAGTTTATTGCATGTGCATTTTTTTTGTCCAGTACTAATCCACATGACTTTTTTGTGCAAGTCTTCTAAAATGGAATGAGGTAGGAAGTTCAAGTTTTTGAATGTCAATCCTTTGGAATTAAATATGAGATCATATATGTAGTAATATATAATTGTAATGCATCTAAAATTTGTAGTAGAATCAACCTACATAATAATAAAATATTACTCAATGCTTAAGAAAAACATATGCATAGAGAAAACATTATGATATACTTAGTAATGAGCAAGAACAAAAGTTGTACATTTTATTTTGAGAATGTTATGGTATGTAATATTATGATACAAAATATATCGTATAATTGTATTTTCTTTGTCAATGACATATCTATATGTGAAAACAACATAAACATGTCAACAAAATAACAATAAATATGAATACAAAAACCTAGTTCCATAAACTTGTAACTTAATTTCCAATTGTTCCATC
>JARHVA010000909.1:3880000-4010000 GCA_037957365.1 Torreya grandis | reverse complement strand
TTCCTTCTAATTATATTTAAAACAAGGATAAATGCCAAGGGACTAAAGCTTTTGTTTGTTACTTTAGCCCACATAATTGACAAACATAGTAAATAATTCTGATGAATACAATACATTTAAATCCTAATTATCAACTAAAGTTTTTTTTATTAAGGCAATTATAACATTTATTAATAAAATATTATATTAAATAATAAAGAGCTCCTTCAACTAGCTATAGCTCAGTCTAGGAAGTTACATCAAATGGAATTTCTACACAAAATTAAAGACCACCCTAGCAAACTTGTTGCAAGAAAATAAGATCTATCAACCTAAAATTGTTGTTTCACATTTTTAATTGATAAAAATATTAAAATTTAACCATAATCTACTTGAAATTATTATAGCATATATCAAGAAACCAAGATACCAGTTAGATAGAATGCATAAAAACTATAACACAGACATTAAAGATAATGCTATGTAATACAATTTTTTTAGAATAACTAGAAAGGTCTCTATCTATATTAACTATCAAAATTTATCCTCCATTTAAAATTAAAGAGATACATGTATATATAGGCCTAGGATGGGGATGCCTCATCTTTAAAACCATGTTCAAATTTTCATCATCATTAGGACATACATGGCCATGACATAGCTAATCACTCACAAGGACAAAAAAATGTTACAACAATATTCTATTACAATCAATTGATGTAATTACAAGGTAAATTCCTTAAAAAATATATTATAGTTATTAATACTTGGGATTTGGTAATCATTTTAGTTGTAACTTGAGCTAAATCTATGGTTAGTTGGGTAATTTGAGAATTAATTATAACTAAAACAACTAGTGGAGCTAGGGTAGTTGGAGGTGCTTGCTTTCTCACCTAAATTTGTAAGTAAATATTGTGTCTTACCTAAAATTCCATTTCAATTGCCTCAAAGTCAAACATAGGTATTTTTAAGACCTGGGGAACTCTATCCATCAATTATTTGTGTGATTTAATGTATCCCCAAGATCCACATAAAGAGTCTTTCTGTTAATGACCTGGATTTTAACAAAATTTATCAGTTGTAACAAGTCTTCCTAGGTCTTATATACTACAACCTCAACTTTGGATTTAAAATTATTTGATATTTGTAGAGGATATCTTCAAATATGGACATGAGGACCAATTACCCACTTGGTTTAATCATACCATTAATTCTCATCTCCCTAAAATTGCAATGTCCTGATCCTCATAGTTGGTGATTTATTAAACTAAATTTTTCATTTCCTAATACCATATAATCAAGTTGTTTATCCTAGAAACTATGTAGTTTAAGGTCCATGTTGTATCTAGAGTAGTTATTAAGTTTAGATGGTCATATATCTTATTATAGGTTTCTTAGTTTAATAAATGGAGTCTGGGCTCCATTTTCTTCATCTTATTAGGTAAGGTCAATACATCTCCCCACTTGGGTTATGACTCCTTTTTTCACTTTTTATTAACTATATAATGTCATACAACTTTTGAGATACTCCTTACATGTTATATGTAATGTCCCTAAGAGGTTGTATGGTATTTATCCCTTACAATGCCTCTAAAACTTAATCAAATCCTCTGAACATTTATTTTATTACTTCCCCCATAGAGTCTATAAAGGTGTATGGGTTTTCTATATAATTGACACTATTTAAGGGGATTAATTTTATTCTCTTTGTTAAAGAGAAGACGTCTTTTCTTTTCTATAATTCTACCTTCTATCATTAAACCATTATAGTTTTCCTTTTAACCTTCCTCATAGTCTTTGTTTCTTTACCAAAATGAAACTTGACTATTGGTTGTTCAACAATAATTAGGTCTTGCCTACCTTATTCTACCTATTGCATTTTTTGGATCGATTCAAGAATGTTTAAGACAACTAGTTGATGTGAAGGTTATACCTTATTTATAAGAGTGGCATATGGGGATTTCCTTGAAGGAAGCATAGTCTTAGGAAAAGAGACTTTCAATTGATTAAAAGGGGGAATATCTCTTCTCCATCTAATGACCTTCTTTGGGGTCACTGCATCAATTATTATCTTTCCTTTCTTTCACCCCTTCTATGTTGTAATGGTTGTATCTTCCATTTGGTATACATGACCAATTGGTATGATAAATTGAGTGGATGGTTGGGAGGGAGTAAATGGGGAATCAAAAATGGTGGTGGAGACCAAATATTTGAAATAAACTTACTTATTGAGTCTAGAGGACTGAGGGCTTGAAGAACTAAAGAATGAATAGGTAAGAGGGGTACTAAGCAAATTTTGAAAATAATCCATCACTAACATGAAATTAACTCTAGTAGGATCTTTATAAGGTTCATTGGGGGTGTTATAGCCTTGATCATAGGTGTTATGACTAAAGTTTATATAGTAATAATTAAAATAGATGTATTGGCTAAAAAAATAGTTGAAAAAGTAGGTAAAGAATGAGGAGCTTGTGTACTTACCACTTAAGAAGTAGTAATTAGGGAAACTATTATAATGGGTGCCACTATTGTGTTATAAGGTGTCGATGTTGGAGATAGGTTCATCGATTTCCCATGTGAAAAAGTTAGAATCTTAGACTTTATTTCATCACCTTTATCTCCATCTAGATCTTGAAGCAACTCAATATAGATTGAACTAGTCTTCAAAATATCAATGGCACTTGATTAAGCCTTTTTGATAATCATTCATCCTCAGGATCACTTTTTATGGTTTCAATAATAGTTTTAAATAATTATGTCTTTATTTTATCTTCCCATCCCTCCTCGATAAACCACTCATTTTCACTATCTTTCACCTCTATAGTTTCCATCACTTTAGAACCTTTTATTTTATCCTTTCCTCCCTCTAACCTTACTTGTGAGGTCTCCTTTGTTTTGGTGCCTTAAAGAGAAAGTGAAGGAGCTCCATGCTTCCTCTTGTATATAAAGGTGTATTGTAAGAGTATAAGTTGATGCTGGAAGGGGTGTAATAGTAGAAAGTGAGTAGGATGTAGTAATAGATGGTGATGATGTGAGATTAGTAGTGATTGATGGTGATGAATTTGGGGAAGAAGATACTTATCTAGGGGAAGGAGATATTGATGGAGGTAGTGGTGTAATGGTTTGGACTAGGGGTATGAATGGAGATAAACCAAAAACAATAGGGAGGAAATATGGGAGACTCACATACTATACTATTGTGAGTAGAGAAAAGTAAAAATAAAGAACGACCCTCTAGAGTGAGTTATAGTTATGAGACCCTAAGTAGTCACAGCTAATTGAGGAAGGGTGTACACTAGGGTGGTTGATGAAACTATGATCACTAGGACTAAATGTTGAGGAGGTCCTTAGCTATTTTCCTTTCCACTTCCCATGGGTTCTTATCCTAATGGAATAGCTTATTCTTGTCCTTGGGCTTGAAATTATAGGAGGGATCCTTGAAGAGATTTTGAAACCCATTGCTTTGCCTCAATTTTACTGACCTTTTCCTCAGCAATTTTTGGATGATATTGCATGTGTATGGCTACCAATGTGGACATATTTACCCAGTTGATTCTTATGTGGACCTATGTATCATTCAAAATAATCATGAATACTTCATAAGATGTATATGATATATGGTCATAATCAATATTCACCTTTCCCTTAACTTTGTTTAAGTGTTTCCTCACCCTTTGTCTTGGATCCCATTTCCTATAAGGTGCCCACTTGAAATCATAGTGTGTTCCAATTTTTCCCATTGGATGTAAATGCTCCCATTTGGTGTATTGTATCCAACCAATGCTAATGGGAAGTGGGTGGGTAACTACTTATTTGGTAATTATTAGTTTAACATCCATAGAATCATCTAACTTGGCTATAATTTCTTGCTCTACCACCTTGTTTATGACTAATTAAGGTAAATACATAGGAGGATATATTATTCCATATATTTTGATGATCATATGATTTGGATAGATCCAATAGTCATGAATATTTTCAATGGTTCTTTGGATTTGATTAGATAACCTGAACATGTCCTTTCCATAAATGGATCGGTATGTCATTGGATATAAAGTCTCCATTAGTCTAGTCATATTCTTCTTAAATTTGTGTATCTAAATACTATTGAATTCATCACAAATTTGGTTCTTAGGATAATCAACTAATGGCTTCTAGGGTTCCTCACAAGTTGAGTGAGTAGTCCCTATTATGATATCTACTAGATATGACATCATATAGAAGTTACTATCTAGTCTATTTACTGAATTGAGGACTTGGTTGATCAAATTGGAACTAAAGATCTCATCACTAGCTATGACCTTGGTGAAAGTGAGGATGGTGTCCAACAGGGGAATCCAATCCTAATTAATGTAGGTTATACCTGAGAAACCATAAATTCTATTTAAAAAATCCATATAAATTCTAATTCTAGGCTTAAATATGGAAATGGGGATAACATAAATAGGGATTTGACTATGAAAGTACTAGGGTCACCAACCAATTTTGATAACTTGTTGGTTGCATTATTTGCATACGTTCATGAATTAACTGGGGTTTGATTATAGGCCATTTTTAGGAGGGAGATCCTATAATATTTTTCAAAGGTAAGCCAACTAATATACATTTATGGGGTGATACATTGGTATAAATACATGATTTTGTTAAAAAATTGGCCATTTAAATAAATCAAATAAAAGGTCAATGTAAGGAATTACCTCAAGTTTTTATACACCATTATATAGGCCTAATAATTTTATTGCCACTAGGTCCTCTTTGTATCTTCATGTAAAATCCAAGAGTTGATCTCTAGGGCCATAGGGTTATAATGCTTTTACTTCTTATATAGTGAAATAATGTTTGAATTCATGATTGAGGGAAACTTAATCGAACCTTGTATTTATGTACTAATCAGGTTTTGAAATGGAATATGTAAAGTGGGGTGGTGGAAGATGTGAATCAAAAGCCATTATTTTAAACTTTAAGGGCTCTATTTCTATGAATGTCTAGAATTTCTTGGTTTTAATGGATATCAAATTAGTGTTAGAAGCTACTCATTAGATGGAAATGTATCTATAATTGACTTCATTGATTATATATATATATTACCTTTAGATTGTTTACCTATAGTGAGCTGAATTCACTTAGTTAGCTAATTCACGTAGATTAATGGTACCAAAAACCTTGGATTTATTTGCTTTATTATATTTTTGTATTCTAAATTTTATTTGTAAAGTGTCTTCCCCTTTTTCAATCCTTAGTTGTAGGTGGATTCTCTTTCTTTTGATTTGAGTGCTTTGTCATCTCCATTTGACACTTGGAAATATTCTACTTCCTCAAAAATCATCACATTGCTATTACCTGGGCTCATTTTTTATTGACTTATTTCTTCACTACCTCAAGATGGCAAGATCATGGCATGTGGAGGACCATTAACTCTCCATTATACTAGGAGTGTCATTACCCCTTAATTCATTATGAAGGATTTAGGTGAGTGAGATGATGATATGTGGCTACATATCAATACTTTGATTACCTAGGAGACTTAGAAACTTCTCAAATTGTTTTGATGGCAGTGATTCTATGGGATCATGAGATGTGGATGGTTGTCACTACTCTGATGGCCCCAAGATTTTCATATGCTAAACTTCAATCTACCAATCACCGAGTGACTGAGATTATGACACATGGATGACTATTACTACTATGTTTTCCCTAATGTTTTTTTATGCTAAACTCCAATCTACTAGTCATCGAGTGAGTGGGATTGTGACATGTGGCATTATCTTAACCTTTTGCTGACCTGGTAGTCCTTTATAAATATCTAAGTGTTAAAAACATTATAGGTTAGTGGGTTATCTCTAAGGGACATAAACATTTTATAACACCAAATTATAAATCATAATTCACTTACCTTTGGGGCTCTAAGAGAGAGAGTGAATTCCATGTGGTAAGCTTTGGTGACTCAATAGGTGTCTAGATGAAAAGTAGAACAAATTCTAAATCAATAACCATATACATAAGATAAAACACAAATAAACAAAACCTTGATGACCACATATATCATTTATTTTGAAAGAGGTAAAACCTAACATACTTCTAGATTAAACAAGCAAACTTCATGAATTGTTAGAATCTAAAAAAACTAAGACAAACATACACAAAATAAACCAAAGGCTAGAGATGTAACTAGAGACAAGAATAAGTATAGATTTGGTTTTTAATAATTTAAATTTCATTATGTTATTTTTATATTCAATAAAAAATCTTAGGTTACCCCACCGATCCTGAAAAAAGAAGACTACTTGACAAAGATGGTCCCTATTTAAAAAAGTTAAATGGGGGGATGATGGGACATAATAAATGGTAACTCATAGGAGGAAAACTCCTAAGTATTTAAGAATATAAAATATTTTTTATAAACTATAAATCAAACATGGTGCATACCACAAAAATATAATTAAACTAAAAAATGAAAGATACTCCCAAAATCACATGCACCATACTAGCTTTGCTTATACCTTGGGTCTATGTGTGGAGAAATGATTTAATTTAATCATTATTTTGAAATTTTTAACAAAGACTTGGAATATAATTTAAGTTTCATACTTTATTATTTGAAGTAAAAAAAACTTATGGGCTCAAGCATTAATCTACTACTAGCCATGTGTTTATATCCCTCACAAAATTACCCTTTATTCCCCCCATTATCCTTTTGTAAACTTGCATGATGCATGATACATTGATCTTACTTAATCATGTGAGTCTTTGATCACCTTTATATTTTTTTATTTAGGCTTATTTGATCACTCTTTAGGATGCATTGATATACTCTCTAATTTTTTTATAATATGAAAGGGAGAGAGTGTCGGGAACCACTATGAGCTGGTGTATAGGAGGAAAAAAATTCAAATTTCTAGAATGTTTATTCTAGTGGCCTCCATATAAATGGGTATTATTTCAAAACAAGTATTATTTTGGAAAGCATGCTTGATCTAGGAAATTAAAAAACTCTCTTAATTTGCATACAAAAATGAGAGCAACTTTTACATACTTTATAAAAGTATTTAATTGTGAAATGACCATAGTCTATTTCTTATTGCATACCCGAATCTCAACAGTCTTAAATAAGGGGTGTAAAAACTTGTGAATAAACTAGTTGGTGTACTCTACTTAAACTCTTACTTCACTTACTCTCCTTTGGGGCCTACCTGAAGGATTTAGTATATAAGCTCAAACTTGTAGATGAAGCATGGTAGATTATATGTTCTCTTGATCATTCAAAAATGAGTCAACTAGGCTACTCTAAAACAAAGGACACTATTAGTGTAGGTTTTTATTTTTCCCTATTTTTTAATTAGGGAAATTGTATTTCTTGTGCATGCTAGCTTATGTGGAGGTGTGTGTCATAGATGTGTCATAGGTGTCATAAGAATGTCATAAGTAACTCCCTTGATGGGAGTTACTTCTCTATTCTTAGCACCTTGTCACCACCTTTCATGGAGGAGTTACAATATATTCTTGGGGTGCCTTGTCCACCTTTTGTGGAAGAGTTACGTACTCTCCTATTTGTATTCCTCACTTTGGCCATCTCATGTTAATCAGATTTTGGTTTTCTCTATTTTGTCTTGTATAATTTAGCTTCTTGTATAATTTCAAATTGATTTAGCATCTATGTGGTGTGCACTTGCTTCATCTCATGTGATCACGTCTCCATTGCATTTGCATTATCTAGATTCTGACAACAACTCCGATATGGTATCAGAGCCACTTTGGTAATTGTGTGTCTGGTTATGCTATTCTAAAATTCTTAATTTGCTTTCTTAGTAGTTTTTTTTGTTTAACTCCGTTGTTTTGGTAGAGTTTTTTAAAAACTCATGCAAATCCATACAGAAACTTGGTCAAAAAATTACTTTTGAGTTAGAATTTGCCAAGACATCTTGTCTAGATCTATTGTGGATTTAACAAAGGCAGTAGAATTTCTTTTCTTTTGGTCATTCTATAGGAAAAAGATAAGATCTTTGCAATCTATTTGCTTCTTGGACATTGGAGGGGCTGACTTTGTTGCAAGTTGCTGGGGCCACCCTTGTTACAAGCTTATTCATACCTCTGACCTGTGCACCATCTCTACTGTGAGCTGCTTGCTGAGTTTTTTTTTGGGTGAGGGCACTGGAAAATCTTCTAGTCAAACATACTTTCTACTTCAGTCTAGGCGTAACACTCAACAACATCCATGCTAAGCTTCTGCACAGCTGTGCCAAGCTTCTGCAAAGCTGGACACTCTTCTGGTCTACGCCAAGCTTCTAAAACTCCATGCCAAGCAGAAATATCAGTCCTTCCAGCAAGGTGCCATCAGATGTATGACGTCCAACAGGTCTACAAATTTTTCTTGTCTTTTCTGCAAGCAAAATCTGGACTGTGCTTTTTTGGCGCCCCTTCCTTGCTTGGCGTCCCATGTGGGCCCTTAAACACTTGGCATCCATCAATTCTATCTTTGATTTATTTTTTTTAGTTAAAAATTGACTTGTAAAAAATAAATCAGTCAATTTGACTGAATACTTATTTTTTTAGACAGTTTGATAATTTGGGGGTTTTCATTTAAAACTTGTATCTTCAACCTACGAAGATGAAGGGTGAAGCCTGGGTTGGCAGGTGGCCAATTACCCCTCACACAAACCTCCTTTGGATTCCTCATTCTGTGTTGAATCCAACGAGTGGTTGGAAGGCCACTTTCTCTCTCAAAACAGGCATTTTTTTTAATGTTTTGGTGTTTTTTTTTGCAAAAACACTAGTTTACAGGAAAATTGAACCTTTAATATCTTGCAAATGGTAGCTTGGATTTGGGTGCCATTTTTTTCAAAAGTGTTTGTAATTTAATTATCCATAGTGTAGGCTTGTTATTTATCAAAAATGCATTAATTTATAAAGTGTCAAAATTTTGGGTCTCCCGGGATGCATTTTCGGCTGAGTTCAACGTCTTGTTTGCTTAAGTCTTGCATTGATTTCTCTAAGATGCATTATCAGCTAAGCCCAACATATTTTAAGTGTGCAATTGCATATTTGGGGGGGGGGATCAACATTTTTGGGGGATGTGATTGCTTTTCACAACTTACATATCTTTGCTTTCATTCTCCTTTCTACATAATTTCACAACTTGCAATCAACACAACTTCACCTAAATTCAGCTTAAAAATGGATTCTTTTCAACTTAAACCCTTAACACCCTTCAACTATCATGAATAGAAGGTTAAAATGTCAATCATTCTTAGAAGCAAAGGGTTGTATAGGATCACCATGGGTACTGAAGTAGAACCCAACACTGATGCTGAAAAGGTCAAGTGGTACAACCGTAGTGATGAAGCTTATGGATTCTTGAGCTTGTCTGTGTCTCCAAAACTTCTCTTCCATTTAGAAAACTATAAGACTCCCAAAGACATATGGGACACCTTAGAACTCTTATTTGGGAAGCTTGATGAGATGAGATGACATGAGCTTGAAAATGAACTCATAAGTCTAAGTCCTAGCAACTTTGAAACCCTATAAGACTTTTTCACTAAGTTTAAGGCCCTTAGATTGTAATTGAAAGAATGCAGGATAAAGAAGAAATATGATAAACTCATCCTTTATATTCTTGCAAAGTTAGGTCTAAGCTATTCAGTCTTTGTCTCCACTTTCCATGCCACAAAAAGTGCCCTTGGCACTATATAGAAAATGCCTTCTTTGGATTCATTCATTGCCGACTTGACTAGGGAGAAAGATAAGCTAATTCAAATGGGCATAATGAAGTCTACTCAACCCCAAGCTTTGATATATGGAAATGGTAAGGATAAGACTTCAACAAAGGAGAAGAAGAAAAAGAACAAGGACTAGGAGAAGAAGAAAGAAAACAACAATCCTGCCAAAAACAACACTGAGACTTCCTCTTCCAATGATAAACCTAAGAAGGAGAAGGTTAAGTGTGCCTATTGTAAAAATATAGGGCATGATGAACACAAATTCATGAAGAAACAAATAGATCACCTAACTCATCTTCTAGAGAAGCACAACATAGGTGTTCTTGAGTCTATCAAGTAGAATTCATCTACCCAAGATTCTACCAAGGCAAAAGGCAAGTATAAGGAGAAAGAAAGGGAAAGGCACTTGTAGCTACTACAACTTCTACATCATCATGGGTCATTGATTTAGGTGCTTCTCACCACAGGGGATCTTCACTAGTTGAGTTTTCATCTTTAGAGCCTTGTAACATGACTTCAATTAGTTTGGGTGATGACACATCAGTTTCTATTGCAGGGAGAGGGTCAGTTGAAATGGAAGGAGGAACATTCAATAATGTTTTAAGTGTTCCTTCTCTTTCAACCAATCTCCTATCAGTGTACCAAATCACTCACATTGGTTAGGGCATGAGAGTTGAGTTTTCACTAGATTCAGTGGCTATTAGGGAGTTTCATAGTGATACTATAGTGGCAGTGGGTAGGGCAGATCACCAAGCCAGGTTATACACCTTCTCACATTTTGCACCAGATTCTTCTCCAATAGCATTGCTGATTCATTCAGATGGAGTTAGCAAATTGTGGCATGAGTGGTTTGGCCACCTTAACTACCGCTACCTTGAGTAACTTTTCAAAAATGATATGGTCATTGGGTTGCCTCATGTCCAATTCTCAAAAGGACTTTGTGAGGGGTGCTCCTTTGGGAAGCATCCTGAAGCAAAATTTGACAAAGGCAAAGCTTGGAGGGCTTCACAACCTTTGGAGTTAGTCCACAGTGATGTATTGGGACCCTTTCCCAAACCATCTTTCATAAGGGCCAAGTACATCCTCACTCTCATTGATGATTTCTCTGGGTACACTTGGATATATTTTCTCAAACAAAAGTCTGAAGTGTTTTAAAATTTTATAGACTTCAAGTCTCTTGTTGAGAAATAGAGTGAGAAATCCATCAAGGTTCTTCAAACTGATAATGGAGGGGAGTATGTTAGCATCAAGCTTGAGCAATTTTACACCACAGAGGGGATTGATTTATAGCGCACAGTCACTTACAACCCTTCAAAGAATGGGGTTGCAGAATGCAAGAATAGGTTCTTGAAAGATATGGGTAGCTGTATGATTCACTCCAAATATTTAGCACCATAGTAGTGGGTTGAAGCCATTAATTGTGCTTGCTACATTCAAAACAGGGTTCCTCACAAAGCTTTGAAAGGGATAACACCCTTTGAAGCTTGGCATAAAAGGAAACCTGATGTTGAGCACCTTAGGGTTTTTGGATCCCTAGCCATGGCCTACATTCTGAAGAAGAAACACAAAGCTATGGAACATTAGTCCAAGCCTTACATCTTTGTACGATATATAGATGGTATTAAGGGGTATTACCTTCTAGATCCAGTCACTCATGAGTTGTTCATCGAGAGAAGTTTCCATTTTCAAGAGAGTCCTAGAGACTCAACACTTGACACTTCTCCCTCATCGAATCTACTTCTTCATGATGATTCCTCATCAGATTTAGATCAATCACAATAGGTTCTTGAGCCAGAGACATCTTCTTCTTCTTCTTCTTCTTCAATTTCAAATAGTGAGGACAATGATGTAGAGCCATCCACATCTAGTTAGTCAAAGGATGAGGAGTTAACACCTGACTCACCCACTTTTGGGCCACTTTGGGCCAGACAGACACTTGAGAGTGCTGGCACTTGGGTAGGAGATCCCGTAGATGATAGGTGTACTAGGGGGGATTTTCAGAGAGAACCACATGCCTTCTTTGCTTCAATTTTGGATCCATAGACTTTTCGAGAGGCATCAGGGGTACCTAAGTGGGATAGTGCTATGGAGGAAGAATATTCTTCCTTAATCAAAAATCACACTTGGGATTTGACTTCACTTCCTAAGGGAAGAAAGATGGTTTGATGTAGGTGGATATATTAGACCAATTTTTTAGCAAATCGGTTGGTTGATAAGTATAAGGCATGATTGGTCACCAAGGGTTTCTCATAGGTGGCAGGCATTGACTACTCAAAGACCTTTGCACCCATTGTAAAGATGACTTCTATCTGACTCACCTTGGCTATTGCCACAACACATGGTTGGGATGTGTATTAGATGGATGTGAAGAGTGCCTTTCTTCACAGAGACCTAGAGGAGGAGATCTACATGGAGCAGCCACCAAGATTTGTTCAGGATTCTTCCTTAGTATGCATACTTAGGAAATCTATCTATGGCCTCAAATAGGCCCTTCAGGCTTGGTATGCCAAGATGGATTCGTTCCTTCTCATAGTGGGTTTCACTAGATGCCATTCTGATCCCAATGTCTACTTCTTATGGTAGGATGATTCGCTCTTGATTTTGGTTCTATATGTTGATGACCTTTTGATGACTGGCAGTTCTTCATCAGCTATTATAGTGGTGAAGGCATCTCTCTAGGATAGATTTGACATGACAGACTTGGGTTTATTGCACTACTTCCTTGGCATCGAGATCTCACAGTCTGATTCAGGGATTTCTCTTGCATAACCTAAGTATGCTCTTGACTTATTGGCTTGATTTCACATGGCTGATTGCAAGCCATCTTCGACTCCCTTTCTATCAGGAGTCAAGCTTGAGGCTGATTGTTCTTCACCATTGGTTTATGTCACTCGGTATCGACAACTTGTTGGTAGTCTCATCTACTTGAATCAGACCAGGCTTGACTTATCATATACAGTGGGACTTGTCTCTAGATTCATTTAGGAACCTCATGAGCTGCATTGAAAAGTAGATAAGAGGAGCTTGCATTACATATAGGGTTCACATAGATATGAGATTCATTATAGATTTGGCATAGAGGTTGACTTGGTTGGATATATAGATTCAGACTAGGCTGGCAATTCATAGACTCGCAAGTCCACTTTTGGTTACAGTTTCTCTCTAAGTTCCGATCTTATCAGTTGGTCTAGCAAGAAGTAGAATGCTATTGCTATATCATCCATAGAAGCATAGTACATGGGAGTTGTTAATGTAGCTAATGAGGCTATTTAGCTTCAGGGGATACTTTTTGAGTTTGGCATTCCTATCAAGTAGCCCACCATCATTTATTGTGACAACTAGAGTACCATTCAGATTTGCAAGAATCTAGTTCAGCACCAGCAAACCAAGCACATAGAGATTCACATGCATTTCATTCAGGAGCTTATTCATAGTCAGGTCATTGACTTGATATTTTGCCAATCTTTAGAGTAGGTTGCAGACATCTTGACCAAACCTTTCACTAAGAGCAAGTTCATTCATCTATGAGCTCTTCTTGGGGTGTGGTCCACATTTGTAGCAACATCATCTTTGGGGGGGGCACTAACCTCTTCTTTCTTTTATGTCTCTCTTTTGGGGGGGGGGAGTTTTTTCCTATGGATTTTCTCCTTTTCTCTATCTTATGGGAGATGGCATTTGTACATGGGTACCTCATCAGGCCTAGTTGCCAGGACCCATTTTTTTTCCACACTGCCCACCTAAGCTGCGCTTATGGGGGGTATTAGTGTAGGTTTTTATTTTTCCCTATTTTTTAATTAGGAAAATTGTATTTCTTGTGCATACTTAGAGTTTTCCTAAATTTGTGGGATAGGCTAGCTTATGTGGAGGTGTGTGTCATAGATGTGTCATAGGTGTCATAAGAATGTCATAAGTAACTCCCTTGATGGGAGTTACTTCTCTATTCTTAGCACCTTGTCACCACCTTTCATGGAGGAGTTACAATCTATTCTTGGGGTGCCTTGTCCACCTTTTATGGAGGACTTACTGTCAAGATCCTACTCCACCAATAAGAGTATATATGATTACCTCTTGTATTAGCAACTAAACACAGAATTTAACCAAAATGATAAGTAACTAGAAATATGAAACAACACAGGATATGAGAGACAATACACAATTGTATTAATAATCACTCAAAAGAAAATACAATAAAGAAGATGCCACACTTCTTCTTCCCACTCCTCTAGAGCTCCCACACTTCTAGGGTTCACCTGTAATTCTCCTCCAACACTTCACTCTCTCATCATGATCACAACAACCAACTCAAACACAGAGTTGTTGTTCACCTTCACCAGTCAGTAACAACACTGCCAGTACACCAAGCACACAACCGTACTCCAAGTAGATCTCCTTTTCCTTGCTGCCACCTACAAATCAATAGACCTTACTTACCCTGTAGATATCTCTGCACCTTGAAGAACCCTTGTCCTTGACCAAGTCCTTATGATTCTTTAACCAGTACCCCGGTGGATCTTCTACCAAAACTTACACACCTGTAACTCTCCAAGATCATACACACTCAGCACCCCTTTGGAACTAAGAGGAACACACCATGCTCTCTTCTCTCTGAAGGAGCTAATTTTTGCTCTCTTACTCTCTACCACACTTTTACAATATAGCCCATGAGTCTATTATATAGATCTCATGCATACAATAATTAGACTTTCTTAATTACAATAATTAGACACGTAACTCCAAGACTATAATTAGCTTTTAACATACAAACTGACAGTCCAAAAAATAGACCTGTTTAAAACCCGCATGCAAACTGCATGCACACACAGGCTGCCAATGTCGGCTCCTTCTTGACCGATGTTGGCTGACATATAACCGATGTTGATTGCTTCTGCACTGTAATATGATCGACGTCAGTTGATCAGACCAACGTCGGTTGCCCTGTAATTCGTTCTATAACTCAGCAATCCTCCACAACCTCAGCAACCTCTTCCATGTCTACATCAATGAAGCTTTTAGCTCCACAACTTGGCAATCTCCCACTTGGAGATAAACAACTACACTATACCTGTACCTGTACATTGTCTAATTTGTTTCTTGGCTTGTATCCCTCTTTAAGCTCAATCTTAAAGACCAACCACCACACACCCTATGGTGCACTACCTGTCATCCAAGTAACCTGCCACATCTAAACCTACAACTCCATGTAGTGAAGTCCTTGACCCTGCATAACATGTTAACCTACTGCTAGTCCCTCTCAAATATCTAAGAATCCACCTTCCCTGAATTGGCTCCAAATTCTCTGACAACTCCCACTGCTTGGGAAAACTCAGGTCTACACCAGACCTTATGTGATTTCAAACCCTATTCTAAGCTCAGATTGAACTGCCCAGCCCTTGGTGTGCTTTCCGATTCTGCATCCTGCATATTGAACCCTGCCAACACCGTCTTCACATCAGCTCCCACTAGAGACCAAAAAATCTCCATGTCTCTTATGCCAAAGAATTTTGCTGCTCCCAAATTCTTCCTGACATACCTCTGAACTAACCTTACCCTTAGCTCAACAAATCCCTGCATGTACGAACCTGCTACAAGCATACCATCCACATATAGTAATAGGATAATGTCACGACCATCATCCACCCTGGTAAGATAAACACAATAGTTACACTGACATTAACTAAAGCCCTGCTTTGTCATCCACCTGTCAACCCTGTACCACTGTCCTGCAGCTTCCTCAAGACCATATACCTGGCCTTCCATCTCATGTATCCATCCAATCTCTTCTTTAACTTGGGAATCCATCCATCTTTCAGTGCTTTCTTCTAGCTGACAACTCCACCAACAAACTCTTGTTTGGTTCTTCTCCAAGGACTTACACTCCTCATCCATGCCAAGCTCCCACTATTTCTGGATTCTACCTGCATTGCCTATTCACATCTTCCTAGTTCTCGACCATCAGTAAGCAACTATTAAGAAGGTGAACAATGAATATGAGGTCCACTTACCCTTTCAGTCCTCCATATGGGCGTTTGAGACTCCTTGATAGCTTGCTGTCTGCCCAACATCTGTTCTAGTGACCGATCTCAGTCATCTCCCAATCTGCACCTGACTGACGTTGGTTTCCTATGACTGACCCTATCTTCTAATGTTGGTTCTTCCTAATCGACACCGGTGTCCCTACTATCGATGTTGGTTCCTATTTGACCGATGTTGGTCTTCTTGTTGCTGACATCGGTTACTGTCTGACTGATGTCGGTCTTAACTTACCTAACACTACCGACTTTGTTGATCTACACATGATCGACGCCGGTGCCTGTCTGTTTGATGTTAGTTCCTCTTGACTAATGTTGGTACCTGTGTTTTCCTGTGAGTGATGATTTTTTATCCACAAGCTCCTTTTGGATCAAAACCCTATTTAAATTAACATAGCCCTACTCAGAATAATTCAATCCCTTCAGTTGATCTATGTCTGTCATCTCCTCCATGAACACCAAGGCTTTCCAGTTCTTAAGTTTGTCAAAGATATCTATCTTTCACTTAAGAACATGCATTCCCCTCCTACATATGTGACCAAGCCTACGAAGCCACATCTCTACAACAAAAGGTGAATCAATAATATAAGTAGATAGATAAAGGATACCTACTTTCTTACCACTGTCTAATTCAAGTGAATCCGCTGTGAGAGTTACTGTGCATCTCCCATCACCCAACTTTTCTAAAGAAATTAGACTTATCTCCAAGACTGTAACATGCATGACCTTCTTCAACACTTGTGTGTTACCCATCTATAATTTTAGCTTCACTTCCCCTTTGCCAACAATCTGACAAGGCTCACCAACCCCTAAATAAATCTCTCCAAAGTCTCCCAAGACATACCCATGAAAAGATGCTCTATTTTGGGTTGCATGGAAAGAGGTAATAGAATCTATAGACCAAGATTCTACTTTATCCAGAGCAACCTATATAACAACACCTGCAACATCTGCTTCTACATGCTGATCTTTTATCGACCAATAATCTTCCTTTACCTGCTCTTTCTTTCCATCAATCAGACCATTCGTGCTATTCAGTTTCTCCATTCGTAGCTTACTTTCTTTTGCCATTGCTATACTCCCACTCAATCTAAAACCCATGTGAGTGACTTGTAATCAACAAACACTAACCAGATCTGAAACCACCTATTAGTAACCCAACCAAAAGCTCTAATACCACTTGTCAAGATCCTACTCCACCAATAAGAGTATATATGATTACCTCTTGTATTAGCAACTAAACACAGAATTTAACCAGAATGATAAGTAACTAGAAATATGAAACAACACAGGATATGAGAGACAATACACAATTGTATTAATAATCACTCAAAAGAAAATACAATAAAGAAGATGCCACACTTCTTCTTCCCACTCCTCTAGAGCTCCCACACTTCTAGGGTTCACCTGTAATTCTCCTCCAACACTTCACTCTCTCATCACGGACACAACAACCAACTCAAACACAGAGTTGTTGTTCACCTCCACCAGTCAGTAAAAATGCTGCCAGTACACCAAGCACACAACCGTACTCCAAGTAGATCTCCTTTTTCTTGCTGCCACTTGCAAATCAACATACCTTACTTACCCTGTAGATATCTCTACACCCTGAAGAACCCTTGTCCTTACCTCACCAAGTCCTTATGATTCTTCAACCAGTACCCCGGTGGATCTTCTACAAGAACTTGCACACCTGCAACTCTCCAAGATCATACACACTCAGCACCCATTTGGAACTAGGAGGAACACACCATCCTCTCTTCTTTCTGAAGGAGTTAATTTCTGCTCTCTTACTCTCTAGCACACTTTTACAATATATCCCATGAATCTATTATATAGATCTCATGCATATAATAATTAGACTTTCTTAATTACAATAATTAGACATGCAACTCTAAGACTATAATTAGCCTTTAACATGCAAACTGACAGTCCAAAAAATAGACCTATTCAGAACCCGCATGCAAACTATATGCACACACAGGCTGTCGACATTGGCTCCTTCCTGATCGATGTCAGCCAACATATAACTGATGTCAGTTGCTTCTGCACTGTAATATGACCAACATTGATTGATTAGACCGATGTCGGTTGCCCTGCAACTCGTTTTGCAACTTAGCAATCCTCTGCAACCTCAACAACCTCCTCCATGTCTTCATAAGTGAAGCTTTTAGCTCCACAACCTAACACTTACATACTCTTCTATTTGTATTCCTCACTTTGGCCATCTCATGTTAATCATATTTTAGTTTTCTCCATTTATCTTGTGCAATTTAGCTTCTTTTATAATTTCAAATTGGTTTAGCATCTATGTGGTGTGCACTTGCTTCATCTCATGTGATCACATCTCCATTGCATACACATTATCTAGATTCTGGCAACAAATCTGATAGACACCTACTATATAAAATAATAAATCTGATATAAGGAAACAAAATGCTAAAAGTAGGAAAGATTAATCTAGAAATCACAAAAACTAACCTAATGATAGTGAAAGATAGAAAGCAAGAAAACTAACTATGAAAGTAGTAAAACCTATTAGAATTTCACCTTTAACACATCATTTGACATTACTTAGAGGCATTATTAATGGAAACAACCATGAAGTGGTGCTTAAAAAAATGTACATTGATTGGGAAGGCTAGGTTATTACCCTCAAAGTATTTCAAATAGAAGACATTGTTGCCTAAAATCTAAGACACTTGATATGATCCAATCCACAAGGGAGTGAACTTATTGCACTGACCCCTTTTTTCATGAGATTTATCCCATAGGATATCTAGGTCTAAAATCTAAAAGGCCTTTATCTTGGATCCTTTCTTGAACCACCTTTTAACAACATATTGGTGTTTGTTGAAGCTTTGTAATACTTTGGTCCTTGTATCCTCAAGGTGGACTATATACCATAATATATACTGAACTGTTAGATCATCTTCCATGTAGTATTGTATAAACTAATAGGTTTGGAGTTTAATGGATATATAGAATAGGTTGTTTTCCATATACCAATAATAAATGTGAAGTCTTAATGGCTTGTTTCTATCTTGTTCTATCTACTCATAATGCATATTTCAATTGAAAGTGTTATTCTGTTGGCTTGTCCTGGGCTGAATTCTTAATGGAATATGTCAAATTATTATTTATAAATTCAACCATTTCATTACCTTGGGATTAATAGTTTGAATATGACTTGATTTTTATCTTATTATCATAGGCCTACTTAGTGAATTCAGTCGATTAAAAATTTGAGCCATTCTCAATGACAAAATATATGAGAATACGAAATATGGTCAGTATGTACTCCTAAAAACTTAATGACATCTTGAGCTCTAGAGTTCTTAGTGGCCATCAATTTAATCCACCTGGTGCAATAACCAGTGTTATTAAGGATAAACTTTTTTGTGAAGAGGAATTAGGATTGATTACTCTAACAAAGTCAATAACCTATTGTGTAAAAGGATGAGCCTCAATGATAGGGTGTATTGGCATGGTGACATTAACCTCCCTCTTTCCAAATACTTGGAATTTTTGGTATTCTAACATGGTTGTGGGCGTATATAAAAATATTTGTCCAATAATACCCCATTCTCAATATCTTGTGGGCTATTGTGGTCCCAAAAAAATGAATGCTACCTAATTTTTGGTGTAGGTTATCCAGGATATCTATAACTTCTTATCTTGAGACACATATTAGATAAATGACCTCATAGTTTTTGTGGTAAGAGACTCCCCCTTTTATCATGTAGTGGGCATAATTGAGCCTGAAAACTCATTTTTGTTCTCTATCCAACTTAGGGAGGCTTGTTATTGTGAGTAAATAGTGAATGATTTGAGCATACCACTCAACTCCATCTATTTAGACTTTATTGATTACTTAACCTAAATGCATGGGTATATCTTAATCATTAGCTATATTATTACCTAACATCTCACCATATTGGATCATCTAACCTCTAGATCAAACTCTTTTAACTTTACCATCCACTTTTCCCTTATTTCATCTAGTTTATTTTGGTTGAGTGTGATCTAGACCATTGGGTCTAAGACTATAAGTTATGTTTTATTCCTTGAGATATATTTCCTAAACTTCTTCACAACCTTGACCAATGCATAGATTTATTTCTCTTTCATTTAATTTTTTCAATTTAGAATATTTGAAATTAGTACTCATAAAATAAATTGGGTGCTCACTGTCATCTACCTTTTAGGTGAGCAATGTAGCAATGGTATGATCTGAAGCAAAGGAATATAGAAAGAAATCCTTGGTGAAGTCATGACTAATCGATACTAGAATTTAAATAATAAAGGTCTTGATATATTGGAATGAACTCTTAGCCTCAATTGTCCACTCTATCTTGACATCCATTTTAAGAATAACATTCAATGGCTTTAGAATTTATACAAACCCATAAATTAATTTGCATAAAAAACTGATTTTACCAAAGAATGATTTCAATTATTTTCTATTATTTGGAGGTGTTAGCTTTGAAATGGATTGAATTTATTCTAGATTGATGGAAATACCATTATTGGTGATGATATGGCCAAGAAACTTTCCCTCTATGACCCCAAATATACTCTTATTTAGGTTTAAAGACACAGAGGATACTCTATATCTTATGGATCTATCAAACACTTTTTGAAGGTGATTTTCATGATCCTCTCTATTCTTTTAAAAATGTAGTGCATTCATCCATGTAGATGATGATGCACTTACCAATAAGTACTTAGAACACATTATCCATGGCTCATTAGATTGTTTCCCCATCATTTATGTTGCTAAAAGACATCCTCTTATAAGCATATGTCCCCCACTTTTTGGTGAAGGCTATCTTCATCCAATATTGTGCTTCCACCAGTACCTAGTTGTATCTTAATAAACCATCTAGGAAGGACACCATTTTAATCTGACTAACAATTTGGATTACCTTGTCTAGGGAAAATAAAGGATAAGTATCCTTATCTAAAGATCGATTCAAGTTCCTGAAGTTGACATATATCCTTATTTCACCATCCTTCTTGATAGGTACAAATTTTCCACCTAGGTAGAATGTCTGATAGGAAATATGATCTTGGCATATAATAACTTTTGAAATTTAGTTTGAATGAGATATTATAGAATGGGATTTATTGGCCTTTGACATTGCTTGAAAGGTATGTAATATGGATTCAATGGAATAGAAAGGGTGATTACCCTAGGATCAAAATACTTTAAATATTCATAGGTCCAAGAAGTCACGTCCTTATACTCCATCATCATATCCTTCAACTTTTAGTTTTCAATATAAGTGCAAGCCAAACCAATGTTGACATACTGGGGGGAATCCTTAGTTCCCAAATTTTCTTTTCCAAAATTGTATTGATATGTCTTTAAATACTTTTGTCTTTTAGCTTGTGGATCTAAGTTCAAGATCATTTATAAGGATACCATTTACATGGTGATTATATTATCCTTGAGTTTCATGATACCATTATCACCAAGGTCATCTACTTCTAGACATTCAAAGTCCTTTTCATTTATGATCTGGTTTTCAAAAGTCCCAAAATTATTTATGAACTAAATAATATGATGATCATCCTTAAAAAACTAGAAGTTTCCTACATTGTCAGGGAATGAGGGACAAAGCATTAGCTTCACTAAAATAATTTGAATATTGGATTCTTGGAGTGGTGCCAAGTTGGTTGTTGAAGCTACTAATACATTTGTTACCTAATTTTCTTCCCTTTAGATAGCTCTAATGTTAAAAGCTACACAATATTCAATTAGTCCCAAGCTCTATGCTTGTATTTATTCTAATAATCTAGCTTGCATTGATACTTTTTTATGATCTAGTTGACCACTAAATCATAATCACAAAATATTTATAGTTGATTAAGACCATGTTTCAAGGTGAAGTGTAAACCTAGGATTAGGGCCTCATACTCAGTCTAGTTGCTGGTATAAGGGAACTGTAATATGTATATAATAGAAAATTGTTTCCCCTTTGGATTAGTTAGGTCCAAACCAATACTAAAACCTTGTTTAGATCAAGCTCCATCAAAATATAGATTCCACAACTATGGAGATCCTTCAAATTCATGGCATTAGGTCCCATGTTCCATAGTGAAGTTATAAATATTAGCATGTGAGGACCTAAAATTGACCTTCTCATTTTTTATGTTGTACTTGGTGATAAAGTAATTAATTTTTTCCTCCCAATTAATCCTAATTTGATTTGGCACACCTTTCCACAGTATCCACATATGTGAGAAATTGTTATGTAAGTACCCATTTAATGTTTTTGACCAATATTAACTAAGTAACAAATGATAATATTCTAGGATGTCAACCACTAGGATATCAATTTATTATTGTATATATGGATTTGAGGCTAATTGTATATGTATATTTAGTAATTATCTGACATAAGGTAATGAAAATTTGTCCATCTATAGGACCACTCTTTTGTATTTGTCTAGGTTCAACCCTAGTTTCTTACCTAAGTCCACTAGACAATTATGAATAGTCTTACCTAACATTATGATTATCAAAAAAAAATTGGGACCTTAGGTTTGTCTTTATGAATCATTACATTCAATTGGGTAGTCTTAGACTTGTCTATATAATATCTTCTAATCAAGGCTTTCAGTAGTAACTCCCTCTATTTGGTGATCTAAGCTAACTCATGTAGGGTGGTGTTATCTTTGATCCTCTTCATATCCTCTACAATATTGTACCCTCTACTCTATGACTTCATGGGTTGTAATTGATATTTATACTTTGGGGGAGGTATATTATTACTAATTTTTGTAAATGGAGTGGTGGTATTGTCATTTGGAGGCATAAAACTAGTGAAAGGTTATTTACTCCTTAGATTGTAATTACTTATATGAAATTTTTGGAAGGTATGGACTTCATCTGTAATATTCTCTAGATCATTATCACATTTCAATAGAAATGGGAAATCATATGTGTCAAAGACCATAGTAGTGCTGGAGTGGCCAGAGGCATTGAAAGAATAAGGCTCAAATTGAATTGTTGAACCTTCTTACATGTCCTTTATTCTTGGAATATCTCAAATGTTGTGTAGAACTCTATGCATCTCAACTCTCTATCCTGAGCTATATTATGACCTATACACCAGCTGGTCAATGTTACCTCTAGAATATTCATGTTAGGCCCCTTGTTAGGTGGTTACTCCATGTTATTTTTAGACTTGTTAAATGATCTATTATACCTTGGATATCCAAATTTCTAGTTGTTATTATGGCCATAGGTATTTCTCATCTATTTATACATGCTCAAAAACTCATTACCACCCATTGAAAAGTAACTAGTTTATCTTTATTAGAATTAGAAATAGCACATTGGGTGGTGGAGGTGTTAACTCAAACTAAAACCTAGACTCTGTGTTGATTGGTAGCTTGGATAGAATTAATTAGGAAACATAAATCTTCATTAGGTGTAGCATGATATAGAGGCAACTACATATGGACCTAAGTTTGATTCTAGGCCATAGTGTTTTTATTAGCATTTGGAATCGAATTTAGCATTAGATAGGTTTGATACAAATTTGGCCCTGCTAAGCTTTGAGACTAGGGATTCATTTGCATGTCAACCTTTATTGCTATGGCATAATGTTGTGTCAAATTAATAACACCAGTTGCCCTATACACTAACACTATGGTGTTAGGATCTAAAGTAGTATTTTAAATTTCAAGGTCCAAGACAACATCTATTTTATATGAAGTATCTACCAAGCTATACATATTTTAAAACCTGACATTGAATTCCCTAATGAGTTCATTGGGATCTCTTTTCATGATAGTGAAGTGTTAGTATATAATACTAGGGCTAGTAACTCGGGTAAACTATCCTAGGAAAACATTTTTGCATTCATTCCACGACCTTATCAACCCTTCAACAACATTGAAAAACTGATCATAGACAACATATTTTAGCACAAATGGAAAAATCCTACAAGCTACATTGTTTTAGATCACATTCAATATTTCCAAAGCAATCATGAAGGCTTTGATGTGTTCTTCAACAGTTTTGCCTCTTGAACGGGAAAAGAGAGGGAGGTATTTATCAAGATTTTGAGGTAGGTCATGAACACTTCTCAAAATGTTAAAGGAATAAACAATTAACCATGGGTGGGACATTTGACTCAAATGGGGTTGTATTTTATTTGGGAAATACGACTGAGCCCAAGACTTCCCCAAGATACCTTTATCTGGCCTAACCTTTTGATGGGTTTTTAATGAATGATATAGTAGGTTGTAATTAGAGGAATATCTTGTAAATATTTTAAGTATATCTAGTTCAACTTTGGTGACCATTATATTTGGCTAATGAAAGAGGCCCTCCTTCTAGTGCCAAATTATATTGTTATGTTGATGTGGGTTTTATGCACACCTGAGAATAATCACAAGGTAACCTCTAATATATTAGGATCTTAGTGAAAATTGACTTCACTCTGAGGCATGAGTTACAGGAATTGGGTCTTGTAGTGACTAGTGGTGGAATGATGGTAATCAAAGAAACTACTAACTGGGATAACTCATATATGGATATGAATCCTAAATTCACTTGGGTTGAATAAAATAGAGATGGACTTAACTAAAGTGGAAAATATTTAAAGAAACCAAAAATATAATAGAGGGTAAGGAAAGAAAGAATATCTATAGATAGAGAACATGAATTATTTCTAATCAAATTTAGAACAAAGACAAACACAAAGGTACTAATGCTTTTAATTTAATACTTTAACACATAGAACTGATAAACATAGTAAAGAGGTTTGAGGAATACAATGCAGTTAACTCTTAGTTATCAACTAAAGATTTGTATTATTAATACTTATATGAAATTTATTAATAAAATATTATAGAAAATCCCAAAGATCATCTTTGTCTAACTATATATCCATTGAATAAGTTGCATAAATTGACATTTCTACACAAATTTAAAGAGTAACCTAACAAACTTGTTGTAAAAAAAAAGATCTATCAACCTAAAATTACTGCTACACATTTTCAATTGATAAAAATATTACTAATTAACCACAAGCTACTTGAAACTATTATATCATATATCAATAATTAAGCTACCAGTTGGATAAAACATATAAAAAATATAACATGGACATGAATGAGAAAGCTATGCAACAAAAATTTCTTAGAACAACCAGAAATGTATCTATCTATATTAAATATCAAAATTTATTCTCCCTTTAATGTGCTAGAGATACATGTATATATAATCTTGGGATGGGGAGGCCTCATCCTTCAATACTTTTTCAAAGTTTCATCATCATTAGGACATACATGACCATGATGTAACCAATCATTCACAAGGGACAAAAAAATGTTACAACATTCTATTTAATTAATTGATGTAATTATAAGGGACATTACCTACAAAGAGGTAATTATAGTTATTGATACTTGGGATCCGATAATAATTATAATTGTAACCTAAGTTGAAGCTATGGTTAGACCAAGTGTTTGATAAGTATTTGTAACTAAAATAGCCAGTGGGGCTAGGATAGCTAGAGGCACCTGCCTACTTGCCTAAATTTGTAAGTAGAGAGTGTGGATTGTCTGAAAGTCCATTACAATTGACTTAAATTCCAACATAGGTATTTTGAATATTTGGGAGAGTCTATCCATCAATTTTTTATGTGCCTTTAATGTAGACCCAAAATCCACATAAAGAGTCTTTATGTTAACAACCCTACCTCTATCGAAATTTATCAACTACAAAAAGTCTTTGTGGGTCTTATATATTATACCCTTAACCTCAATTTTGAAGTTATTTACTGTTATCCAAAGGATATCTTCAAAGATGGCCCAAAGAACCAGTTACACACTTAGGTTAATCACACCATTTATTCTCATATCCCTTAAAATTATAATGGCATAATCCTCGTAGCTAGTGAGTTATTGAACAAAATTTTGCATTTGCTGATGCCATCTAATCAAGATGTCTCTCTTAGAAGATATGTAGTTCAAGGACCATGATGTATCCAGAGTAGTTATTAATTTTAAAATGGTCACAAGTCTTATTTTGGGCCATTTGGATTAATAAATATAATTTGGCCTCCATTTTCTTCATCTTATCATCAAGGGTGAATACATCTCCCCACTTGCAATGTGACTCTTTCTTTGCATTTCTTATTAATTAGATAATGTCATATAGCTTTTGAGCTTCTCCTTACATGTTATCCATGATGTCCCTTATAGGTTTATGGTATTTATCCCTTTCAATTCCTCCACATATTAATCAAAGCCTTTAAACATTTATTTTATTACTCCCCCCGTAGAGTCTACAAATTTGTAGGTCTCTTATTTATAATTGATAATATATTAGGGGAGCAATTTTATTCTCTTTGTTAAAGAAAAGACATATTCTCTTTGCTCTAAATCTACCTTTAATCCTTCAGCCATTATAGTTATCCTTTTGGCCTTCCTCATAGTCTTTCATTTATCTATCAAAATGAAACTTGACTTTTGGTTGTTCAACAATAACCAGGTCCTACCTGCCTTCTTCTAGCTATTACATTTTGTGGATACATTCAAGAATATTTAAGGAAACTAGTTAGTGTGAAGGTTCTTCTTGCTATGTAGGATTGAAATATGGGGATTTCCCTAGAGGGAGCATAGGCTTGATATAAGAGGATATCAATTGAGGGAAAGGGGGAATAACACTTCTCCAACTAGTGATCTTCTTCGGGGTCATTGTGTCAATTATTATATTTCCTTTTTTTGACCCATTATATGATATAATGGTTGTATATTCTATTTTATCTACATGAATAATTGGTAGGCCCAATTGAGTGTATGGTTGGGAGGGATTAAATTGGGAAGATAAAATGGTGGTGGAGACAAAATCTTTGAAATGCACTTGTTTATTGACTCCAAAGGAATTATGTCTTGAGGAATCAAATAATGAATAGATAGGAGGGGTATTAAGATTTTTTTTCAAATAATCCATCAACAACATGAAAGTAACTCTAGTAGCATGTTTAAAATTTTCGTTGCGGTTACCACAACCTTGATCATAGGTGTTAGGACTAGGTCTTTTAGAATAGGTATTGTAATAGATGTACTAGATACAACAATAGTTACAATAATAGGTAAAGAATGATGAGCTTGTGTACTTACCACTTGGGAAGTATAAATCAGGGAAACTATTATTATGGGTGCCATTATTTGGTTAGTAGGTACCAATGTTGGAGATAGGTTTAATGACAACCTATTTTTGAAGTTAGAGCCTTAGACTCTACTTCATCTCCTTTATCTCCATTTGGGTCCAATCAATTTAGTAGAGATTGAAATAATCTTCAAAATCTAAGTATTGCCCAACTGAGTCTCTTCTAATAAACATTCATCATTGGGATCACTTTCTATGGTCTCACTAATGGTTTTAAATAATGATGTCTCTCTTTTATCTTCCCATTATTCCTTGACAAACCACTCCTTTTCATTATCCATCACATCTATAGGTTTTGTCACTTTATAACCTTTTATTTATCCTTTCTTCCCTCTAACCATTTTTTTGAGGTCTCCTTTGTTGCAGTGCCTTGAGGATAAAGTGAAGGATCTCACTAATTCCTCTTGTATATAAGGGGGAGGGGGATGGTAGGATTAGAAGTTGATGCTATAAGGGTGAAATAATAGAAGGTGAATTTTATGGTATAGCAGATGGTGATGAGGTGTGAGTAGTAGTGATTGTTAGGGGTGAATTTAGGGAAGTAGATACTTATCCATAGAAGGTGATATTGATAGAGGTGGTAACATAATAGTTGGGACTAAGGGTATGAATTGAGCCAAACTAAAAATAGGAAGGAGGAAATATGGAAGACTCACATGTTGTACTATAATGAGTGGAGTAAAAGGAAACATAGATTACAACCCTCCAAAGTGAGCTATAGTTTTGAGACCCTGAGTAGTGGGAATTAACTGAGGAAGGGTAGACTCTAGTGTGGTTACTATAAATGTGATCACTAGGATTAGATGTTGGGGAGGTCCTTGGATAATTTACTATACACTTCCCATAGGTGATTGTATTGATGGACTAGTATTTTCTTATCTTTGGGATTGATCTTATAGGAGGGATCCTTGAGGAGGTTTTAAAACCCAATGCTCTAACTCAATTTTCATGGCCTCTTCCTCAGTGGTTTTAGGATGATATTGCATGTGTCTAGATACCATCATGGACATATTTACCTGGTTCATTCTTATGTGAACCTCTATATCATTCAAATCATTCATAAATACTTCATCATATAGATATGATATATGGTTGTAATCAATTTTCACCCTTTATCTTAGATTCCATTACATGTAAGGTGCCTAATTGTAATCATAGTGTGTTTTAATTTTCCCTTTGGATGGAAACACTCCCATATAGTATATTGGATCTTACCAATGACATTGGGAGGTGGGTAAATAGATCCTCATTTGGAACTTCTTAGTTTAACATCCATAAAATTAGCTAGTTGGGCTATAATTTCATGTTCTTCCACCTTGTTCAAGACTAACAAAGATAGATACATATGAGGAGCTCTAGTTAAATTTAATTTCATGACCATATGATATTTATAGATCCAATATTCACCAATATTTTTAATGGTTATTCATATTTGATCAAAAAAATTGGGCATGTCCTTGCTATAAATGGCTTGTTATGCTATTCGATAGAAGGTCCCAGTTGTTCTGGTCATATTATTACTAAATTTGCATGTATGAAGAATATTAAATTTATTAAAATTTATATTCTTAGGGTGCTCAATTGATGTCTCTCAGGGTTCCTCAAAAGTTGAGTGAATAGTCCATATTATGGCATCTACTAGATACAACATCATATAGAATTTTTCATCTAGTCTATTTGTTAAATTATGGACTTGGTTGATGAAATTGGCACTAAGGATATTGTCAATAGATATGACCTTGGTGTAAGTGAGGATGGTGTTCAACTGGGGAATCCAAACCTCATTAACATAAGTTATACTAGGGAAACTAAAAATTTAATTTAGCAAAACCATAGTAATTCTTATTTTAGCATATAGATGGCAATGGAGATACAAAAATAGGGCCCTTGACTATGAAGGTGCTAGGGTCACCAACCCATTCTCATAACTTATTAGTTGTATTATTTGCATACATCCATGAATTAACTAATGTTTTATTATATGCCATTGTAGGGAGGGGAAGTCTATAGTATTTTTTAAAGGAAGGCCCACTAATATACATTGTTTAGATGTTACATTGGCATAAATCTAAGATTTTGATAGAAATTTGGCAATTTACAAATAAATCAAATAATAGGTTAATGTAAGGCATTAAATAAAATTTTGACACAATATTATTTAGGCCTACTGATTTTACTACCACCAAATCCTCTTTGTATCTTCATGTAAAAGCTAAGAGTTGATCTCTAGGGCCACAGGGTTTTATTGCTTTGATCTGTTTCCATATAATGGAATAATTTTTGAATTTGTAGTTGAGGGTAGCTTCATCAAACCTTGTATCTATGTATTATTCAGGTCTTTCAATGGAATACATATAATAGATAGAAAAGGTGTGAATCAAAATCCATTTTTTCACTTTAATAGCTCCCATTCCCTAAAACTGTGGAATCTCTTAGTTGTAATATAGCTTGAATTAGTGTTAGCAAATACTCATTAGATAGCAATGTATTTGTAATTAACTTCATTAATAGCATATATTTCCTTTAGATTATTTACCTCTTCTAAATTAAATGTATTTAGTCAACATATTTGTGTGGATTAATGGCACCAATGGCCCTAGATTTCTTTGCATTCTTTTAATTTCGTATATTAAATTTGCCTAGTGAAGTGTCATCCCATTTTGTAATCCTTGGCACCAAGTGGATTATCTTTATTTTTATCCAATTTATTTGTCATTTCCATTTAAAATTTTATAATGTTATTCTCCCTCATAAAACATCACATTATTTTTACCTAGGCTCATTCTTTGCTTACTTGTTTCTTCACTACCTCAGGCTTGCAAGATCATGGCATGTGGAGGGTCATCACCACTCTACCATATTAAGAGTGTCATACCCCATTCATTCACTATGTAATATATGGGTGAATTAGATAATGATATGTGGCTACATCTTGATGCTTTGCTTGCCTAAGAGAATTAAAAACTTCTCAAACTGCTTTGATAATGGTAGGTCTATGGGATCGTGACACATGGTTAGTTTTCACTGCTCCACTACATCGATATTTTTGTAAACTAAACTTCAATATGTCATTAAATAGGTAATTAGGATTGTGACACATGGGTGGTTATCACTATTCCTCTATCCTTGATATTTTCATACATTGAACTTTAATCTACTCGTCATCGAGTTAGCGGGATTATGGCATGTGGCATTATCACAACCTTCTATTCATTTGGGATTCCTTTAGAAATATTTAAGTGTTGTAAAATGCATGTAATAATGGGTTATCATTTATTGTTATAAAATGTTTTAGAATACCAACGTATGAATCATACTTAGTTTGCCTTTGGGGCTTTGTGAGATCAAGTGAATGCCACATGGCAGGCTTTGGTGACTTGATAGGTGTTTGGGCAAAAAGTAGAATGAATTATAAGTAAATAACCATATTAAAAAGATAAAACACAAACCAACAACACAATTATTAAAATTTAAATTGGTTAGTATAAAAAAGGTAAAACTTATCGTGCTTCTAGATTAAAGAAGAAAACTTCATGAATCATTAGAATTTGAAAAAACTTGGATAGACATGCATGAAATAAATCAAAGGCTAGAGATGTAACTCAAGATAATCCTAAGCATATATTTATTTTATAATAATATAAATGTCATTATTTTAGTTTAATATTCAATAAATAAGCTTAGGTTACCCCAATGATCCTGAAAAAGAAGGCTACTTGACAAAGCGGGTCCTTGTTTAAAAAAATTAAATAGGGTTTGTTGGGACACAACTTCTTCTTGAAAATTTTGCACATGTACATATAATTATCCTCCAATTCATTATCCTCCTCCTTCCTAATTATCTCCCTCATACTATTATTATTTTCCATAGACCCCATTAAAATCAAGATTCAACGCAACAAAAATTTATAATAAAAAAGTTAAACTCTCACATATCTTATGAGTATGTGTTTTGAACTTTACTATATAAATTTATAAAATTTTCCAAATATTTGTCTTTTTTGATGCATTAAGCATTATGTAATTTAACCCATAAAAGTGTTTTGTAGCTTTCTTTGAGGAATTCAACTCAACAATGTGTGAGGATATAACTTGTAGAATTTAATTTGGGGAGAGATTCAAGTGCACAATAAACACATATGAGTTACATTTGACCAACCTTTTTTTCACATTATGATGTGAAAAAATCACATGGAGGCCTATAAGCTTCATATATTTTTGAATTGAACACCTCAAAGAATGTTTCAAAACTCTTTCAGGGGTTAAATGACATTATGGCTAGCCTTATCACAAATAGATACTAGAGTAATGCTTAATGCCTCACCAATACTCAATAATGCTTCAACATAGACAATGATCTTTCCTCTTCACCTTCTTCAACTCCACCATACTTCAAATATTTCCATGATGAAATGGAAGGATTCAAATTTTAATTTTTTGGAAAGAAAGAATAAGTATACCTGTAAAATAAAAATGATGTTAGACAGTAGATAGTGGAAAATGCTAATGAAAATAAAAACTAGTCGATTCATGATGGTTTCCACTGGCCACCTAATGTACCTTAACACTTGGTTTTCATGCTCATTTTCCATGTCTCCATGTTACTCCAAATTCCATGGATGTTATATTTAAATGGTTGAAAAAACATTTAGCCAATAAATGACTATAGTTTATATTCATAATGTAGATTTTTGTTTATTTAAAGAAAACTATGATAAGTCAATATATTATATTATATTATATATGAATATTGATATAATATAATAATATACTATTTAATAGTATAGAATAATATAATAATATAGTATATAATAATATTGTTAATATAATAATATAATATAGTACCTATTAATATATTATTAATAATATTTAATATTTATAATAGCATTATTATTTTATATATAGTAATTTATACTGTAATAATTATATAACATTATTTTATTATATTAAAAATATAATCATATAATATATTATAATAATATTTATAACTAGATTGAGTGCAATATTTTTAAAAAACCACACAAAATTACATTTTTATATGTTTTTAGGGATTCAATAGTATTTTGTTGTTTTTGTGTATGTATGATAATAATTTTTTTTCCTCCAATAATATCTAACAATACTAATATTCCTTATGAAATAGTAATAAGAAATCAATAAAAGTTTTTACTACCATTGTTTGAATAGTAAATGAACAACAATAAACTAAACCAAAACATGAAAATAGTTGAAGCTGCATCTTTATGATAGGATCATTGCAACAATTAAAAAAGGTGAAATTCAAAATTTGGTGCAAAAATTGAACCTTGTGTTATGAGATAGGTTTCTAATTAGTAGAGTTGTGGAGTAACCATCATAGTGACTCGTGGTGGTGTATTTAATGCACTCCTCATCATCATGTCTCTTGTGAGATTTTAGTTTGTCACTTTACTTTATTTAAATTGTAATGTGTGTTAGGCTAAATAACTCAATATGGGTTATATGAGAAACTCAATAGATGTTTATGGTGTGTTATTTAGGCATTAACCTATTTTTGTGGGGCCATTATGATTCTTAGTACAAAGATGTATGATTCACAATTTTGATGTTTGAAAATTTAAAACTATATTAGAATATATATTATATAGTATAATATTTATATATATTATACAATTAATTTTTAATATACAAAAATATTATAATAAACATTATATATTATTTATATAATAACTAGCATATAATATATAAGAATATATATATATATATATATATATATATATATATATATATATATATATATATATATATATATTGGGAAAAGTGATTTTGTAATGGGTTGGCTCACCAATTGTTTACAATAATTATGGGGGCACCCATGTAATTTTCCTTATATATAGTACATATGTTCACAAGGGTCACCATCCAAGTCTCATTTGATAAGTCACTATGTGTATTAAAGAGTAAAAACATAAACATTGTGGGATAAATTTAAAAATAATATAAAAAACTTTCTTAAACATTAATATCATTTCATATTTGGATTCCTCTCGAAGAGCTGTGCAATTTAAAAAAATAATCATCTCAATCTGAGTCAATATACAAAAGTTATGGCCTCGAGAAGTTGGCATCTAGTTGCATCACATCATTCCATTGGGTGACACCATGATGAAAATGGGTGGCACCCTGTGTCGCCCGATGGCATGATGTGATGCAACCAAATGCCAACTTCTTGAGACCTTTAATTTTACATACAAACTTGGATTGAGATTTTTTTTTGAAATTACATAGCTCTTTGAGAGGAATCAAAATATGTAATAATATGAAGGTTTAGGAAATTTTTTGATATTCATTTTAAATTTATCCACAACCTATCTATTTTAACTGTACAGATGAGTGGTTTTACAAAAAAGCTTAAAAAGATGAATATTTTTAGAATCTTGAGATTTACAAAGGATGCGATTGGATTTGTCTAAAAAAACCTAAGGGCATTTTTGATATGGGCTCATAAAATGAACTTTGCTTCAATTGAAACCCATGACTACTAAATAGCCATTGCTTTTCACCATCATCACCCAGTTTACCTTGAAATATTTAAATTCTTTCATGCTTTGTAAGAATGTATTATGATATCAAAATAAGTTATTGTAAAGTAATTAAGGGCGATAGAAAGATAGATAACATGATAAGGTTGGTCATGTTATGTATATAGATAGTGGATTCCATATATATCTAATCTAACCAAAGCCTCAATTAATAACCTATATATTTTTGTAGTGTGTCTCCCTACCCCCATCTATATATCCCTTAGAAAATACTAATCTCTATGGATACATATAGATGTATAGGCTATCAATCATAGCACCATGAATGATCTATATGATATGACAAGGTCCCATATAGATATATAAGTGGATGGATAATTCTTAAATAGATATATAGGTGGATGGATATAGATTTATAGTCTCATATATGTGTGTGGTTTGGGTCCCATATAGTTAGATATATAGGTGTATGGATAGGTCTTTATTAGATGGATGGATGCAATCTCGAATATGTTTGTGGGGTGGGTTTCAAATAGATAGATATATATGAGATTTATGTAATATAAGGTTGAACCATATATATATATAAGGGGTCCCATATTAATATATAGGTAGATGGATAGGTCTCTATCAAATGTATATGTATATGGGTCTCTTCTCTATCTAGAGTTTTGAGTAGTATATAGTTTGACTAATGACCCCCTATCTCTCTATCTAGCAAGTGCTCCTGACTAATATAACTACTGGAGAGGATATTTGAGGAAAGTACCAAAGTTCAAAAATCAAAGACCACTATATAGAACCACTTTCTTATATATTGAAATAATGACCAATAGAAAATTAATTACCAATCGAAAACTAAATCCCTATCTCATCAACCAATGACAAAATAAACTTACAAACAAAATTATTTGAACCACCCCAAATCTAATAGTTGATAGATATGGCCCAATATGTGTGTGTGTGTGTGTGTGTGTGTGTGTGTGTGTGTGTGTGTGTGTGTGTGTGTGTGTGTGTGTGTGTGTGTGTGTGTGTGTGTGTGTGTGTGTGTGTGTGTGTGTGTGTGTGTGGATTCTTTTAGAATGGATGTAAAGCTAATTTGAAAACATGAAGTTATATTTGAAGTTTAATCTTAGTGTTGAGGTTTTGAACTTTTATTTGAGGATGAATATTGAGATTAAAATTCATTGAAATTGATATCATAATCTTATATTTTAAGATCAATATAATTTGGATTTAGATATAGTGTAGTGTGTTTTGGTATAATATAGTTTTGAAATCCATTTTGCAATTTTGTCTTTTTAAACATTTATTTTTGAGATTATATTTGATTCATATCTTTTATATTGTCCATTATATCTGGGTGGGACTAACAAGTAAGGAGTAATGATGAAATAGGATGGGGAAAAAATTCTAATAGGGATGGATTTCATGTAAGATGTTTTGGACCTAGGTTTTATAGAGGGATTAGAAGGCCCATTCACTTTGATGCCTATGACCTAAATTTTTTGGAATATTCTAGTAGTCTACTTATTAACCCAGTCAATAGGGGTTATATGGGCTTTCATGGTCATAAATTTGGAGCCCATGCACATTATAAAAGTAGTTACTCTCACCATCTAGAGCATGATCCTCAACATTTGCGTATTTAGCCCTCTAATTCTATAGGTAAACCAATTGATGATTCATTTCCTACCAACTAGTTTCTTGTTAATGATCCTACATAGCTTCAAGTGGAGACAACCCATGCCAAGCACCTTAGGAATATGGTTATCCCTTCAGATACACTTTATCCTTCTGATGGAGACCTTGATGGAAAATCTAGAAGGTTAAACTTGTTAGGTGCTAATAGTGAACCCCTTTTGAGATCTGAGAGATTGAGTTTGGGAGGTTAGAGGTATGCTAACAGAAGGAAAGCCATAGATTTTATACCTCAGACTACTGAAAAGAACACTATTGTAAAAAAGATTGAACCTGAAGCATCGAGAGAAGTTAGGTTGTTGAAAAGAATTAAGTTAGAGGGTAATGACAACATGACTAATTCAGGGACTAGATTATTGCCATTCCCTATAACTAAAAAGAAGTACAATGTTTGTCTTTGTGAATAGGACAAACAATTAATTGAAGTGTTATCAGATTTGGACGACTATTGGTCATCCAAGGGATACTTTTTGTTTAGTATTGAACTTTTTAATGTAGAAAATGATATTTTAGTATGACACTTTGATATTTTAGACTTGATAAAATTTGGTAATTTGGGTAAATATAATGATTTTGGAGTTTTGACATAATTATTTAGGCTTGATTTAATCAAATATGCATTATGGTTTAAATATGAATAGAATTTATCAATTTTGATTTATTTATTTTATGATTGATATGTATTCTATTATATTATTAATTAATATGGGTCCCCACCTATTAAGATTAGTACCCCAGGTCTATTGTTTTAAATATCTTGATCAAATTAAGACTCTTAAGTCTTAATTAAATATGTCCTTATGCAATTTTAGTTATAATTAATTGACATTGTTAAAATTTAATTAGTTATCTTTAACTAATAACTAACTAAATTTAGTTATAACTTATTTCACAACTAAGTTGAAGGTATAAGAAGAGATCAAGCATTCATTTGAAGAGAGAAGCACAAAAGGTATTGAAGACTTAAGTATTTTTTGGAGTCGATCATTTATCTCTTCTTTCTATGCAACTTCTCTGAGATAATACAACTTTTACAGATAGATCCAATGGTAATTTATATGATATTTAAGTAATTGCTTATGTAACACAGTTATATCTAGTTTTATTTTTCATCTATTATTTATTATCTAAAGTTTGCTAAGCTTAATATCTTTTGATGATTTCTATTTGGAATCTTATGCATAGATTTCAGGTATTCAACCTGAATAATGATGATCATTTCACTATTTCATGACATGTCATTGATCTATTTTAATTTCAAAGTTATCATTCAAAGTTTTTTAGAGAAACTATGTTGGTTTTCTTAGTAAATTTTATCTTTTTCTGCTAAGATGACTCTCATTTTGAGACTCATGCATCTTTTTTAATTATTTAACTCTAACTTTAATACAAATAGATCTTTCAGAGTTCTTCTAAATTTTATTTTTATTTCTATTTGGTTATTTTAATATAGTTCTAATCTATAGCCTTTTCTTTTCTAATTAGTTTAGTTTGTTTGTCTTTTCTATTTCTTGGTTTAGTGTAGCTATTTTCTTTATCTTAGATAGTTTTAGATTTTTTCTTAAGTTATTATTTATTTGGTTTTATTGTAAGTTGATATATTTTAGATCTATATATATGTTTCATTTTATCATTAGTTTAATATCTTTATTTCAATTTTCTAGTTAATCATTTGATATTTTCTTATACCCTTGGTTTTATATTATCTAATTTGGTTTTAACTTAAATAGGTTTTAAGTTTCTTACTTGCTTTGATTAGTTGTCTTATTTGCTAAAGTTTGTTAGTTCTTGTAACTAAGTTTTTTTACATTTAGTTTTGATCTTTAGTTTCTATTTTCTTTAGTTAATTTTACCTAAAATCTTTATCTTGATTAACATTCTAGCTTTGATTACTTTATTTCATTTAGTGATTATTTCTTAGTTTAAGATTAATTTCTTGTTTAAATCCTTTAATTTTCTAATTAGTCTATTTTAAAGGCCTACTTCAATTCTTATATTAATTATTTTAGTTTTATAATTTCCTTTTAATTAGTTTTTCTTTACTTAGATTTATCTTGATTTCAGTCTTTGTTTGGTTTTTAATAGAATATTTTCCTTAATTAGATTCTCTAGTTCTTCTTTATTTAGATCAAGTTTAGTTTGTCTTTTTCATTATATTAATTTATGTTATTAGAGCTTCTTTTATTCCTAGAAGTGTTTTCTTAGTTAGTTCTTACTTCTATTTTCTTTTCTATTTAGAATAGATCTTTTCTTAGTTCATTTTTCTATTTTAGTTTATTTCTCTTTGTGATAAGATTAGTAGTTTGCATTGTTACCTTGTTTTTTTTTAGTTTGCTTTTGCTTATGTGTTTGTCCCTCTTTCTCTTCCTTTGATTTACCTCTTCTATGTTTGGTTAACTAATAGAACATTGCAAGCAAGAAGTGAAGGTATCACACACACACACACACACACACACACACACACACACACACACACACACACACACACACACACACACACACACACACACACACACACACACACACACACATATATGTGATACCTTCACTTCTTGCTTGCAATGTTCTATTAGTTAACCAAACATAGAAGAGGTAAATCAAAGGAAGAGAAAGAGGGACAAACACATAAGCAAAAGCAAACTAACAACAAACAAGGTAACAATGCAAACTACTAATCTTATCACAAAGAGAAATAAACTAAAATAGAAAAATGAACTAAGAAAAGATCTATTCTAAATAGAAAAGAAAATAGAAGTAAGAACTAACTAAGAAAACACTTCTAGGAATAAAAGAAGCTCTAATAGAACATTGCAAGTAAGAAGTGAAGGATCACATATACATATACATATACATACATACATATATATATATATATATATATATATATATATATATATATATATATATATATATATATATATATATATATATATATATATATATATATATATATATATATATATATATATATATATTCTTCAAGAAACTATCTACTTCATAGGTTTTCTATATTAGATAGAATGATTATAGATTTGTATCTCAATTGATTCATGATTTGATAAATGGATTTTTTATTTTTATAATGGAAAATTTTATCTTGATAACTTGTTGATTATTTCCCAAAATTTATAACAAGAAACCCCTCACATCTTTAAAATCTTAGATGAACCTTTAGAACCCCTATGATTAGACTGGTATGATTCTAACTTGACCTTAGTGATAGGTGAAAGGATTTATTTTTTGATGCTATAATTTCCATCATCAACAGGTTCTAGTTACCACACTCAACACAATAACATCTAAATGGTTCTTTGACATATATAACATTTTACATAAATCTATTACACCTAATACTTTCACAATAAATGAAAAACTTAAATTACAGTGAAAATCCATCCAATATGTCACTATAGGTGGGGACTTATTCAAAATATATTTTGAGGGATATCTTCACTAATGTTTGACATCTCAGGAAGCTAAATTGGCTATCATATAGGCATATAATGATGAATGTGGTGGTCATTTTATTGAAAGGATGTCACATTAATTACTTAGGTAATGTTATTATTGGCCAATAATGGAACAATAATGCTAGAAATACACCAAATTATATGATAAATGTCAATGCCATATCAACTACACCATATCCCTTCACATCAACTATAATCTATCATATCCCCATAGCCATTAATGTTATGAGGTTTTGATCTAATTGGTAATATAAACCCAGACTCTATAGGAGGTCACAAATTCATTATCATAGCTACAAAATATTTTACAAAATGGGTGGAAGACATTCTAATCCAATCCAAAAAGGGATAAGATATATGTCATTTCCTCATGACCAAGATTATTTACTTCTTTGGCCTCCTAGCCACCATCAAAAAAGACAATGGAACCTTTTTCAAGAATAAAATAGTGAAGAAATGTAATGCTAAATATTAAATATGGCACAAATTGTCTACTCTTTATTACCCATAGGGTAATGGTGAAGTAGAAATAATAAATAAGATAATCAATAATATCTTCAATAAAATAGTTAACAAATTTAGTAATGATTGGCATAATCAGCTCATCTATGTACTATGGGCTTACCATACCAGTATATGCACACTAACAAGAGATAATACTTATTCAAAAGTATATGGCATAGAAGTAGTTATCCTATTGGGATTAGAAATCCCATCCTTATGGGTCTTCTTAAAAGGGATCATCACAGATGATTAATATAGAGAAATACATATCCATAAATTAAAATAGTTGGATCACACACACATTCAATCCATAGAGCATCTTAGGGCATATCAGAAATGAATCCAATGGACCTAAAATAACTATGTCCACAACAATAAATTTGAAGTCAATGATTGGTTTTAAAATAAAATCTTAGAAACATCAATGCCAAAGAAGAGAATAAAGGAAAATTCAAACCAAATTGGCTTGGAAAGCATAGCCAAAAAGTATTCCATTTGGCTTCACTTTATGGAAAGGCAATCAAAAAACCATTGAACATCATGCATCTAAGGAGATTTTACATATAGAATCAATTGTTTTTCATATTACTTGTACATAGCTTATATCTAGAAAATCCAAAAATAATACAATATTTTAAAAACATTCAAATATTTACTAAAAAAACACAAATTTATAGATTGTATGCATTTCCATATTTATATTTATTAAATTTTGTATACACTACAAATGTTAGATATCTAGTATAGTTAGTTTTATCATACATATATGCTTAAATTTTTTTTGTCGAGTACTTGAAAATTACTATAGTACTCAAGCCACTAAATAAATCTAGACTTGCTATTATTTACCCACAGGGGGCATATGCACTGATACATGACACATTCACCCACTTGGGGGAACCCTATACATAGCCTTGATTACCAAGTAATCTATCTATACTCTACATCCTAGATTTAGCATTGTTATATCTTGATATTGATCATGCTACACTTACTCATATTTTTTGTTAGCTTTTATTACTTTAGAATCAACATATGTACATCTTATCTCTTACATAGATTTATATTACATGGTCACGCATAATTTCATTTCTACATTTCCTAGTTTAGACTTGATTGTGTCTATATGCAATGGGAAAAATAACAGATCTATAAGTCAATCCTAGATCGAAGAAGATAAATCCTACTTACACTTCTGATTAGGGATACATTAGATAATCAGGGTCATGACCAATATGGATCCACTAAACCTAGTGAAGAGATCTCTTACCATATTAAATTCACTAGGGAGGGTTCCAAATCCTCTAGTTAAGTAAAACTATGTAATAAACCTAACTAGGTCTTATGTTTCCATATTCACTAAACTAATAACAAGTCAAAATCTAATCTAGTGTTTACCAAAGGTTATGGCATAAAGTGTGAGTAATAAACACTAAAATTAAATATGCATAAAATATACATACTCACATCAATGTATATAAAATCCTAAAGTATAGAAGAGAAATACAAATGCATATGTATCTACTCTTACAAAAGATGAAAAAAGTTAGGAATACTTACCTTTGAATATGAACCCACTGAGCCTCAATCTCTCCCTTGGCTAATGTGCTTCATAAGAGGTTGTTGTGGTATGTAAGGATGACAAGGATAAATCAAATCTAGGCTACAAAACCTATCAATGCATCTAAAAGACTTCTCCACAAGACAAGATCCATATCTCCAAAGAAAGTATGAAACCTTAAACTTACTCTTCAAGTAGAATGGTGGATAAGCATATACATAATATATCTTAATTATTTTTATCTTCTCTTAGAAATGTAAAAATTAATGTGTTTATATAGGTGGATCTAACCATAAACCTTTTTAAAACTTTAGGCCGATAAGGTCAACCTAATCGACCTAGGATAGTAATTGACAAAAACAAATTAGGTCATGGATTAGGTTGGCTAGGGGCTGACCTAGACCCTAATAAGTTTTTTTAATAAGGATACAAGGTTGATGTGGCCAACTATGTAATGTAAAATTTCAAAAATGGGTTTAGGTTAGGGAAAGGGCTAATGATGGTGGTAAAATATTAGAGGAGGGTGAAAAATAGGAGGTAAAGCTAAGGGAAACAATTTTAAGAAATAAGTGTGTAGATAGCAAGTGGTAAAAAATGATAACAATAATTTGAAGCACCAATGGTCTACCCACCCTTTATTGATTCACCTCTTAGGGTGTGTACTTAGATATATTGAGACCCAATGAGTTCCTACAATATAAATAGTATCAATAATTGATAAAGTTTGAATTTATTATGTATGCATATGCCCCACTTGAAGCTCATCATGTGTCATGTAGGTGAAACACATGATGGTGTTCCAGGTAAATAACATATTGATACATAATATTGAAGGTGAATAAAGTGTAGTAAAGAGTAAATAAGATAAATTAAAGGATAGAATTGAAAAATACATATTTTTATTTATATTAGTATTATAGATAAAGAAGGATATGTGATAAATATGAAGGTGTCCAATGTGAGGAACATTTGGTGAACTTGTAGAGATTAGCAAAAAAGAGAGAAAAATTGAAATTTTTATAACATGTATATATAATATTATAAAATATTCTCTGTGACATTAGGATTCTAGAACATTTTATGGTTTGGAAAAAGAGTGAGTGGAGACAAAGATATGATCAAAATAAAAATATGACAATAAATATTTTAAGGGACAAAGATATGGTCAACTTATATGACAATATAGAGGTAGGTATCACACTATAGGATGTCTATTCATTGCTTGGACTACCTATAAGAGGGACACCAGTGATCATAGAGACACCAGATGATCTAGAGGAGAGACAAACATTAGTAAAGTGGGTGACATGCTTAGATAGGAGCTATTCAAGGCTAAGGGTGAGCTTATTTGATGTGTATATTTTAAATATTTTGCATATATAGAAGTATGTGATAATACTTTTGATAACATGAGTGTTGTGTTATAATTCAAATGGAAAGGTACTATTATATGTGATAGCCTTATGCCAGTCTATTTTAGATTAGGGGGGATCTATGATTTTGGGCTTGTTATCTAGGTCTATCTCATGCATGATATGTATGAGATGTTTTCTAAAGGGTAGAAGACCATAATAATAGTGGTGTTACTGAGTGTATACATATATGAGAGGTTCTTGATGTATCATCTAGCTAGGTTGCGTTATGTGGTTGATGATAGGTTACCTCAAGTTATGAGTTAGAGATAGGACCATGTAGTATGGGTCATGCCCTACATTTCAAAACTATATACATTCACATGAAGAGAGATTTTGTATCATCCCTACACACATATTTATATTATTTAGCCTATTTGGGCTACCATAATGCTAGGGATAGGTTGAATGTGGATCATAGGCCACTATACTTGGTAGGTAGAGCTACAACCAATGACACATTTACCAAGACTCCCACACCTAGAAACTCCTATAGTACTGACCATGTTTTAGGAATGACATGTGAGAGAGATGCAGGGGAGAGGAGGAGGAGGAGAACTAGTTGAGAGATAAGAGATCAGGCCATGATGTGTGAGATCAAGGACTTGTTGGGCATGATAGCCAATAGCCAGAGGAGGATTGGGCATAGATGTGGATGCAAGAGTGAAATAGGTACCATAATAGGAATCATAGTAAGAGGAGCACTAACCACCTTGGTCACACCACTGACACATATGCCATCATTGGGATCGAGTATAGAGGAAGGTGATCACATAAGATGATTTGACAATCAACCTAGGGTAGAGCTGGTTGATAGAGTCACCACTAGAGAGAGGCCCATAGTATACATGGGTGGTAAATATAGGATTTGATTTAATAGGGAGTCATCCCATGGATGAGTTACTTAGGGGATGGGCTTATGGAGAGACCATGCTCAATGGATGAACATATGGGGAGATGGTGGTTGGTGACACTGGGATAGGTAATAAATGTTGTAATTTTTAGTCTTTGATATAAAATACTAGTTGTATATGATTATAGATTGATAAATATATTTTTAATATGTATATATGATCTGATGTATATCTATATTTTGGTTTTTATATACCCTATTATATAGGATATTATGTGGGTATCCTTAGTCATAGTAGTGCACCATGACATTTTAGATGGGGTGCTAACACCATATGACCCCACCATGCTAGATAATCATATGGTACCATCTTCCCCACCTCAGGTAGGCTAGTTTAAACTAGTGGGGGAGGATATAAGGAAACTATATACATATGGGGATGGATTATAACCAATGATAGGGGTGGGAGTAGGGGAGGCATAGGCCTGATAGGCCTTAGATCATGAGAGAATTACACACAAGGCTACCGCAATCTAGCTAGGACAGGTACAAGCCCAAGTGGAAAACCTATAGGGATACATATCAGGGTTGATATTTCAAATAACTTCATTAAAATGTACTATACAAATGGGATAATCCAAGGGATCTATGGGCAGGATGTCTAGGCCATAAAATAGGCACGATAAAGCCTAGCCATAGAGCTAGAGTGATGTATTTTTGTATTTTGTAAAAAATACTTGATATATATAGAGATATTTTGTTTTGATAGTTGTATTTTGGTCTCATGATTTATGTTTTTGTTGTGGTTTTATATTCATAGATATATTTATTTCTATCACATGTATTTGACCTTTTTTATATATGCTATAGGAAATATATGTGGAGTGTTTTCTTTTCTAGCATTATGTAGTACATATGCATGGTTAACAAGAAATAGGTGAAAATAATTTCAAAAATTATAAGTAATCATAGACAAATGCACTACACACTATTTCATGATGGGAAATGTGTAATAACAAAAGATGACTAAGTATAATAAACCAAAAAGTGGTAAACAAGAGGACAAAATGTTTTTAAACCATGAAAAATATTGGCAGCAAATTAAAATAAGTAAATTCACATTAAATCACATTGGGAAGTATGAAAATAATGCAATAAAATAGAAATCATGTGAATGAAAAATGGTAGAAAAATAAATCAATCAAGTCAATCAATCATACTAAATCATGTTGGGAAGTATAAAAGAGAAATGAAATCGGTAAAATGATCTTAAATTAATCACATTAATTCAAGTTAGGAAGTATGAAAAACTTTAGAAAAATGGTTGGATTCTTGCATGTAATTAGAAAATAAGAATATAAAAGTGAAAGATTAAATAATTAATCATAAAACATACCAAATCAAGATGGGAAGCATGTCAATGACATGTAACTCATAATCAATCACAACTTATCACAGATTTGACATATAATTTCATTGTGACTTGGGTATTAGAAAATTTTGTGAGTAAGTCCATGTCCTATCCATGGTATTACACTGTAACTCACAAAGGGAACACCAATGAGGTGTAAATAGAGGTTAAAATATGGTAAAATGGGATGTTTGGAGTAGGAATGTAAAAATTTGGTAATTTGTGAGGAAGGCCTGGTCTTATACAAGGTCTTACACTGTAACTCACAAATGGAATCCCTAGGGGAGTGATTAGTGAAAAACCAATATTTCTCATGGGGAAATATTAAAATTTTAAGGAATAAAAGAGGTATTTTAAGAATCATAATATAGGAATCTTATGATAAGACCCATGAAACATGAGGCACACTAAAGACATAGGAAGACACTAAGTGACTAGTGACCATCCATATACAAAGGATACATGTTCACTATAGGAACAAATATATATAGGAAAATAAGTGTGGTAATAAGATCAAATCATGTTGGTTGTGTTAAAAAAATGTAAAATGGACCTACCTTCTCACAATGTGTTCTCCATTCTTCAGGACCCCTTACAGAGCCATCAATCTACTATAAAGATTGGGTACTTTTGTGAGAAAGTAGATAGCACTAAAAACAATTATTCTCCTTTTCTAATCTACTAGCCTACTACACTCCAATGGACCTCAACTCTATCATGAGGCCAACTATGGAGTTTTATATTCGATTATAAAAAGTATATGTGCTTAGAATCATGTCTTTTAGTGTGATTTGACTTTTAAAAATTTTAATGTTTCCCTTTAGATCATTTCCTTTTGCTAAATGATTTGGATTTTGAATTTTTATGGATTTTAATTTTCATCCTCCATATATAATTGTATTGACCAATCATAATAGATAAATTGATACACTTGAATGATCTTTGGGCTTTGGCTAAAGGAAGCTAAGTATCCAAAGACATGACTAACTAGAACACTTAGGCTTTATTATGAACCAACAATTTATCTCAAGTCTCAACCATGTGTATCCTTAGTTTATGAAAGGAAATAAGGGGAATAAGGGGATATCCAAAGTGGACTAGTGAAATGAAATTATAACGAGATGAATTATTTGCTAACTAATCACATGGTAAATAAGAAATGACTAAAGGGAGCAAGGTATGTATAACCAAGTCACATTAACAATTATCCATGTTTATAGAGATAAGATAGAAAATAGTCATGAAGGAGAAAAAGATAAACATATAAAATGAACTCTTGAAGAATAAGTATATAATCATGATAAAGAATTCATAAGTGAACATAGGAAGAATACTAACATTGTAAGCAACATGGAGTGTAAAAAAAAAGTCATCATGTAATATAAATAATAATTTGACACAATGTCAAATGATATAAGATAGATAAATGTTAATTTGGATCACATGTCTAATATAAATGAATAAACAAATGAAATAACACCATGCTTGTAGTCATAAATACTAATATATTTATCCACACACATTATCCATAACATCTTAGAAGTCTCTATGAAGTTAAACTTGGACTGTAGCTAAAGTTTCATCGATATTCAGGGAAAGTTGAAAAAATACTCCACATCAAGTAGCCTCAATGAAAAATGTAGGAATGTTTGAAATATCATGCTGATGAGAAATATCATGCAGGGGATACTCAAGAGAAGGAATGGGAATGGACTCTATGGGAGATGAAAGGGTCACTAATGGAGGAAGATCCACATGTGATGGAGTCATAGGTGGAGAAACTATAGGTTGAAAAGGGTCCATAGGTGGAGGGGCCATAGGGGAAGAAGGGGGAACCTTCTTGTGAGGGTGACCTATGGAAGGAAGGGTAGTAGGATTTATAAAGGTGACGAGGTTATTCTTGAGATGTTATTGAAGGATGCAACAATGATCAATGTGATGAGTACCACATTGGTGTCAGAGAAAATATACCTTTTTATATTTGGGAAGCTATTCAGGGAATAATTTTAAGGGAGGTATAGCCTTGTGTGTGGTTGAAGATTATTAGGATGCAATGTATCTATATATAGCCTTAGCTTATGACAATTCATGGATGAATTATTACCTATGCCATAGAAGAAATATAAATTCTTGTTAGTAGACTCTACAAGTGTACTAATAAAAGAAATTGAAATGGAAGCCAAGGAAGGTTGGTGTAATGAATATTATCTAGTATAATGATCAAAAAAATTATGAATATCACAATATGGCTAATCAACCCATTTTGTAGACAAAGGAACAAGCTATGGTAAAGGTAGAAAACCATCACCAAGGAAAGGTAGGGCTGGTGGATAGACTAGGTGAGGCTCGACTGAAGGAGCAATAGGATCAAAAATAGGAAGAGACTTATCTAGAGAGGGAGTGGGGATAGGATATGAATTGGGCTTGATTGAGGGAAGGAAGGGATACATTAAAGGCTAAAGGATAGTTGTAATCATCTTAGGGATAAATTTGATAGAAATATCCTAGTATTTAGTAAAGTGATAGGGACCAATCATAGAATGATCCATAAGCATAATCCTATAAGGATATTTAGAAAATAGAGGTATGTGTACCATATCTACCCTATGAATAAGAAGTAAAATGTTAAAATTAGGAATTATACTAGATGAAATGCTAGAACATATACAAAAAGATTGAAGTAAAGAGTGATAATGAATAATTTCAACATCTCAGGCCTAAACAAGACCATCTAAGAATGGTCATTTATGGTATAGCCATCATCATATTCAGGTGTATGAAGATCAATATCATAGGTGGGGATGACTTTAACATCTGATGTGGTGTGATGAATGGAGTTCCTAGTCTTACTTAAGATAATGGGTATATCATCATGAGGTGGTTGATGGGAATGTGGTTTTAGATAAGGTGGAAGATGAGAAATGATATGAGGTGTGAGATCTAAGGTTTTGATCTTGAGATTGATCTTATTTGGCTCATCATCATCATCTAAATCTATGAGGTTAGGTGATATATTCCCAATGTTGGGGATCAACCAACAATAGATTACACTTGTGAAAGCAATAAACGTGGAATTAAATCAGATAGACAAGTAATTAGAATGAGATAATAGAAAGAACAAGAGATACAAGAAACCACCCTGAAAACTTGTATTAACAAACTCTTTACAAAAGGAATACAATTGAAGAAACTTCTTTCTTCCACACCTCTCCTAGATGTATAGATCTCTCACTAGATCTCTATTCCTCAAGAGCTCTCTCTCTCAAGAACAATCAACTCCAACAAGCCTCGATTGATTCAATTCTATACTATTCTTCACATACAATGAATTACTACAATAATCCACAATAACTACAATAAGCTAGGAAGATCTAATTCTACATATAGAATTAGGAAACTTGAGCATGCACTTCCAACAAACAGTTAAGCCACTTGAACAAGGGCTCCAAAAATAGTATTGCTAATAATAGAGACGCGAGCTTAAGACTACAACTCAAACTCATCATGCAAACACTCACTTCTGTCCATGGAAATAGCTTTCTGGACGCACAGGTAACCGACGTCGGTTCCTACTGCTTACCTGTGACTACTGTCGGCCGATCCTCTATCGACATTGGCATCTCTGCAACTGCACTTGACCGACGTCGATCACTCCTGACTGATGCCAGTGTCTGTGTAGACCCAAAACTGATAATCTATGCTTTTTGGTGAAGCTTTTAGCTCCACACCCTAGCAATCTCCCACTTGGAGATAAACAGCTGCACCAGTACCTGTACAGCAACATCTTCTAGCTCCTCCATCTTTAGCTCAATCATGAAGACCAATAGAAGTTGAATGAAGATTCAACTTCTCCTTTGTAACTGTCTTGGTTAACATATCAGCAGGATTCCTATCCGTATGGATCTTCTCCAGCTTCAACTCACCATCTTCTAGTACCTGTCGTATGAAGTGATACCTTAGCTATATGTGCTTTGTTCTTGAATGAAAGGCTAAATTCTTAGCCAAATGGATTTCACTCTGACTGTCACTATATAATCTACAACTCTCATGCTCCCTACCAAGCTCATCCATGAACCGTGTCATCCATATCATCTCTTTGCTAGCCTTTGTGGCTGCAATATACTCTGCTTCTATAGTTGACAAGGCAACAACCTTCTGCAACTTAGATATCCAGCTAACCACCATTCCACCTACAGTGAAAACATAACCTGTAGTGCTCCTCCTACCATCCAAATCACCTGCCATATCTGAATCTACATAACCATGTAGAGAAGTATCTGAACCTCCATAGCACAAGTGCCTACTACTGGTTCCTCTCAGATATCTAAGGATCCACTAAACTACTTTCCAATGTTCCTTACCTGGATTGGCCATATACTTACTTACCACTCCCACTGCTTGGGCAATATCTGGTCTAGTACACACCATTGCATACATCAAACTCCCTACTACATAAGAATATGGAACCTTACTCATGTACTCTACCTCATCATATGAATTAGGACATTGTTCTTTACTCAACTTAAAATGTCCAGCCAAAGGTGTGCTTACCGGTTTAGCATCCTGCATATTGAACCGTTTCAACACCTTGTCCACATAATCTTCTTGAGACAATATCAACCTATGATTTTTCCTGTCTCTCTTAATGCTCATGCCAAGGATTTTCTTTGCTACTCCCAAATCCTTCATAGCAAATGTTTGAGCTAATTTCACCTTAAGCTCAGAGATATCCTGCATGTGAGATCCTGCAACCAGCATATCATCTACATACAACAATAGAATAATATATCTACCATTATCAAATCTCTTGAAATACACATAATGGTCAGATTGACACCTACTGTAGCCATGCTCAGTCATAAACCTGTCAAATTTTAAATACCATTGCCTAGGAGCTTGCTTGAGGCCATACAAGCTTTTCTTCAATCTGCACACAAACTTCTCCTTACCTTTGACCTCAAATCCTTTTGGCTGTTCCATATATATTTCCTCATCCAAATCTCCATGAAGAAACGTTGTCTTAACATCTAGCTGCTTAAGATGCAAATCCTCAAAAGCAACCAAAGACAATACAACCCTTATAGAAGTCATTTTAACAACAGGAGAAAAATTTTCACCAAAGTCAATACCTGGCTTTTATGCAAATCCTTTTACCACCAATCTGGCCTTATATCTCATCTGTTCATTCTCACTTTCTTTCAACCTATAGGTCCATCTATTCTTGAGTGTTCTCTTACCAGCTGGCAATTCAACCAAATCCCATGTTTGGTTCTCTCTTAAGGACTCCAACTCCTCAACCATGCCACGCTCCCACTGACTCTTGGACTCCACCTGTATTGCTTCTTCAAAACTCTCTAGTTCTCCACCATCAGTTAGCAATAGATAAAATAAAGAAGGAGAATATCTAATTGGAGGCTTACTCACCCTTTCTAACCTCCTGATGGGTGTCTGAGACTCGTTCACAACACGCTGTCCACCCAAATTCTCTGACAGTGACCAACCTCGGTCACCTCCAGACCTATTACTGGCTAACGTCAGTTCTGTCTGACCGACCTCGGTGTCTGTCCTACCGACGTCGGTCTCTGTACGACCGACGCTGGTTTTTATACTACCGACGCCGGTTCTTAACCTGTCGATGTTAGTCTCTGTGTTTTCCTGCAAGTGATTATTTTTTTCTCTCGTGAGCTTATCTTGGACTTTCACCTCATCCAATTCACCATTGCTCTACTCAGATTGATTCAGCTTCCTTAGCTGATCACAATACATCACTCTTTCATTAAAAACAACATCACGGCTCCTGATTACCTTGTTAGTTTCTAGATTCCATAATCTGTAACCAAAATCATCTGAGCCATAGCCAATAAACGTGCACCTCATAGACTTAGCATCAAGCTTCTTTTTATTTTCTTTATCTATGTGCATAAAGGCTTCACAACCAAAAACTTTGAGATATGAGAGATCAACCTTTTTACCTGTCCATGACTCTTCTGGAATACCACCATCTAGAGCTGTAGAGGGTCCTCTATTAATCAGGTACACTGCAGTGTCAACATCTTGTGCCCAAAATTGTAAGGGCAAACCAGCATGCAATCTCATACATCTTGCATGCTCCATTATTGTCCTATTCATCCTTTCAGCAATACCATTCTGCTGAGGTGTCCTTGGAACCATCCTTTGCCAGTGGATTCCATGCATGTAACAATAATCTCTGAACTTATGACTGCAGAACTCACCGCCATTATCAGATCTCAGGCACTTCAATCTTTTACCTGTTTCATTCTCAACCATAGCTTTCCAAATCTTAAAAGTCTCAAATACATCAGATTTTCTTCTAATACAATAGATCCATACCTTCCTTATAGCATCATCTATGAAAGATACATAGTACTGTGATCCTCCAATGGAAGCAACCTTAGCCAGTCCCCACACGTCTGTGTGAACAAGCTACAACTTATGCCTCTTCTTAATAGACCCAGTCTTGAGAAAACTAACCCTTTTCTATTTTACAAATACACAGTGCTCACAAAACTCTAGATCTATGCCTTTTAAATCTGAAATCATACCTTTGGACTTAAGAATTGACATCCCCTTCTCACTCATGTGACCAAGCCTTGAGTGCCACAATTTAGCATCCACATCTGAAGTAGATAATACATAAGGAGATTTGTTAGTAACACAATTACACAAATAGAGAGTACCTTCCCTCTTACCTCTGGCCATAACAAGTGCACCCTTGGTCACCTTCCAAGATTCTACTGTGAGAGTTACTGTACAACCCTCATCCCCTAACTTTCCTGCAGAAATCAAATTTCTCTTCAAGCTAGGAACATGCATCACATCTCTCAACACCCATGTGTTGCTATTCTGCATCTTCAGCTGCACTTTACCTTTGCCAATTATTTTACAAGGCTCATCATCCCCTAGATACACTATTCCAAAATCTCCATGGATATAGTCACTAAAATATTCCCTGTTAGGGGTAGCATGAAAAGATGCACCAGAATCTAATACCCAAGATTATATATTATTATGCAGAGAGAAAATTAAAGCATCTTGTACAATACCTGCAACCTTGGCTTCTTCCTTTCCTTCGTGCTGATTGTCCTCCTTAGGCTTTGACCAACAATCTCTGCTTATGTGCCCCATCTTTCCACAATTCCAGCATTGTGGCCTTCTGCCATTTCTAGATTTAGATTTGCCTTTCCCCTTAGATTTGGATCTTGATCTGCCTTTCTTGCTCTTCTCTTTCTGCCTTCCCCTGCTCTCAAAACTTAAAGCATTCCCAGATGCCTCTTCTATGCTTTTCCTGCGTATTTCCTCATTCAAGATAACACTAACAACATCCTCTACTTTCAAAATATTTGATGTAGATGCAGTATTACTTACTGCCATTACTAAGCCATGCCAGCTTTCAAACAAAGAACATAATATTAAAAGAGCTTTTATTTCATCATCAAACACTATATTGACTAAACTCAATTGATTCACAATTCCATTGAAATCATTCAGATGAGTAGAAACAGATCCACCTTCATTCATATGCAAATTAAATAACTGCTTCATAAGATATACCTTATTAGAAGCTGAGGGTTTTTCATACAAATTTGCTAACGTAGTCATCAACTCTACCGTAGACTTTGCCTGTGATAAATTAGATATCACAGTGGATGCTAGACTCAGTCTTATAGACCCCAGAGCCTTTCTATCAAGAACTTCCCATTCTTCATCCTCCATGTCTTTGGGCTTCTTTGCAACCCCACCTAACGGTAAGTAGAGATCTTTCTGATATAGATAATCCTCTATCTGCGTTCTCCAATGTTGGTAATTTTTGCCATTGAACTTTTCCATTCTCAATTTACTTTCATCTGCCATTGCTTCTCCCACTCAAACAAAAATCCCTGCAGAAACCCCTGTGAGAACCTGTAATCAATACACACTATATAGATCTGAACCACCTGTTAGTGAACCTGAGCTCTGATACCAATTGTTGGATATCAAGCTCTGAACCTGTAACCTAGGCTCTGATACCACTTATTGGGGATCAACCAACAATAGATTACACTTGTGAAAGTAATAAACGCAGAATTAAATCAGATAGATAAGTAATTAGAATGAGATAATAGCAAGAACAAGAGATACAAGAAACCACCCTAAAAACTTGTATTAACAAACTCTTTACAAAAGGAATACAATTGAAGAAACTTCTTTCTTCCACACCTCTCCTAGATGTATAGATCTCTCACTAGATCTCTATTCCTCAAGAGCTCTCTCTCTCAAGAACAATCAACTCCAACAAGCCTAGATTGATTCAATTATGTACTATTCTTTACATACAATGAATTACTACAATAATCCACAATAACTACAATAAGCTAGGAAGATCTAATTCTACATATAGAATTAGGAAACTTGAGCATGCACTTCCAACAAACAGTTAAGCCACTTGAACAAGGGCTCTAAAAATAATATTGCTAATAATAGAGACGCGAGCTTAAGACTACAACTCAAATTCATCATGCAAACACTCACTTTTTCCACGGAAATAGCTTTCTAGACGCACAGGTAACCGACGTCGGTTCCTGCTGCTTGCCTATGAGTGCTGTCGGCCGATCCTCTATCGATGTCGACATCTCTGCACTGCACCTGACTGACATCGGTCACTCCTGACCGATGCCGGTGTCTGTGTAGACCCGAAACTGATAATGTATGCTCCTTGGTGAAGCTTTTAGCTCCACACCCTAACACCCAATGAGTTCAAGGTGACCATTATAACCTCAGGTGGAGTTGACAGAGAAGTTAAAATATTGAGATTCATGAAATGGAATGCTCAGTAAGGGTTCAAGGGTTGAAATCTTGAATATAACATGGTCTTAGAGTTGTTTTAAATTCCAAGGGTCAATGTTATCTTGAATCCTATATATTGATCCATTGTATGGAAATTTGACACATTGGTAAGTGGAATAGGTAATGGATATCATGTGATGAGTTTATGGCATAAAAATAAAAATGATATAGGATAGAGGAAAGTTGAATATCATCACCTTCACTCAAACAATAATAGGTGGGATGTTGATAGGAAGACACACATTGCCTAGGGGAGGCATTTTCCTTTGGTCATAGCCTTGACATGTGATATGTGTGGACTTAAGATTACATTCAGAATATCTAAGGGCTTTAATAAAATCAAGAGAGGTAGCACAAGTTCCTGAACCCTCATCAATAAAGGCACACTTGATGTGGATATCACTAATTTTGACATTGATAAAAAGAGGAGGATCATCCACATAAAGTATAATATCATCATGGATCATATAAGCAATGGGTAATTTGAGGGAAAGAGACATGCCCATTATTTCATCAACATGTATGGAAATCTCTTTGCAATGTTGTAAAATTCTATCTTCTATTCCAAATAAAGTGTCTTTGTGTCCTTCTATGGGAGAATGAGGGATGTTCATTTTGAACAAAAGCTACATAAGATTATTATAGTGATACGAAAAGGTCCACATGAGTTTGATAAATGGGATTTGATATGGGAGTTTGGTAAGATATGTGATAGGATCCCACTCATCATAATCCATAAGGGGATTTTTGGAAAGAGATGCATAGTGTTGAAGGAGGAGCCAAATTTCATATGAATTTATTTTGATAAGATACATAAGTTTTAATTAGAGGATAATTTTGTTGATTGTCTTGAGAAGATGGGGTGGTTGATGCAGGTTTGGTTTGAGATAAATTACAAGAAGTTTTAATAGAAGTTTGAGTATCATTAGTGATGGGTAAAGAGGTTGGAAGCATGGTAGAAATGGTATGAGAAGTGTTATTCAAGGGAGGTTTTGGAATTTATTCACCAAAATATATAAGGTCTTATTGCCCCAACTTTGTTAAGTGTGTTAGGGAAGAATCTTGGATAACATGAAAAGTGTGAGATAATTAAGGAGTGTGGATCAGATGATAATCAATGAATGTAACCACCCTTCACATATTAGTCATATTGACCACATTCTCTTCAAGAGTTTTGTCAAATAACTATCAAAATTATTATTTGAAGGAGTAGACTTATCATGATTGTCTTGGTGATTAAGAAGACAATATTTTTAGATGGACAAATGAGCATTATCCTAGTTCAAATCTTAAGATTTAGTTTATTTTTAATGGGATTTTAAGGTAGTGTCATAGGATTGTTGACATTTACAAATGATAGAGTCATGGTAAAAATCTGGACTAACAAGGAAACATAACCAAATTATGAAGTTGCCTACAAGTCTCATGAGAATGACCCCAACTAGCATGAAACCAACAAAATTTATTAGGATCAACTAGGATTTCATGGGATGAATGGGATAGATTTCACAAAGAAGAGGTCTTGGCATGCACTTTTTTAATTATACTAAGGATAAAGGTTTATGAAAATTGATGTTATTTGTTGAAGATAAATGAGGATTAGTGATGTAGTTGGGAGGGGAAGCTTTGATCTAAAACTTGGCTAGGAATAATAGCTTGAAGAGTATGAAATATATCATAAGAATTAGTGACACCATCATTGGTAGTGTGACGATTCTTATTTTTTATAAACATGTGAGTACCCATAAAAGGTTAGGATGGTTCGAATTGATGCATGAGAAAATATTGGTGCTTCTCTTAGTTAATGGCCTCTTCCAAAGTTTGTGGAGAGAGTCTAGACTTGATATTGTAACTTGAGATAAAGAGAATTAAAAAATAAATGAAAGAGGTTATCATCTAACATATTGTGTTCACATTTGTTAGACAAAGTCCTCCATCATTTGATGAAATCTTGTGTTGTTTTTATCTTAAGTTGCTTACAATTAATGAAATAGGCCAAGGTATTTTCATGGAGATAAATAGTTTGAAACTCTTAAGACTAAAGCATTGACTAAATCTTCTAAAATATCTAGGAAATGTGATTTGAGTTAGTTATACAAATCTAAAACATTGCTAGTGATATATTTTTTCTAATAGTTTGGTAGTAACAAAATTATTTAACTTGACCCAATATTTGTATATATTTATAAATGTTTTTAAGTGGAGAGTAGGATCTGTTAACTCATTGTAATTAATGGTATTGTTGATACCTCTTATATCAATGTTAGCAATTTGAGGCATAAGAGGCTCATTTTTAAGGTGCTTGATTATTTTGTTAATAAAGAAGGTTGAGGGATAAGATCACCATGGGAATCCCAAAGAAGAGGTGGGGGAGAATTTTGGTTACGCATTCCCCACAGAACCTTTGAGGGTGATTTTCAAGATTGATAAGATGGTTTTGCATTTACATCATTTGGTTGGCATTGTTAGCTTATAAATAATTTATTTGATTAAGAGTTTTTAAAATAAGTTGATGGGTTTGAGTGGTGTTATTTTCATTATGTGAAGCATTGGAATTTTTATTAGTGGCTTAAGAGGAATTTTTGATAAGTGAGGCACTAGTAGCATGATTTTCTTGTGTGGTAAAGGATTCACTAGATGAGGGATGAGAAGAGTTAGCACTAGAGGCATTATTATCATGGGTAAAAAATAGTTCACTAGTAGAAGAGTTGGTAAGAATGGGTCTTATAAGAGGCCCACTAGATGTGGAACCTTCCATGTTAGTAGATATACTAGGAATGGAGGTGGAGGAAATCAAAAAGTAAGATGTCATGGTATGAGAAGGGGTCAAGAGAGAAGGAAGATATTGAGATCCAAATAAGCTAGTGTCCCCAAATCCATGTGATAATGTGGAATAAGGTGAATGGTGATCCTCGGCTTGACAAATAATCATAAGATGGTAAATATTAAAAATATCTTTTCCTCAATGTTGGGTAAACTCATTGATGAAGAAGAGCATTTCCATAGTATAGTCTAATTTAGGTATATCTTCTAATGATAAGAGAGGGTTACAAACTTAAGAGGAATGAGGAGGCGTCCCCCTATTTTTAGTGTGGGTGTATACATGCATATTGATTTAATTTAGGGTAGGAATCCATAAGTTACTTATGGGAGAACCTATTGGGGTTGGTAAAGATCATCATATCTATTGATTAAAACTTATTGTTGTCTTCAAATAGGAAGTTAATTATGAGGGATAAATATTAAGGAAGTCTAATATAATGCAAAGTCAAAGATGTAGGAAGGACCTAGAGTTGATGAAGTCAACTATGTTCTATAATCTAACAGGTTGATAAGGGTACAAAGTCATACAAGTGGACTTTGTACTATGGGTAGGGTATGAAATTGAGCCTGATAAGAATACAAGGTCAACTAGATCAACTTAGTATTATAACCTCACTGGCATAAAAGAATATAGAGTTTACTATGTCAACTCTATATTATAGTCTAGGAGATAAAATAGGCAATAAGGGATACATAGTTGCATAGGTTGATTATGTACTACTGACAAGGGAAAACATAATCTATAAGAGATTGTACCAAATAGAATGATAATGTGCTAAAATAGGGAAACATTTTACAATATAATTGAATCATTAAATAGAAGTAAACACACAAATAATTGGATCAATGTGAGTGAACCAATTGGGGTACACAACATAAAACCTTACACCAATATTGTCTAATGCAAGTTTTTGCAATACAACATATAATGAGTAGAGAGTAGGCAATCAACTAAAAAGTAAGTGATAATTAATTGGTCATCCTAAGTGTTATTAGATTATTATAAAGTGTTTTTTTAGTGTGATAGGGAATTTGGATGAAAATAAGGAACTAAACAGCAATCTATGGATGGTTTCAAGACATTTAGTTTAAAAGGGATCTATTTTGGCAATGGCATTGGCTTGGTATTGGGGCTTACCCATGTTAGAGGTATAATAACTAAGAGGGGGGTGAATTAGTGATACCATATAATCTAACTTCAATTTCCTACCTTTCAAAACTCTTCATCAATTACCACAAACATTCATGAAGCATACATACACATCATTCATAGCAATGAATAAGAAAGACAATGCAAGATCAAGCACATAGCATATGACATATGTGGAAAACCATCTTGGGGGATAAAATACACTAAAACCTATAATTAATACTATCCTATAATAAAAAAACTAATTTAGACTAGCTACAACTGATCAAGGAACTACGGTCCCTTATTTTAGTGAGACTGCAATCCCATAAAGAGCTACTACACCTGTTTAGCTGAATTTCAATAAAAAATAAACCTTTAGAAATTTTCACCTTGAAAGGAGGATATAACCCCCTAGATGTTGAGAATACATAACAACAAATATGAACAAAACATCTACTAAACACTAATTTCCTTCTAATTTGATGGAGATACAAAGTATATCAACTCTTTTCGACTTTGCACACTCAATGCATCCAAAGCCACGTTTTAGATCACTCTTCACCCCTTAGTAAAAAAATTATCACCACATTAATAACATGACCAAATATTCATACACATATTCCACACTATGATCTATCTCTAAAATCAGCTAGCAAGATCACATAAATAACATCTATCCTTCGCTCACACTCAAAGCATCCAAAACATCCTTTTGGATCACCCTAGACCCCTTCACTCATCCTCAAACTACAAGAGCACTATTTTGACATCATAAACATGACCTATAGGTCATACACATAGTCATTAATTAGATATAATCATTAACCTATCCAATGGGTACACTACCTCTCTTCTCTTCTTTCATTTCAACACTCACTCCTCTCACAACTCTAGAAACCATCACATTTGGTTTCACTATTTATAAAGCATTTATGAACATCACTATATTGGTCAAAAATAAGACATGCCTAAGTCCTTAAGGTTTCTCTCACATAGATACATATCTCAATACCATCCTCAAAGGTTGGTCATAGCATCCATGGGTCACCCTTAAGAAATTACACCTTTCAATTAGGCCCTTGTATGCTTTATAAGTCTCAAGGAGACCCATTCACCCATTCAACACTTCATAGAACAAAAAACAAGAACACAAAACCACTTTCAAATGCATATTTACACTCCGCATGATCCCTTTGACATTCTCAAATACTTATAGTCATCATTTCACTCTTTTGTGCAAGCTCAATCAACTCAAACATTAGCCTTGTTCATAAAGATACCATGAATGAGCACACATTCAAATTATTAAGATTTGTTCATATTAAATATTGATTGGTCAGGCTTCAAAATACTACATAGATCATCTATAAGGAGTATAAATAAATTTCCAATAGATAATTAATCATGAGATATTGAAACAACATCAAAACAAGCTCAAACAATTTTCTTGGGTCATTTGTAGGACACAATCAAACACACAGTCAACTTTGGAGATAATTATCTTTGTTTGTACATAAATTCAGATATTATAAATAGGTTAATTATATGTGAATTTGAGTCCTATATAAATTTTATTTTTACGTAAATAAAAAATCATCTTGGATCAAAATTTATGGACAAAATACAGAGCAATGGTTTTTCCATTGCAAATTAGAATATTCAAATCCCAATGGTCACAATTAAACCTTGGTCACTTAAAAATATCATTCCCTCACATATTAGAATACACACCATAAATATTATTCAAAATTTAACTCATATTTCTCCACTACACAAATTTTAAACCTTGAACATGACCTCATCTCATGTAATCTTGCAATATTGACTCAATGAGCACCATTGATCTCCTATATGTAGCTCGCTCTTTATCTGTGTTAAACATTAGACACTTTTTAATCATCTCAATCAATAAAAACCATTAATTATTATTTTTATAAACATCCACTCACTATTATATCTTATAATAGTCTTGACTTTGAACACTTGTCCTCATATCGCTACTTCCTGACACCTTAAAACAAACACACTCCATTGGTCCTTTTGTAAGGATCTCAATCTTTAAATTCATTAAACAATAAAAAATTTAAATAATTTAACTAAATACACACCATATATATTCATTTCATGATCACCCATGAGCCATTATATCTCCATCTGATGCTAATCTTTAACATCATGCAAAATAGACTATGGGGACCATTGTTATATGCCTAGAAGGCCAACTTTAGACCTCAATAACTTTTATTGTAGTTAGATTCATGATATAAAATTTGGAACATATGATATAATAACATATTATAATATAAAAATATATCAACAAACTCTTGTAAAATTTTCATGTGCAATATATAATTCCATTAATCTGCTCACTCAAATTTTTCTACCATAGTGCCAACTATGCCTATAATTACTTGGAAGGCTAACTTTGCATATGCATATATTTTGATGCACTGTATTGCATGAACTAATATTTAGTAAATATCAAATAGGAACAAAATTAAATAAACCCATATGAAAAAAACCTTTTTAAACTTCCACATGTACAAAATATAACTTTATCAATATGATTACATAGTTTTTTCTTGCCACATGTAAATTTGGCTAAGTATGGGAAAACACTATCAAACTGACTGGGAGGACAACTTTGCACTTGAATATATTTTTTAATGATTAATTGGATGACCTAAAATTTATTTTAAAACAAATAGTGACTAATTTTATCACAACTATATGACCAACTCCCCCTAACCCATCCACATGTGGCAATTATGACATCAACAAACTGCCTACTTAAATTTTCTGCCACTAGACCCAAAATGTCTAGATGGAATTAATAATAAAATATATGAAAAAAATAATTCAAAAAAGCATTAAAAACATATAAAACTTCTTATGTAACCTATCTCACATTATCAATACTTTAGATTCATCCCTAATCATTTCTAACCATGCCAAAATAGAAGATCAACCAAGCCTCCTTCAAGCATACTAGGACAAGCACATTATAGACTTCATCATTATCTCTTCGAATATCAATGAAATTCATCCACTCACATGTACACCTCCATGAAATCACCATGAAATAATTAAAAAATTTCCAACAATTTACCCCTTTGTCATTGATGTCAACAACCGTCATATAACAATATATAGCTCACCTTCTTTTTATTTCTTCAAACACTCCCATAATAGGAATTTTATCCCTTTTGACACAATTAAAAAGTGGGAAAAACTGATCCTAAGGAACTAAAATGATGATAAACATCTGATATTAATTCCTCTTAATATCTCTAAGCCAATGCACATATTGATCATCATCAGATCTCCATATACCATGAAGAATCACCACAAAGGCTTACTAGCCTCTTCTCTCAAGCCACCTCAGGGACCACCAACAGAACTTAATGCCACTCAATAAATAGGACACATGATCTAAAATTACCTAATAAATATCCTTGAAACACTCATACCTTTCTCTTTTGGATAAATTGAGCAAAAAAATCATAGCTTCACATTAGGCCTATCTAGTCTCCTTGTAGCCTTACCAGGAACTTGTACAGCCCACAAATTCTAGAATATGCACCTTAAATAATTGAAGCTTAATATTTGGAAAAATATAATATTCCCCCTCAATAAGACCAATTTTAATTACCTATCTCATCCTCTGAAACATACTTCATTCACAAACCTATTAGCCAGTTAGACCTCTATTTTGATAAAAACTTGAATAACTTAAAATCTATAAACCTTCAAATCTATATGAATATTGATTTGAAATTTTTTTTGGCCCATTCAACCTATTAAGAAGCCTCACATATCAAATCATAAGGAAAAACACTTTTTTAGTAGAGCCCAAAACCCTAGAATCTCAAAACAAACAAGGTCAATAAACCTCCTTCTAGTCAATGCCCTCTTTTGAAACTTATTGCACACTTGGAGATAGCCATCAAAAACTTCTCAACCAAAATTTTATCCTCCATAACTTTGGGAAAATTTACTTCCTATAACCCATTTTATGCTTGGTTGTCTTTAATCCAAAACTGAGAAAATTGAGAGCACTCAAAAGTCATTAATTGGCACAAACAAGATCATCAAGACATAAAACTACCTAGAACACATCACAAAGAAGTGCACAAACCTTTATAAGAATCAAAATCTTCTTTAAATTTCATAAATCTCATTAGGACACCTAGAAACACCTATTTTGACACTTCAAACACTACATACACATCAACAATTACTTCTTTATTGATACGAGTCTTTTAAGAATCATAGACAAAGAACCCTACTTCACAATGTCCTCGAAACAGTGTGAAACTAGGATTTTACCATAACTCCTCATATTCATTATCTTCCTTGGTCATCTGATGCTTTTAGTTATTCTTCTTCCTCTTAGGCTTAAGGGAAGCAACATGTTTAACCACTACAACATTCTCCTTCTCTTCGAAGATTGAATTGACAATACATGGAGACAACAAATATTTATGACATACCTTTTCATCTGAAGAATCTTATTTACAATTCAAAACCTCATCAATAGGCATTGAAAATTGATTTTCTTTGCATAAAACTCACTCAGTAACAACATGATGTTCTCTTGGATCCATACTCTTCTCAAAACTATCCTAAATTGGTACCTTGGTTTTCTCCTTGAGCTCTATCTCTTTATTCACCAAATGAGTAAATAATGAGATCCCTTGACACTCTTTAACTTCTATAGCATTCTCCACCATAGAAAATAGATTACTTAGATGAACAAACCCATCATGACTCATACTTAACACCTTTGGTTTCCATGTGTTAACTTACCTTCTTCCTTGCACTCTAGGAGCTAAATTGAACTCATTTTGACTTGATGGCCTTTGCTTTCAGAATCTAAAAATGTGACCAATATTATCATAATTGTATCAAACCATTCCTTTTGAAGTGGACTCAACTTGTCCTACATGATATGGAAAAAATATTGCAATGTGTCATATGTCATAACAACTGAAACAAACTGAGGCTTTCTTTTGAAGAATACTTGCCTTACCATATTTGGACATTGATTAGTAAAGTGTCCCTCATCAAGAAAGTTGAATAACTTAACTTTGTTCTCACCTTTTGACTAATGATCCCCATCATAGTTCCATGCAAACTAATTTCTAACATATCTCTTGCATCATCTAAGTCGATGACCAAATTGATTACATGTGTAATAGTAACCATTAAAACTTGCATACCTCATGGTATTTGTTTATCTAATCTAATTTGTCTTTAGTCTACCAACACCTTCATTCATTATCTAATGATTTTTATTCAAAGTTAGATTATTCTTGTTAACATTAGTTTTTATCTTTTCTTGAGTTGCATGCTCTACTTCTTCTTTGTATCCAAGGATAGTTCTATCACTTACATGATTTTGATCACTTAGAATATTGTCTATATCACTTGATCTCTTTTCAAATCTCAAAAATTACTTCACCTTACTAGATGTCTTCTCTAGCTCAGATTTTAATGACTCGTTTTCAATCACATACCTTGAACATTAATTTTCTTTAGATTTTAGGCTTGTAGATAAGATTTTTAATTGAAAACTAATATTATTAACCATATCTTCATGCTCCTTGATGTCTTCATTAATTATTGCTTCATACACATTTAATTTCTCCTCATAATCCTTGATTTGAAACTTCTTGCTAATCTTCTTCTCAATCTTTAATTCTTCAAGGGCATTCATCAATTCAGTCTCATAGTCCTTCTCATCTGTATCAACATCTAAATCACTCCAAGTAGACTCCTTTTGATATGAAAAACTTCATTCCTCAACCATGAATAGGGATTCATATTCAATAGGACCATAATCCTCATGATCATAATCTGAGTCACTATCTTCACTCTCATCTAATGAGTTACAATCTTCTTTGGTGTAGAGACTCTTCTTTTTCTTGAAGGAATTCTTCTTGTTGCTATACTTTTTGAATCTTTTCTTCTTATATTTCTTCTTGTTTTCATTTTCACCTTCATCATACTCTTCATCATCAATCGTGTCATGCTTATGAGGGAACTTATGAGAAAAATGTCCTATCTCTCCAAATTTGAATCATTTGAAGGGTAGTTTACCCTTATACTTCCCTGAGCATGTTTTTAATTTCTTATTAATCAAAGATTTTAGTTCATTATAATCAATGTCACATATATAATCCTCTTTGGGTTTCTTACCTTGGAAATTTTTCTTTGGCTTCATTTCTATCTTGAATGTTTCTTCCTAATTTGGTGGTATATCATCATTTATTCTCATGTCATAAGTAGTAAGGGTGCCATGTAATTGATCCATCTTCAATTGAGTAAGATCATGAATTTCTTCTAAAGTAGATACTTTTAGATCAAACTTAAGAGATAGAGACATTAATAACTTTTGAACTATAGTAGCCTCTTCAAGATTATCTCTAAGACCTTTGATGATATTCATAATCTCATCCAATCTCTACATAAAATATGTAATATAATCTTCCTCCTTCATTTTAAGACTCTCAAATTATCTTCAGTGAGTCTACAAATTTTCCAACTTAACCTTTGAATACCCTTCATGAATGATCTACAATTTGTTCCATGTCTATTTAGCATATTTACAATGGATGACCTTAGTGAACTTAGACTTTGTAATACCACAAGTAATGGCATTCATTTATTTATAATTATTCTCAAACATATTCTTGTCTAAAACACTAGATGGATTAGTAGCAGGATCAACATAACCATCCACAATATATTTCCATACATCAAATACTAGGGACATAATCTATGTCTTCATCTTTGCACTCTAAAAATCATAATTAAATCCATTAAACATCGATGCTTTCTTAATAGAGAAACCTCCTTGAATTTGATGACTACCCATATTGTACCTTAGATCACCTTCAAGCTATCAAGCCTTTACCAAAGGACCTTCTCTGATACTAATTATTAGAGGTACAATCACTATGGGGAGTGAATCAATGAGCCTAGATAATCCAACTTAAATTTCAAACCTTTCAAAACTCTTAATCAATTACCATAAGCATTAATGAAGCATACACATCATTCATTGCAATGAACAAGAGAGAGAATGAAAGATCAAGCACATAGCATATGACATATGTGAAAAACCCTCTTGGAGGAGAAAACCCACTAGAACCTACAATTGGACTACTATCCTATAATAATAAGAACTAATTGAGACTAGCTGCAACTAATCAAGGAATTACCATTCCTTATTTTAGTGAGACTGTAATCCCATAAGGAGCGTCTACACATGTCTAGTTGAGCTTCCATAAAAACTAGACCTTTAACAAGTTTCACCTTTACAAGGAGGGTACAACCTCTTAGATATTGAGTAGCCACAATAACACATATGAATAGACATCTATTGAATAGTGATTACTTACCAATTTGATGGAGATACAAATTATATCATCTCTCTTCAACTCTGCACACTCAATACATCCAAAGCCACATATTGGATCACTCTTCACTCTTCATCAACAACTTTGTCACCACATAAATAACATGAAAAATGGTCCTAAACATAGTCCACACTTTCATCTATCTCTCAAGTCAGCCACCAAGATCACACAAATAACATCTATCCTTCACTCACACTCAAAGAATACAAAACATCCTTTTGGATCACCCTAGACCTCTTCGATATTCCTCAACCTATAAGATCACTATTATAACATGAAAAAAATGACCCACAAATCATATACATAGTCCTTAGTCTACTCTTTTCATCAACCCATCTACTAGGCACAATACCTCTCTTCTCTTCACTTCAACACTCACTCTTCTCATAAATCTAAAAACCATCACATTTGGTTTCACTATTTATAGAGCATTTATGAAAATCGCTATCTTGGTCAGACATTATAAATTACTCAATCCTTAAGTCTTATTTCACATAAAGACACAACTCGATACCATCCTAAAATGTTGGTCATAACATCCATGGGTCACCCTTAAGTAGCTACACCTTTCAATTAGACCTTTGTATCCCTTATAGGTCTCATGGAGACATATTCACCAATTTATAACTTCATCAAAAAAAAAAAAGAACACAATAACACTTTAAAAATCATAGGCCCACTCCACATGACCACTTTTACATTCTCAACTTCTCACAATCATCATTGCACTCTTATATGTAAGCTCGATCAACTCAAACATTAGCCTTGTTCATAAGGATATTATGAATGAACACACAGTCAACTTCTTAAGATTTATTCATACCAATATCAATTGTTAAAGATTATAAATACCACATATATCATCCAAAAGTCATCTATGACACTTTACAATAGCTAACTCATCATGAAATATCAAAACAAGCTCAAACAATCTTCTCGGGTCACTTATAGGATAGTCAAATTTAGAGCTTAATATCTTTGTCTATACATACATTCAAATCTTATAAATAGGTTCACTAGATTCACCTTTGAGTTTTATAAAAAATAATTTTTAAATTTATAGGAAATTCATCCTAGATCAAAATTTATGGACAAAATACAAAGCACTAGTTTTTCCTTTACAAATTCAATTATTCAAATCCCAATGGTCATAGTTAAACATTGGTCACTTAAAATGCATCTTGTGCCTTCAAATATTAGATAAAATATGTACCATCAATATTATTTGAAATTTAAATCATAGTTCACCACTAACCATATATTAAACCTTGAACAATAGACCTCATCTCATGTAATCTTGTAATATTGACTCAACAAGCATCATCGATCTCCTATACGTAGCTTGGTCTTTATCTATGTTAAACATTAGACACTTTAGAATCAACTCAGTAAATACACACCATTGATTAGTATTTTTAATAACACCCTATCATCATTAGATCTTATAATAAGCCTAATATTTACCTTTACTTAATGTTAAACTTTGAACATTTATCCTCAACTCATTACTCCCTAACACCTTAGAACAAACATGATCTATTGATCCTTTTGTAAGGAGCTCAATATTTAACTTCATTAACCATAAAAAAAATTGAATAATTTGACTCAAAATTCACTATATATCTTGATTTTATAATCACCTATGATCCATTATATCTCTATTTGGTCTTGATCTTTGACATCATGCAAAATAGACTAAGTATGGGGACCATTGTTATTTGCCTGGAAGGCCAACTTTGGACCTCAATAACTTTTTCTATGCTTAGAAGAATGATCTAAAATTTGGACCATATGATATCCTCAAATAGGATAATTGAACCATATATCAATATTATCCTATAACCTTTGCATGTGTAAGATATAACTTCATTAATCTGCTCACTCAGATTTTTCTACCACAAAGCCAGCTATGCCTAGAATTGCCTAGAAGGCCAACATTACACATGCATATATTTTGATGCACTTCATTGCATGACCCAAAATTTATTTCATATTAATTAGGAATAAAACTAAATAAACCCATATAATCAAATCCTTTTGAAACTACCACACATATTAAATATAACTTCATCAATATGCTTACTTAACTTTTTCTTACCACATGCAAATTTGGCTAAGTATGGGAAAACACTGTCAAACTACCTGGGAGGCCAACTTTGCACTTGCATATATTTTATCATGCTTCATCACATGACCTAAAATTTAGGACATAAAAAATAAGGACTAATTTTATCATAACCATGTGACTAACTCCTGCTGACTCATCCACACATAATTATGACATCAACAAACTACCTACTTAGATTTTCTACCACTAGACCCAAAATGTCTAGATGAAAATAGTGATCAACCAGATGAAATAAAATGATGCACAAAATCACTCAAATCATATAAAAATTATTTTATGATATATTTCACATGCTTGATATTTTATATTCAACCCTAATCATCTCTAACCATGCCAAAATAGAAGATCAACCAAGCCTTATTTAAGCATACTAAGACAAGCACATTGCATACTTTGTCATTGTCACTTAGACTATCAAGGTACTTCATCCACTCACTTAGACACCTCCATGACAACACCATGAAATCATTAAAAACTCTCCAATAACCCCCTCACTTCATAATCTCATAGTGATAAGTGTATCTAGTGCTTTGCTAATATATACCCTTAACTTCATATTTATACTTGGCAAAAAAAGTAAGTCAACTTCCCCCTTGGTGATGAAGTCCATGTAGGTAGGCCTTAAGAAGATAAATGTTAAATGCATTTTAAGTATTGTGTGATTTGGTAGTGTGTGAAAAAATAAAAAAATAGTGTAACTAAATGATAATTTAAAAAAACACCTGATTAGACCATGTGAGCTACTCTAAGCATGCAAACAACTTAAAATGAAAGTGTGAATTAATTACTAGAAACTAGTTATTAATTCCCAAATTTAGAATGGTACCAAGTCAATTTAGAAAACAATGTATGTAAACAATATAGAATAGAGTCAAGTAGATTTGTACTATTCTATGGAAGTAAAAGTCTTTAAGAATAAAGTTGAACAAGTTGACTTAGTCTTTTAGATAGAATATAGGCTACAAAACTAAGTCAACTAGGTCGACTTAGTTTGATGTAGGGTTATAGTTTTAAAAATTTCTAACTTATATAATGCAGAATTGAAATGAAGTAATAAAATTACTAAGAGAGAAAAAGAGGAACCTTGGTGGGTTGGAAGATGATTAATATTGGAAATTTTATGAAAAAGTAACGTGAATGTTTCTTTAAAATTATACAAACTAAGTTGACTGGTTTGATCTAGTTCTACAAAAATCTGTGTATTGAAGAAATATAAGATGACTAAGTCAACCTATTCCACCTAGTTTATTGATCTAGACGCTAACTAAAATACTAAGTAGACCTATTCAACTTAGTTTATTGATCTGGATGTTGATTTAAATACTAATTCAACCTATTTAACCTAATGTTATTGATCTAGATGCTGGTAGAGTGATTAAGATGATAGAGTCGACCTGTTTGACCTTATATTCTTATTTAAGACTGAAGAAGAGTATTATGTCAACCTATTTGATATAGTAACCTATATCTATGAAGACCTTCACAAAAATAACATATTTATTTTAATACGATTATGTGTTAAACCCACACAAAAATTTAGAACTATATCGACTAGTTCGATATATTATATAGAAAAATAATAAGATGATAGAAATGAAAGTATGAAAGAAAACCTGCAAGGGTTAGATTCACATTGGGTTCACCAGAATGTATGCAATGGGAAATGTAATAGATCTACAAATTAATCTTAGCTCAGAGAAGATAAATCTTACTTACACTTTTAATTGGGGAGACATTAGATAATTGGGGTCATGACCAAGATGGATTTGTTAGACCTAGTAAAGGGATCTCTTACCATAATAAGTTCACTAGGGATGGTTCCAAAGCCTCCATTTAAGCAAAACTATGCAATAAACCTAACTAGGTCCTATGTTTTCATATTCACTAAACTAAAAACAAGTAAAGTAAAAGTATAATATAGTACTCACCAAATATTGTGGAATAAATTAGGGGTAATAACAACTAAAATTAAACATGCATATCTATCTACTCTTATAAAGGAGGAAAAAAATTAGGAATACTTACCTTAAAAGATGAACCTACCAAGCCTCAATCTCTTTCTTAGCCAAGGTGCTTTGAAAGAGGTTATTATTGTATGTAAGGATGACAAGGATAAATTATCTCTATGTTACACAAACTATCATTACATCTACAATAATTCTCCATAAGATAATATCCATATCTCCAAATAAAGTATGAATCTCTAAGTTTGCTCCTAAAGTAGAATTGTGGATAAGAATATGCATAATATATCTTACTTCTTCTTCTCTTCTCTTATAAATGGAAAAATGAATGTGTTTATATAGGTGAATCTAACCCTAAACCTTTCCAAAAGTCTAGGCTGATAAGGTCGACCTCGTTGACCTAGTATCATAATTGACAAAAATAAACTAGGGCATGGACTAGGTCAACCAAGGGCCAACATAGACCCTAATAAGTTTTGTAAATAAGGATATAAGTTTGATGTGGCTGACTATGTAATGTAAACTATCAAAAAAGGGTTTAGATTAGGGAAAGGAATAATGAAGGTGGTAAAATACTAGAGGAGGGTGACAAATAAGAGGTAAAGCTTAGGAGAATGATTTTAGGAGATAATTGTGTAGATAAAAATTGGTTAAAAGGGAAAACAATCCTATGAATCCCTAATGGTCTACCCACCCCTTTCCTAGTGCACTCGTTAGGGAATGTATTTAGAGAGATTGAGACCTTATAGGTTCTTACAAGATAGATAGCATCAGTAATTGATAAAGTTTGAAAATATTATGTGTGTATAATATCTCTATGCTTCTTATATTTGATTGAATTTTAATATGTCATTGCTTTTTGGCTCTATTCCACTTCTAATCACAATATTTATGATTTAGACATGCATCCATGTCCTTTTATGTGCCTTCCTGATTATGTGTGTAGAACTTTGAACATATCTTTCTATGTGACTCGAAGCCAACTTGATTGTTGATTACATATGTAGACATTATAACATATCCTTGTATGTATTGTTTTCTTAGATTTAGTGACATGTGCCCATGTACCTTGTTTTTTGGCTCCTATTTTATTTAATTTCACTCATTTCTTAATTTTGTAAGTAAATCAATGAAACTATTAATAGGGCGTGTAGAAGAATACATGGTAAAGTGTACACGTGAGTCTAGATGATAATGGGAACTCCTCTTTGGCTAGAAAGGAATAACTTGTAGATAATAAAGACACTCAAAGAGGGGTTTTTTAGATGGATGGTTGAGTAGACTACCTAGCATGAGCTAGACTCAAGAAGTGTATTTCTTGTTGGGAGATTATTGATCCACTATTATAGTAATTAAGCTGATATAAATGAAAAGAAAGGATACTTGAATTCAATGATATGAAATTAAATACATGAAAGAAAAATAATGTAAATGATTGTTTAAATAAAATGACTAAAATAAAAAAATGGGTCAATTACTTATGTTAAAATAGTTAGGGTGTAATCCATAAATTTGGAAAAAATATTGTAGTTAGGCAGAAATAAAGAAAATCAGGTTTGATTAGGGCTAAGGGGCTCAAAATAGATTGCTATATTTTTATGCCATAATGACCATCGATGGTTAGGTGAACCATCAGTGGTTGGTTCTAACCATTAGTAGTTGGGTAACCATCGATAGTTGGGGTTAACCATAAGTGGTTGTGGAACCATCGGTGGTTGTGAACTGTGAGTGGTTGCTTGTGAATTTTTTAAAAATGATCAGAACATAAGGTGGAGATTGGATGTTTGTGCAAATATATATCTGTTATAGGGTTTATGGGTGGATAATAATATGTTTATGGGTTTGATAAGGCCAAGAAATTATAAATAAGTTAAATCAACCAAATAAGCAAAAGATACATAAATATTGATAGTGGAATGTTGAGGTGATTTGGCCAAAGTGATAGTACTTTGGCTTTCAAACAAGATTATAATGTATCTTTGGATCTACAATGATTTTTCTTGCTTACTAAAAATACACTAGATACCTATACGTAAGAGAGCTTGGATGTAAGATTCTAGATGCTAGGTTGTGGATTTAATTCACTTTCTCCTCTTCTCTTTTTGTAGGATGAAGTTACTAATTGGGATGGAGGAAGTTACTAATTTTATGGGGGGATAAAGTTTCCAATTCATGATGTTTTAAATCAACTTTTAAAAGTAATTTTCTATTTAGAGAGATGCCTATCTCACACAAAGCTATAATTGATTTAGTACTTTAAAATAGATTTAGGGAGTTGATCCTCAATGGTCAGGCTAATCATCAATGGTTAGGATAACCATCAGTAGTCTAGGGGTTAGAAGAAAATAATTTAAATGAATTTAAAATAGGTGAGTCAAATGATTTAACCAAATGTCTTAGGGATTTGATAGGGTCAAGTGAGTCTAATTGGCTAGGTGGTTCACTAGACGTGAGGTTGAACGAGGGTCAAAAGGCAATTTGACATCAAAAGTTATCATGTGTAATTTTTAAGTGTCTATATTTTCCCCCTTTTTTTGAGTGGATTTTGATTTTACAAGCTATAAAATGAAAACATATGGCTATTTAAGGTCTAATTATCCTAAGTATGAAAGGAGGTATTCCCCCTCAAACTAAGAGTTGATGAGGCAAAAGCAAAATTAGGTCAGGGTTTTATAAATGGTAAATTGGTAGTCACAAGGTGGGTGACATAAAAAAATGTTAGGCATTTAAGATGTAAACATGCACATAAAATATGACTAAATGCGATAGTCAAGATTGTATAAAGACTAAAGTTGCCAATGTTGGTAAAAATAAGGTTGATCCTAAAGGGACATGTGATATGGGTGACTAGTTCACAACATTGGTCATAGTTAACTAGGTTAGGTCTATCAAGCCATCTAGATAAGGTCAGTATTGGTTACAATTATCTAGGGTAGGAAGTGATACTATGAGACAACATAATCGATTAGGTCATGCATAATGTGGTGCAAATTTTAAAATTTCAACATGGCAAGTTTGGTAGGTGTGGTCAAAATGACCATGTAAAGTCATCACAAAACATGTGAATGGTCCAAGTCAAAAATGACCAATGCTGAGGTGGACATGGTGTAATAGTTGATAGGTTAGGTATGGGTTGGGTTAGGCATTAGTAGGGGATGGTTGATCTGACCCCATATGCACTAGGAAAGTAGATGCTACCTACATAGTTCGATGGACACAAAACCCAAAAAGAACTTTATGCCAAATGTAGTTCTTCTAGGGTCAATTATGAAGAAGGGATTGAGTGGTCTCTCAAGGGAGAAACTTAGGTGAGGTGCCTAGAGAAATAAAAAGGGGAGGGGACACTAATCGATGATAGTTAAGGGTTAACCTAGGGTTGACTGGTGATATTCACCCTAACCTTCACTAATCATGACAAAACCCTAAATGATTAAAAGGTTAAAAGTAAAAAATGAGCGCATGTTTTCCATTTGACTTTGGCATTTTACTCTAGGTAATTTTTGCATTTTATATTTTTGGTGTTGAGTGTGCTGAGATAGAGGTGATTGAGTGTGTGATCAAGAGTTTAAGTTTTACCGAGATCATATTCAATGGAAGGTGGATGAGGATGTGACCATGTGGTTGGATGGGGGCTTTGACCATGCCAGTGATCACAAAACAAGGTAGGTTGTGTTTTAAATTTATTATGTAGCTTTAAGTTAATGATGGTGAATTTGTATATGAGAGATAGAGGGTTTGGGAAGAAGTTGAGGTAGAGTGTTAAACATGGTTTTGAAAAAAAGGATGCCCTAGGTTAAAAATTTTGTGAAATTTATCAAAATAGAAGTGGAAATGGGGATAAGAAAGGTGTTAAGGGTTGGTAATAGGATGCAAGATCAGTATAAGTAGGGTTTTTATTGAATATGGGTATGTGTAGAGGGTTGAGGAGGTCACAGGTTTGAGGTGTGCCATTGGTGGTCACACATAGTGACCATTAACATTTCACTTGGTTAGTGATGGTCAAACCTTGGGGAAAAAAGGGGGGTCTAAGGGACCTCGATGGTTTCATGAACCATTGACGGTTGAAGGAATTGAAGAAATGTATGAAAACATTTTTTTTGAGTTGTGTTTAAATTTTGAGATTTTGAAAATTGAATTGTGGTAAAAAAATTAAATTTTGAGTTGTTTTGTTCATTTTTAGAATGGTTGTAAAAGGGGATAATGGTTGAAGTTGTTGAAAATTTTTAATTGTAGAAGTGGTTAGGTGGAGTTGTAATTTATTGAGTAAGACTAAATTGGGTCATGTAAAAATTGTGGAAAGTGTATAAAGTGAGAAATGTGAAAGATAAAAAAGATCATTAGAGGTGTAGAAAGCATGTGATGGTTTTTAGATTGGTTGGAGGTTGTTAACGTGGGAAAATGTTTTAGGAAGTGTGTGTAGGGTATGTTCAAAAGGGTTTGATAGGAGGAGAGGTTAGGTCATGAAAAATAGAAATGATTTAGGAGGGTAAATTTATATTCTAAGATTAGTGTTGAGATAGATGTAAGTGAGGTAAATGTGATGGATTTTATTGTGAAAAGTTGACAAAGAGAGGTGTGAGTTAGGACTTAGTTTTTAGGTGAATAACTAAGTATGTAAGCTAATGTGATTACTTTTATAGGCCTATAAGTAGATATAAATGAGGGACCAAGTCTCAAGGATCTTCATCAAGGTTCAAGAGAAGATGATAGAAGAGGAGTGGAGGCACATGGAGATGGTTGGCCTAGGGGCCTGATACATTATCAACACCTACCATGGGATGCAGCTATGATCATCATGATCATTAAGAGATGGGACCCTATGATGAACACCATCATGTTATCAATTGAAGAAATGCCAATCTTGTTGTAGGATGTGACTGGGATCGCATGGTTACCCATTCAAGGGGAGCCAATCTATCATATAGAGAGTGAGGATAGAGATTATTATATGGACCTAATATACAAAGTAAATCAGGCTCATGTCAGGTGGCATGTAATAAGGTTTGGGATCAAGACATTATACCAGAGGGCCCTATAGGATCAATGATTATTGATAATGATGATGATGGTAGTGACCTATTTCACATTATCAAATTTAAGCCATGGCTGATTTTCATACCTACTACTGGGGGTATTGGTGGAGATGCTACTTGAGAGGACTATATTTGGATGGGCCCCAGTGTTACTAATCTAGATTTACTAGGATATTTGGGCCTTTTGGGCACACAAATGGTATGGTATCAATGTCAATTTTGTTCTTCACTATTGGGCATTCAAGAACATTTGGGTTTTGAGACCATTAGGGGTTCCATGGCAGGGATTCACTTAGGTGGCCTTTTTAGTGGGATTCATGTGATGGAGGTATATTGATGCTTTGATAGGGGCAAAAGGAGGATCCAAAGATAAAGAGTGGTTCAGAGACATGCTAGAGGGCTTGGTAGTGGGAGATGTTGTATGGAGGCCATATGTGGATTGGCTTAGTTGGCCTGTGCATAGGTACCACACATTATCCTTACAAATTTGGAGCTAGATTTATGGGAAGAGAGATGGGGAGACTGAGCTGATCCCCTTTGATCAAGTTTAGTGATAGTTTGGAATAGTATAGGGGATCCCCCATAATTTTCCATGATATAAGAGACAGGATATCAAGTTCCCACTCTGAGAGCCATAACCATAGGATGCCATCTTAGACTATAAGGAGTTACCAATTAGAGTGGCCATTGATGATGCAAGGATTATAATGGTTATACAACATGGTTCCAAGGTCAATATGTAGTAGCTAACTTTACATGGGGTGATGATGGTCAATAGCTTTTAGATGTGGACCCTGTAGGGGCACTGACATAGGATGGTCAGGTGGTAGTAGCCATGGTATAAATATAGGCCCAAATTACTAGGTTATAGGGATAAGTGGCCAATTTATAGGCAAAAATTGTCACCTTATAGGGGAAAGTTTCCACTTTGAATGGTGAGCATGATATGGTGAAGACCTCCCTAGATTTAGTGACTCGAGAGAGAGAGAGAGAGATTCATTGAGACATAGGGTAGGGTCAGCCATAGCATCAGTAGGAAGACCTCCCAACATATTTTCAAGGACATGATACCTATCCATCATTGAGGAGATTAGATAATAAGTGGTGATAATGTTGGTGTATCTACCATTGGAGATGAAGTATAGAGAGTATAGGGCCGACTTAGTAGGTGGTCCATCAATAGCTACTCCAAGATAATGGGCCTCAATAGTGGGATAGGTAGGGATGTTAGGGGGTCACCATCATATGGTAGTGATAGGCCAAGTCCAGATGGTTTAGGTGGTAGTGGTTCTAGTACCCTAGGGGTTTAACAGAAGAGATTTTTTATATGTTCATGATTTGTATTTTATTACCAGCCTACATGTCAATGACATGAGATGTATATGAAAGAGAGACTGACTAAGGTATTATGACATGTATTTCATCATTGATGTATATGAAGATTATTTTTTGATTATGTTGATTATATCACTTTCATTTGATTATGTTGACATATGATGATTATGTTCTTATGTTCATGATGTCACATTGATGATGTATTGATGTATTATTATTATGATGCAATGATGTTTTTGGATCATGGATGACATATATGGTTTTGCATGCATATGGTTATTTTTGATTATTTAGTTTATGTATTTGATGATGGTTGGAAACATGTTTTTATTAAGATATATGTTATTATTTGGTATAGTTTACATATGATTATGAATATTTGATAGATAGGTTATGATGGCATTGTTTATGAGTGACTATAATAATGTGGTTAGGTAGGATGATGGTTTGATAATGTAATAATGTGGTTGATAGATAGAATGATATTTTGTTGTAGGGATGATTTTTATGGTGTTTGATGATGATTTTATGATGTTATAATGTTATAATGATATGTTTTGAGTGTTTACAATTTTATGGTCCCTGATGTCTTATTCATGGGTAGGATATGGTTTATATTTACCTTGTTCCTAGTGCATAATGTTATGATTTAATTAATGGTAATATAATGGAAACACATAAAGTAGGTGTAGACAACAAACTAAATGTGAGACATATGACCACATGAACTAAAAAATAGAGTGTAAGAAAAAGGCATGATGTTTTTAGTTGGCAAGGATGTGACAATAAAAAACCATAGTTGGATTGACTTAGTGAACATAAACCTATTGAATGCTTCACAAGAGCATGCTTTGACTGAGAAAGAGGGTGTCCTAATCACTTTGTATCAAGTGAGCTCAAAGTTCCTTGTTTTTAAAGAAGGATTGAAGGGAAGGGAGGTGATAGGTATAAGGCTGAGTGTTAAATGGGTGAAAAGATAACCTAAAGTGGGTTATCTCACCCCTTCTATAGGTGACCAAAGAACCATAATAGACAAGTCCATGCATTAATATGATATGTAGATAGATCAATGTGGGTAGTCTACAAATGGGACTTATAAGAGTTGATTGTGGCTTACTTACTTTAATTTTGACATAGGATTGTTTGTTTCTTTTATTATTTTGATAAGTTGTTGAAGTTGATTGATGATGGAAGCTTAAAATGATTATTCCTTAGCCATCCTTCAAGGGAGTGGTCCAAAGTTATATTGTTATAGATGTCCTTCAAGGGAATAGTCTATTTTTAAGTAAATTTTATGTATTAGGTAGTTGTCCTTCAATGGAGTAGTCTGCAATGTTAGAGATACAGATGCAAGTGATATGTTGAATGTGTCTTAGACATGGATAAGTCTATTTAGGCTTAAAGGTTTAACTTTATGGAGGAAAATATTTAGCACAAAAGGTTAATGATAGATGAGGGAAAGTGGTTTGATAGACTACTGATTAAGGGTTCCATCTGATTAGAGATGAAAAGTATCCATGAGAACCATGCTGTAGGTAGAGTTATGGTGCCCATACTTAGGATTAGGCTATAACTGTGATGGATAATCACATGGTTCTATGTTGTAATCAATTTTTCCTAAGGGGATTAGGGATAGGTAGGTGAAAGGAAGTAAAAATCTAATAAACCAAGGGATGAGCTTAAGTTATACATAAAGGTGAGTTTGATCCTTTTTTCAATAATAGAAAGGAAGAAAATGGAAAGCATTGAAAGACTCGAGTTCTGGTTTGCCTTTGAGTGAGGAAAAATGATAAGCACCTGATCCATACTTATGGGTTATGATGTAGGGTCCAAGCCAATTGAAAACAAACTTGCCATTTTTCTCTTCTCCATATTAGTTACATGTTGGTTTTCCTTAAGGACAAGGTCTCTGATGTTAAATTCTTGCTTTTTCAAATGTTTATTATATGCTCTATTGATTTTTTATTGATATACATGAAGATGATTAAGGACTGAGAGGTGATTTTTGTCAAGGAGTTTAGGACATATAAGGAATTACTAACAATAGTCACTCTCAAAAAAGATTTCAAATAAAGATATGTGAAGGGATGGAATTTAGACTTTGAGAGGCAAGATTGCCTCAACTCTAAAGATGAGAGAGAAAGGGGTATCACCCATAGAGGTTTGAATGCTAGTGTGGTAGGCCCATAAAGTGAAAGGGATATGCACGTACCAATCTTGACCTGAAGCACTTACTACTTTGGTGAGAATTTTGATGAGAGTTTTTTTATAGGCTTCTACCTGTCTATTGGCTAGTGGAGGATAAGGCAATGAAAATATTAACTTGATGCCAAAAACATCATAGAGATTTTGGAATTTTTATTTTTTAAATGATTTGTCATTATTGATGATGATCTTATGGGGAACACTGAAGTGGTAGATGATATGCTGATTGATGAAGTCGATAATTTTTTTAGCTTTGGTGGAGATAAGGGGGATAGCCTCCACCCATTTGGTGAAATATTCAATAGAGGTAATGATGTATTGATGTCATTATGAATAATGAGGATTGATTTCCCTAATAAGGTCAAGACCCCATTATGAGAAGGGATAATAATCTTTCGATACTTGAAGACCATGAGGAGGTGCATGATGTAGGTTAGCATGTTGTTGACATTTGACACACTTTTTTACATAGTTACAACAATATTTATTGAGTGTGGGCCAATAGTAACCAATGTGAAGGATACGCTTAACAATATCTAAGACACTAAAATGTCCCCCATAGACTTCATCATGCATATCCTTGATGGTGTGGGAGACTTCATGACTATAGAGACATTGGAGAAGGATGATGTCAAAGATGAATTTTTAAAGGATTACCTATAGTATGGTGTAATGAGAGGTACTCTAAATAAACTCTCTTTGGGCATTCTTTAAAAATTTAGGAGGGATAATGCCAAGGTTGAGGTAGTCAAAAGTTTGGTCATACCAAATGTCAAAAGGAGATCTTTCCACATTACAAATGGTAGGAAGATCATAAATAATATATGAAGGTTTGATAAAGTGATGGATGGTGACAAATATTTTAGATATGGTAGGTTGAGATGGAATTTGGGAAGAAAGAGATGACATCATATCTATGAACTTATTAATAGATTAAGGAACTGACTAGATAAGGTAATGGTTGAATGATGCTAAGAGTATGTCTATAAGTTGTTTGTACTTTAGGAGGACATTATTTTTACATTGATATAATCCTATGACTTGGTTGATGACTAGTTGGGAGTCACTAGAGACACTAATTATTTTGACTCCCAAGGCTAGAGTGGTTTCTAGATCTATGACTAGGGATTCATATTTGGCTATGTTGTTGGTGAATTCGAAGTTGAGTTTAAAGGAAAGTGGAAGAGGTTACCCATTAAGGGTAATGAGAATAAATCTATCACCCTCTCCATTTTGGAATTTAGAACCATAAAAAAACATAGTCATTTGGTAGGTGGGTTCCTCCTAAGAAAGAGTTACAATAGACTCATCTAGAAAGGTAAGAAGAGGTTAATTGTTTTGTAGAAGATCTTTAGCCAATTGGTTAGTGATGACATATCCTTTAATTGAATTTTAATGAAGGAACTTAAGATCAAAATTAGTTAGGATCATTAGCCACTTAGCCTTACACTAGTTTTGGTATGGCTTGGAGTGCATATACTTGAGAGGGTCAGAATTAGTTATTGCATATGTTTTATTATTAAGAAGATAGTGATAGAGTTTGGAGCCCATGAAAACTAAGGTGAGGTAGATTTTTTTGGGATGTTTATGTAGAGTTTCATATTTGATAAATGTTTGACTCATGTAATAGACAACTTGCTTTTTATTTTTTTCAGGATGATGAGTGAGCATTTCCCCTAGGGAATGATTAGCAGTGGATATATATATATATATACATATACATATATATATATATATATACATACATATATATATATATACATACATACATATATATATATATATATATATATACATATATACACACACACACACACACACACACACACACACACACACACATATATATATATATGTAAAAGGGATGGAGTTTGGAGCCCATGAAAACTAAGGTGAGGTAGATTTTTTTGGGATGTTTATGCTGAGTTTCATATTTGGTAAATGTTTGACTCATGTAATAGACAACTTGCTTTTTATTTTTTTCATGATGATGAGTGAGCATTTCCCCTAGGGAATGATTAGCAGTGGATATATATATATATATATATATATATATATATATATATATACATATATATATATATACATATATATATATATATATACATATATATATATACATATATATATATACATATATATATATACATATATATATATACATATATATATATACATATATATATATACATATATATATATACATATATATATATATACATATATATATATATACATATATATATATATATATATATATATATATATATATGTAAAACGGATGGTCTTCCTTTGGAAGGGTAAGGATAGGTGGAGAGAGAAGGTACTCCTTGATTTCATTGAAGGCTTGCTAACATTCCCTATTCCACTTAAAAGAGGTATCCTTCTTTAGGAGGTGGAATAAGGGTTGAAATTTATCGAATAGCTAAGAGATGAAGTGACATATGGATTAAATTTTTCCCTGTAGGATACAAATTTGTGTAAGGTTAGAAGAGGAGGAATTTCTAAGATTTATCTAAATTCATTGGCATCTATTTTGATTCCATACAGAGAGATGAAAGTTTTCCCAATAAGACTCCAAAAATACATTTCTTAGGGTTGAGACTGAGATGATAATAGATTAATCAGTCAAAGATGATGGCAAGAATAGCTAGGTGATTATTGTAGTGTTTGGACTTCCCAAGGAGATCATCAACATAATCCTCTATGGTTTAATGGATAAAGTCATGAAAGATATGGGTCATGGCCCATTGATAGGTTGTTATAACGTTATTTAGTCTAAAGGGCATGACCTTGTAGTAGAAGGTCCATAATAGGGTGATAAAGGAAGTTTTATGTTGATCTTTAGGGGCAATCAAGATCTAATTATATCTCAAGAAACCATCCATGAGATATAACATTTCATGGCCAACTGTAAGATCAACAAGTTGGTTGATGCTAGGTAGAGGAAAGTCATCCTTTGGGCAAGTAAGGTTGAGGTCACAAAATTTGATACAAAGATGAAGTCCCCATATGGGCTTGGTAATAGGAATGATATTAGAAACCCATTATGGATAGTTGATATGTTGAATGAAGTCGATGTATAAGAGACATTGAAGCTCTTCTTTGAAAATGAGGGCTATGAAAAGATGCATTCTATGAATATTTTGCCAAATTGACTTAGCCTCAGGATGAGTAAATATGTTATAGAGGGAAATAGATGGGTTAATTCTAGGCATATCCTGATAGGACCATGTAAACACTATGATATGGTCTTGAAATAAAGAAGGGTGGTCTTGTTGCTCCAAAAAATTTAAGGATTGGTCGATCTTGATGATACGGGGGTTATCTTGAGTACCTAAGTTTACATCAATGGTTACTTCATTTAGCATAGTTTGGTTCTTAGGAGGGAGAGATTTATGAATTGAGAATCCCCTATACTGAGGTAGGTGAGAATGGAATTATCATCCTAATGTTGGATGGTGTTGATGGTAGGAGAATCACATTTAATAATTTTAGGATGGATGAGAAGAATGGTTTTAGTTTGGCCATCCTTTTGATAAGTCAAGGGACCCAAACTAAAGGTGTTGATAAAAAAAAAATTAGATGGGATGATATTAGAGTCCTCATATTTTAAATAATATGGGGTTGGTGAAAATGGAGGTTCTTCATTGATGGTGGCAATGGGTTTTGGTGATGTAGGTTCTTTTGGTGGTATGAACCCAAGGCCAAAGAACTCATGAGGTTTATGAGTTATGATTATGGGTAACTTGTGATATCCATATTCATAGAGGCCAAGGCCAAACCCTTTCTAAGTGCACTTATAAAGGTAAAATTTGACAAAGGTAGGTTTGTCAAGGTATGAAAAATTAGCAGTGAATGGTCAGATAAATGGGGTAGTGTCAAGAGTGAGAAGTTATTGATCCAGTCCCCCATAAATGAAATTTGTTTGATTGTTGGGGAGCCCAAAAGGGATGATGGTTCTAATGTTGGGATCGTAGGAAGGGTCACATTTGAGGTTCCCATATTCCTATAGGAAGGGAAATCATCTAAAGCAAAAATTTGATATTCCCCAAGGGAGAGACGTTGAAATGTGGATTTCAAGAAGTCCTCAACTAGAATTTGGGATAAAGGGATGGTTGAGATAGTTTATGCTTCATCATTGTTATGAGTGAAAGTGTTGATGGTTTTTTTTGGTGGGTTGGTTCTATTAGAAGTTGGTTGTGAGGTGTATGAAGGAAGAATAAGAATGTCCTTATGTTGGTATGTCATATTACAAGAGGTGAAGGGACTAGGATCAACTTTGATGGTAATTACTTGTCCCTCATGCTCAAACTTGACACATCAGTGGAAGGTGGAAGGGATGCAACTCATAGTATTTACCCAAGGATGTCCAAGTAACACATTGTATTGGAACTTTCCCTCTATAACATAAAATAATCCAAGAATGGTATGAGGCCCCAAGTGGATGTGGAGGACAATGGTCCCTAAGGTGGTGGCTATGGTATCATTAAAGGATTGAAAGACCACTATACTTTCCAACATGATGTTTTTGGGTAGTTGAAGTTGGTCATATGCATGGGAGGAGATAATATTGGTGCTATCTCCTCCATCAATCATAACCCTCTTCATGTGGGTTTGATTGATGTATGTCATGATGAAAAGGGGAGGATCAAAGTCATCAAGATTAATAGGATGTATTTTAGAATCATAACAGGTGATGAGAGTGGAAATTTGGAGGTATCCAACAAAGGGATAAAGAGGTTACGGATCATCTAGTTGAACCTCTATAGATTTTAGAGCCTTGATCAGTGCCTAGCAATGGTGGGGTGAGGTGTTGACTAATTCATAAAGGCTTATTTTCACTGGTGTTTGTTGAAGTTATTTCAACATGTTGCATTGGATTGATTCTAATGGGTTGGAGGTAGACGGTCCAATAATCGATACTTTAGGCTTTGGTGGTGGCATAGGTGAAGGTGTAGGTATTTGGTTTTGGTTGGAAGGTTAAGGGGTGGAAGAGTAAGTCCAACTTTGGATTTTCCCTTATCTTTCTATTGGGATTGGGATCACATAACCATATGAATAGTGTAGATAAGGGGGTTTTCTAGGTTTGGTGGTTGCTTCGATTCCACCCTCTCATCCTTAGGTAGGAGTGGGATAGTAGGTAAAGTTTGGGTAGGTTGGGTTGATGGTAAGATTGGTAAAGGGGGTAAGAAGGGTTCATCTGATAATAGGTCATCCTCATCATATATGCTATGAATGAGGGCTTAGAGAGATTTATAGTTCTCTGTGTCATGTCCTGATGCCTTATGGTATGCACATATCAAGTTATCATTGAACCAAGAGGGTTTGGTATTAGAAGGGTATAATGGTTTAATAGGTGGTAAAATAAAGGAGGAATTTTGAAACAACCTCTATAAGATAGTTGAATATGATTCTAGGAAAGGTATTGGAGGTGATGGATTTTTAGTTTTTAGGAGTGGGAACCTTCTTAGGCATAGGGTTTACTATAGAAGTTGTGGTTGGAGGAATGGTTTTAGTTAGTGGTTTTGGTTGGGTTTTCACGGTTATAATTGGCTTATGGGGTAGATATTTGGATATGGAAGACTTGGATGATGAAGGTTTGACTATAGGAGGGAAAGTATAGGTAGATAGGTTGGTTAGAAATGATGAAGAACTAAAGGGTTTGATAGGTCTAGGTGGAAAAAAGGGGGATGGCTTCTTAGAATAAGAATAGGTAACTAGAATGGTAAAAATATGAAATCCTAATATGGAGGGTAAGTGGAAAGGAGGTGGTATGGGTCTAGTTTGAGGTGGAGGTTTAGGTAAAGCTACCTTCTTAGTTGGTTTAGTTGAATTTGTCTTTAGTGGACTAGACAGGGTTAAGTCCAATGTCAAAGTGGGGTGAGTGTGACTAGGTATGGGAAGAATGCCTAGGTTTTTGATTGGTTTGGTGAAATAATCATAAGGTGATTTGGAAATTTTAGGCATATATGGTTGTGATGGTTCACTTATGGTTTTGGAAGAGTTATTTGGAGAAGAGATAATGGGTTTAAGGGTAGATTCAAGTGAATTTGAGGATTCAAGTTTGCTTTGGTAAGGAAGTCCAAAATGATTCCAAAAGGTGGCTATATCAAGGTTGTATTGATAAGTGAATTATAAACTTTGGAATATTCTAGAAAAGGGTTTGTATATGGGTTTGGTTCCTTGGTCATTGGTTTTAAAGATTGAGCCTCTTGGTGGAGAAGAAAGAACAGTTTACCTATCTTGGTTTTTAATTTGTGGTTGGGTAAGTGAGGTAACCTTCTCTTGGTTTTGGGTAGTTTACAAATAAGGCATGGATGGTTTTAAGATGGGGGATATAGGTGTGTTTTCCCTAAGAGAAGGAGTGGTCATGGTTGCTTCCTTTGTGTGGGTGTCCAAAGGAATGGAGGGTAGTTCTACTACTTGACTAGGTGAAGAGGAAATGGTTAAAGCAATGGTTATCTCCTTTGGTGTTTCCATCAAAGGGGAAGTAGATAAGGCTAAGGTCTCATCAAGTGAAGAGAGAGGGCTAGTTGATTCTTCTATTTGGGTATCCATAGGAATAAGATGTGAGTTTAATATTTCCATTTGGTTGATTAAGGCAATGGTCTATTCAATAATGGGCTTATTATTAACAACATTGATTGTGTGTGCCTCATGAGTGTGAGATGACTTGGGTTTATTATCATGGTGTTGGGTGGAAGAAGCATCATTGGGAAAAGGCTTGTAGAAAATGTCAAGGGAATAATTAGGAGGTAAATTGGATTATCAAATGCAAGTTCTCCACTATCAATCAAATTTTGGACCAGACTTTTGAAAGTATTACATCTATTAGTGTCATGTCATATGACTCAATGAAAGGCACAATGGTCATTCTCACTGTACCACCTAGGTATGAGGTGAGAAGCATCCAATTATTTTAGTAATTTAATTTTTGGGAGTTGGGTGAGGTTGGATTTGAGAAATTTATCCAAAATTGATGCATAAGATTCTCTAATGGGAGTATATTGTTTTGGAGTAGCTCAATTTTGGTTTTAGTTTTATTGATAGGGAGGGTTAAAAGAATTGGTTTGAGGTGGTTGGTTGACAGTTAGAGGTGGGGTGTTTTTTAGAAAAAATGAGTTTATGGATGCTTTAGCTTTAGTATTTGATTGGTTAGTGGTTTTGGTGGAGGAAGGGTCATTGGATTTAAATCTAGAATTTTTGTTCCATAATTTCAATTTCCCTTCAGCAATGGCTCAGTTTTCTAGTTTACATGTCATGGTGAATACCTCATCAAAATTTTTGAAGGTTTGAGCTTGAAGAGTGGGGCTAATATATTTGGCATAAACCCAAGAGAAGATCTCAATCAATTTAGGATGTGGTAAGGAGAAATAAATTTGATTGATGAGACCTCTCCATCTTGCCACAAAATCAACAATTGATTCATCATCAAATTGCTTAATAGAATAAAGGTTAATAATAGAAACCTTTTTAGATATTTATCAAGAAATTCTCTAAAAATATTTGGTCTAGTTGGGAGAAAGAAAAGATAGAGCGCATGGGAAGAGCACTATACCAATCAAGGGTGGGTCCAGATAAGGACATATGGAAGGTTTGAAGGAGAGCATCATCATATGTGATTAAATAGTAAGAATGGTAGAATTATCTCAAATGTTTTTAGGGGTCCTCCTTACCTTAGAATTTTGAAAACTTATGTAATTCCTATTGAGGAGGATAAGAATGGATGGAAAAATATAGATGAATGGGTTCATTACAAATTTGATCATAGGCTAAAATGTTATGCGACCTAGATATGGATGACTCTAAGTTGGTCATTTTGTCCATTAACATCTTTATCAAATCTAGTTAGGGTTGGGAAGATGCATAATTAAGGGTCACATTATATTTAGGATGGGTGATGACTATGTTTGGGTAAGTGATAGAAGGTGTAGAAGAAGCCACATATTGGTAAGTGGTGATAAGAGGTTGAGATTGTATCACATAAAGATTGATTGGCATAAATGGTTGGGTGGAAGGTGTTGTGTACCTTGGCGGGTTAGAGACATATTAATAGGTTATTATTGTTACTTGTTGAGGGATAGATGTGGGTTGACTTAAAGGTATGGTTGATGTGGTGGGTTGAGGTTGTGTAGGTTGAGGTTGAGTGGTGACTCTAGTACTAATGGGTGGAAGTGTTTGAGGTGTAGAAAGAACCAAGTTTTGAAATGGTGTGGAAGTTGGTAGATTGGTTGAGATAAGAGTAGGGTAGATATAGGGGTATAAGATAACCCCATGGTAGGTGGAGTATAGGTAATTAGAGGTAAATTTGACCCTTTATGGGAAGTGTGGGGTGTAGTAGGAGGTGTTTGGTTGAAGGTTGGAATATTGGATTGGGTTTAGGCAGTGGTAGTAGATGAGATATTGGAGGAATAAAAGGCTTGGGTCAGTAAGGGTTGGGTTAAGGTGGTAACCACCATAAGATGGTTAGGCATACCATAAGGAGGGTCCATAGGAGGAACTAAAGCAATAGAGGTATAATGAGGTAAGTTTTTAAGATAATGTTGAAGGGTGACCAGATTGTTATCAAGGAAGGTAGTGAAGTCCTCATCACCCTCCTAAATAACTTAGATTCTGGTAAGAGGGGGAAAAGATGAGGTGAACCCTCATCATAATTATTATATTCCATGGAGGAAGAGGAAGGTGGTGGTTGATTGGTTTGGTTTCTTAGTTGATATCTAGTAAAGACCATGTGAGAGAAAAGGGAATAGTATGATGAAACTCACACCTCAAACAAAGAGCAGTCAAAAGAAAATAATTCAAGGCAAATAATGCATACACTAAAAGTGTGTTAAATCTTATAATTATTTTAGATCACTTTTGGCTTATGCCTTAGAAAGTGTGAAGAGGGAATTGGGATTGTAGATTAGGTACTAAAGAGGAAATCTGAGGTTGGTTTTGGGTTGAGTTCAGGTGCTCAAGAGATAAATATGTGTTGAAATTTGGTACATGGCTTGGTATTGGGGCCTATCCCCTCACTTCATGGTCCCATAGTGGTAAGAGTGTCAGGTGCTTAGCTAAAATATATCGAGTTTAGAGTTAATACTCAACTAAAGAGATGAGTTGGTTCTCCCCTTGGTGGTGAAATCCAAGAAGGATAGTTGAGAAGGGGTAAGTTTGCTGCTAGGTGATGAAATCCTAGTTGGGCCTTTTCTCAAGTATGTTTTGATGTGTTAATTATTTTTTGGTTCAACTTAATGTGTGATAGAAAGTGATAAAATTAATTTTCCCTCTAAGTTACTAGATGAACTAAGACAAGCATGCAATCAATGTATGAAAAAAGGTTTATTTTAATCCCAAAAAGAAAATTTTTGATTGCATTCGATGAGAAAACAAAAAGTAAATAAGGGAACTAGGGTCCCATCGGGCATGCCAAAAGGTTTTAGTTAATTTCACTCATTTATTAATTTTGGAAGTAAAGAAATGAAACTATTAATATAATGTGTAGAATAGTACCTTTAAAGTGTGCACGTGAATCTAGATGATAGTGGGAAATACTCTTTGGCTAGGAAGGAATAACCTATAGATAAGAAAGACAATCAAAGAGGGATTTGTTAGATGTATGGTTGAGTGGACTACCTAGAGTGAGCTAGATCTAAGAAGCGTATTGCTTGTTGGGAGGCTGTCAATCCACTATTATAGTAATTAAGCTAATGTAAACAAAAAGAAAGGATACTTGCATTCAATGATATGAAATTAAATACATGTATGAAAGATAAGTTAAATGTTTGTTTAAAGAAAACAACTAGAATAACAAAAGTGGGTCAATTACTTAAGCTAAAATAATCAAGGTATGGTCCAAAAAATTGGAAAATATACTATGGTTAGGCAAAAATAAATAAAATTAGGTTTGATTGGGGATAAGGGGATCAAAATGGATTTCTATGTTTTTATGCCATTATGACCATCAGAGGTCAGGTGAACCATCGGTAGTTGGGTCTAGCCGTTAGTGTTTGGGTAACCATTGATGGTTGGGATTAACTGTCGGTAGTTGCCTATGCAAAATCTAGAAATGATCAAAATAAAAGGTGTAGATTGGATATTTGTGAAAATAGAGGTATATTATGGGGATAAGGGGTGAATAATAAGATACTAATGTGTTTTGATAAGGCCAAGAAATTAGAAATAAGGTAAATCAACCAAACAAGCAAAAGATACCTAAATCCTAACAGTGGAATGTTGAAGTGATTTGGCTAGAGTGGCAGTAGTTCTGATTTCAAACATGATTCTGACAAAGATTTAGGTCTCGAATGATGTTGATTTATTTTTGAAAGGATGATAAATACCTATATGTAAGATATCTTGGATGCAAGATTCTAGATTCTGGGTTATAGACCCATTTCACTTCTTCTGTATCTCTTTTTGTAAGATGAAGTTATTAAGTGGGATGGACGAAGTTAATAATTTGATGGGGGGGATAAAGTTTCCAATTCACAATGTTTTAAAGCTAGTTTTTATTTTGGGAGATGATTATCTCACATAAAATTGTCATTATTTTAATACTTTAAAATAGATTTGTGGCCCTGACCGTTGATGGTTAGGCTGATCATCAGTGGTTGAAGGGTGATCTAAAAGGATCCATATTTGCTCTAAAAATGAAGACATCAAATATAGAGTTGATCATTGTCATGCTGAAGAGATCACCAAGATATTTTTGGCACATTTCATGGTTTATAAAATGGATCCCTTATGTGCAAAATATCACACTCAAAGATTAAACAGGGCAAGTAAAAAATTGGGTTTGGATATAACATCTAGTTGGACATCGACAAGTGGTGAATGGTTGACAATTAGAGAGTGGGAAAAAAGTGGTGAGTGGATATTGGACCACATGGTGGGTCCTTTAGCCACCACATGGCTTGCCACCAATTTATTTCACCATGGGTCCAATTTTATATTATTTCTTGAATGTTCTAAATAAATCATATAATCTATCACTTCCACATGACACCTCATATTTTCCACATTGTTACCATGTAACCCTATGTTCTATTTTCCTCACCATGTGTCATACCCTAAATTCCACGTGACTCCATATTCCATTCATATTTCATGTCTTAGCTTCTAGGTTTTATCCATAAACATCCATGTGAAACCCAACATGCCACTCAATATGCCATGAAGTTACCATATACCATGAAATGCCCCACTAAATACATGCTAATTCCAAATACTTGGCATATTACACCATAAAATTTGTGGCTTATAAATATCCATGAATCTTCCCCACTTGCCAATGTGGGACTAATGGATATGCTTTGCCCACATAAAATAATGAAGAGGGGATTCAAACCTAACACATTGGGGTAAAAGGGATAAGGCCCAACCATGTGGGATATGGGTATGAACCAATACATAGTGTGAGAACTTGTATTTTTAATTCAATTCAAAGAAGCTTAGTATCCATTATTAAAGGATTTAGCTAAAGAGCTTGTACATCTTGCAAAAAGAATTCAAAGTAGAATCGGGGAAAAGTCTGAAAAGGGACTTATATTATTTTTTCCCAAGGGAAAACTTTCCAGCTACTCATTTTTCATTTTGGAGACGTTTTGAAGTACTTTTCAATAATTTTTCCTAATACATCAACTAAATAGGACCTAGAGACATAGGCCTTCATGTTGAACTCCATTATCAATTGTGTGTTGAATATCTTGAATTGTTCTTGTTAAATTGATAATTTATAAGTCAAAGTTTTAAATTATTTCATAAATTAATATTGTAAACCAAAATTAAAATATGCAAGTGTATTATTTCTCAAGTTTATGCATCAATTTGGTATCATATTAGTTAGTGTACTGGGCTAACTTTTATTTAGGCACTGTTGTGGTGCATCAAGTTTGATATCAGAACTAAATATAGAGGTGAAATTACAATTTTGTTGTTTTAACCAAAATTAGTTATTGTATAAAAATGGATCCAATGCTAGCTAAAATTTAGTTGTTACTAAATTTCATTCTCAATACAAAAATTCAATTCTTGTAAGCCCAAGAACAGAGTCAACAAGTGGTAGAGTAATGACAAGAGTAGCAAATCAAGAGGCTCCAATAGAGCATTGATGCACTATGAGGAGAAATATAATAGGAACATCGATAGAAGAAGAGGATGCATGGAGATTTAGAGACTTGTGGACATTATTCTTGACAAGGTCACATTACTAAACAATGTTGGATATTACATCCCAGTCAGGATCCATTATGGTTTAGAAGATGAAATGAGGAGAGAGGCGAAGCACCAGATGTATCTAGTAATAGTCAATCAATCTGACCAATAGTGCATCTTCAAGAAACTCTAGAGTCTCTAATGTGACAATTGTTATCAATGAAAGTGCCAGATATTAAGTTACACTCCAAATAAATTCAAAGGTAAAACTACACTACTATTATTGAAGGTAAGTTCATGCAGATCTATTTTAACTAGAGTTTTGGAGCCAGTTATATTATTGAAGGTCTTGCACAACATATGAAACTAATGAATCCTCCATTACCCCAAAATAACACATTTAGAGGAGTTGATGGCATAGTATATGGACATGTGACTCATTATGGCATCCTACATTTTGGCATTGGAGGGCTATTTTTTGATCAAGTAGCTCCTGATATAGTTTTAGGAGAAGTTGAGGAGATAACATTAGGTCATTACTATCTCACATCTTGACATGCCAAAAACACTACATCAGGAGAAGGAATCCAACTGAAAATCAATCATACTTATGAGGTTCAGTTTGGAACAAGCCAAACTACAAAGGTACATTCTAGTTATAGTAGTGATTTTTCTAATTCATATACTCCTGCTAGTCCTATCAATGAGAATAATGTTTAAAGTTCAGAAGAAAATAATGCTCTGCTTAACAATGTATCTTCTAATGTATATATTGAAGATGAAAATAATGAAATCAACTGTTCTAGCTATATTGATAATTGTAGGAAAATTGAATGTACTAACCCTAAACATTCATCAAGTTCATGTGTTAATAAATTTGAAAAGCACATGAAGGGAATAGGTTAAGTTGTTAGCTAAAATGGGATTCAAAGGAAAAGTCCTTAGACTTAATGGTCAAGGAATTTCCCATCCTATCCAAGTGGAAAAGAGACCACTCTATATAGGATTAGGGTATGGAGGCAAAGGACAAATATCCTACGAAGCGAAGTTGAAGGATTAATCAAGAAGTATGTCATAACACCTTGAAGAGTTGAAGGAAGTATTCTTAGAATATGAAGTAGTTAGATATGATGAGACATCTTCAGTTGACTTATTGAGGTATGAAAAGAAGAAATACTCAAATGTATTTTTTGATTATACCCAAGAAAGTCCTAAAAGGATGCTTAAGAGACATGTCAAGAAGAAGATTGGGAAAATAAAATTACCTAAAGAAGACATGAAGTTTGGTTTTTACTTCAATGCTATGGGGTAAGTGTTGAAAGAATATAATAAAATTTATCCATAACCTTAGGCAAAGGTTATAATTTCATCTTCAATCAAGCAAAAGATAGAGCCTTATCAGATAGATTCTCATCAGTTAGAACCTGAGACAACATCAATAAGGGAGATGACAGTCAATGAGAAGCTGATAGTTAAAATTTTGTCACCCTGGAAAGGTAAGCAACATTTATTTAAAATAATAATAGTTAAGCATTCTAAGATAAATGCTATTTTTGATTAAAAAAAATCAAATTAAATTGATCTCAAAAGATGTTGTAGAAACCCTAGGTTTGAAAACTAAGCCACATTTCCAACCCTATTCTCTAAATAGAATAGATAATGGTAATGGTGTACATGCAATTAGAACATGTAAACTAGGGTTTGTGATTACCTCCAACTTTCTAAATGAAGTTGAATTAGATATAATTCCACTATAATTTAGCTGCATCATCCTAGGTAAACCATATTTATCTCTAAGAAAGGTAACTTACTCCAAGAAGGAAAATCAGTATAGCATTGTAAAAGATAGGATAAAATATCTCATACGAGCACATCAACAGTAATCATTACAGATAAATAGTGCCTTCAATGTTATTTTACTCATCTATGTTGTAGATAGGACCACTATAAGGTGATAGAAAAATGTTTTCATGAGAAGCATCAAGAATAGATAAGAAGACAAGTTGTATATTTTAACCTATATAGAGTATGAAAACATGCATACAAACTTTCCCTATGTTTATAAGACTTGAATATATGCATTGTTTATAAATGCATAATACTCAAGTATGGGCAATATCTATAATCATTACAGTGTTTGTAAAGACCCAAGAAGGGTAATGTTTATAAAATATGTTGCTAGGTAAAACCCTAAGAGGGTAATTATAAAATGATGATTTTTATAACACTAGATGACATGTAATAGAATCAGATCTAAAGACCTAAAACCAGATAACATTCAAGAGATCATCCAAGCTAGAGCTGAGAGCTAGAGTAATGAAAAGATCCTCATATTGAGTACTAGGTCCAGTATTAGCTTTTTGAAGACAAAAAGCCTTCTCAATGGGGAAGATTGATCTGTAAGGATCCATAGTCACTCCAAAAATGTAGATGTAAAATTTTAGTTTGATCATTTTCATGGTGAAAAGCTCATTGAGAGCTTTCTAACATATCTAATGGTTTACAAAATAGAGCCTGTATGTGAAAAAATATCGCACATCAAAGATTAAATAAGACAAGTAAAAAATTAGGTTTGGATAGAACATTTAGTTGGATGTTGATAAGTAGTGAGTGGTTGACAATTGAAGAGTGGATGATAAGTGGAGAGTGGAGATTGGACCACATGTTATGTCCTCAAGCCACCATGTGGCTTGCCACTAATTTATTTTACCATGGTCCAATTTTATATTATTTCTTGAATGTTCTAAATAAACCATATAATATATCACTTCCACATGACACCTCATACTTTCCACATACCTATCATGTAACCCTATGTTTCATGTTCCACCAACATCCTTTCCATGTGTCATACCCTAAATTCCACATGAATCCATATTCCATTCATGTTTCATGTCTTAGCTTCTTTGTTTTATCCAAAAACATCCATGTGAAATCCAACATGCCACTCAATATGCCATGAAATTACCACATACCATGAAATGCCCCACTAAATACATGCCATTGCCAAATACTTGGCATATTACACCATAAAATTTGTGGCTTATAAATATCCATGAAGCTTCCCCACTTGCCAATGTGGGACTAACAGATATGCTTTGCCAACTGAAAATAATGTAGAGGGGATTTGAACCTAACACGTTGGGGTAAAAGGGATAAGGCTAAACCATGTGGGCTATGGGAATGAAACACTATATAAAGTGTGAAAAATTGTATTTGTAATTCAATTTGAAGAAGCTTAGCAACCATTGTTAAAGTCTTTAGATAAAGAGCTTGTACATCTTGCAGAAGGAGTTCAAACTAGAATTGGGGAAAAGTTCAAAAAGGGATTTATATTATTTTTTCCCAAGGAACAGCTTTCTAATTACTCATTTTTCATTTAGGAGATGTTTGTAAGTGATTTTCAAGCATTTTATCTAATACATCAGTCGATATAGGACCTGAAGATGTAGGACTTCATGTCAAACTCTGTTATTGATTATGTGTTAAATGGCTTGAATTCTTCCTATTAAATTTATAATTTATAAGTCAAAATTTTAAATTGTTTAGTAAATTAATATTATAAAGAAAAATTAAATATGCAAGTGTATTATTGCTTTAATTTATGAATCACGGGGTTAGAAGAAAATAGTTTAAAGGAATTTAAAAAGGGCGAGTTAAATGATTTAACCAAATGTGTTAGGGATTTGATAGGGTCAAGTGAGTCTAATTGACTAGGTGTTCCACAAGATGTGAGGTCGAATTAGGGTCAAAAGGTAGTTTGAAATCGAAAGTTGTCATGTGCAATTTTCACCATGATCTAATTTTATATTATTTCTTGAATATTCTAAATAAACCATATAATCTATCACTTCCACATGACACCTCATACTTTCCACATAGTTACCATGTAACCCTATGTTCCATGTTTCACCAACATCTTCACCATGTGTCATACCCTAAATTCCATGTGACTCCATAATCCATTCACGTTTCATGTTTTATATTGACACAAATTTATTTCACCATGGTCCAATTTTATATTATTTCTTGAATGTTCTAAATAAACCATATAATCTATCACTTCCACATGACACCTCATACTTTCCACATAGTTACCATGTAACCCTATGTTTCATGTTCCACTAACATCCTCACCATGTGTCATACCAAAAATTGCATGTGACTCCATATTCCATTCATGTTTCATGTCTTAGCTTTCATGTTTTATCCACAAACATCCATGTGAAACCTAACATGCCACTCAATATGCCATGAAATTACCACATACCATGGAATGCCCCAATAAATACATGCCAATGCCAAATAATTGTCATATTACACCATAAAATTTGTGATTTATAGATATCCACGAAGCTTCCCCACTTGCCAATGTGGGACTAATGGATATACTTTACCCACTGAAAATAATGAAGAGGGGATTCAAACCTAACATGTTGGGGTAAAAGGGATAAGGCCCAACTATGTGGGATATGGGCATGAACCACTATATAAAGTGTGAGAACTTGTATTTTTAATTCAATTCAAAGAAGCTTAGTTGCCATTGCTAAAGGCTTTTGCTAAAGATCTTGTACATCTTGCAAAAGGAGATCAAAGCAGAATTGGGGAAAAGTCTGAAAAGGGACTTATATTATTTTTTCCCAAGGAAAAACTTTCTAGCTACTCATTTTTCATTTTGTAGACATTTGTAAGAACTTTTCAATAATTTTTCCTAATACATCAACTGAATAGGACCTAGAGACATAGGCCTTCATGCTGAACTCCATTATAAATTATGTGTTGAATGTCTAGAATTCTTCTTATTAAATTGATAATTTATAAGTCAAAGTTTTAAATTACTTCATAAATTAATATTGTAAAGCAAAATTAAAATATTCAAGCATATTATTGCTTAAGTTTATGGGTTAGGTTTGTATCAGAGTAGTTAGTGTACTGGGCTAACTTCTATTTAGGCATTGTTTTGGTCCATCAAATTTGATATCAGAACTAAATATATAATTGAAATTACAATTTTGATGTTTTAACCAAAATCAATTATTGTAGAATAATGGATCCAATGCTAGCTCAAATTTAGTTGTTATTGAATTTCATTATCACTATAAAAATGTAATTCCTATAAGCCTAAGAACAAAGTCAACAAGTGGTAGAGTAATGGAAAGAGTAGCAAATCAAGAGGCTCTAATGGAGCATTGATGCACTACAAGAAGAAATACTATAGGAACATTGATATAAGAAGAGGATGCATGGAGATTTAGAGACTTGTCACATTACTGAACAATGTTGGATCTTACATCCGAATCAGGCTCCATTATGGTTTAGAAGATGAAATGAGGAGAGAGGCAAAACACCAACTGTATCTAGTAGTAGTCAATCAATCTAACCAACAATGTCTCTTTAAGAAACTCTAGATTCTCTAATGTGACAATTATTATCAATGAAATTGCCAACCATTAAGTTACACTCCAAATAAATTCAAAGGTAAAACTACACTACTATTATTGAAGGGAAGTTCATTCAAATCTATTTTAACTAGATTTTTGGACCTAGTTATATTATTGAAGGTCTTGCACAACATATGTAACTAAGGAATCTTCCATTACCCCACACTAAGACATTTGGAGGAGTTGATGGCATATAATGTGGGCATGCAACTCATTATGGCATCCTACATTTTAGCACTGGAAGGCTATTTTTTGATCAAGTAGCTCTTGATATAGTTTTAGGAGAAGTTGAAGAGATAACATTAGGTCATTATTATCTCACATATTGACATGCTAAAAACACTACATCAGGAGAAGGAATCCAACTGATAACCAATTAGACCTATGAGGTTTAGTTTGGAACAAGCCAAACTACAAAGGTACATTCTGGTTAAAGTAATGATTTTTCTAATTCATATACTCCTTCTAGTCCTATCAATGAGAATGATGTTGAAAGTTCAAAATAAAAAATGCTCTAATTAACAATGTATCTTCTGATGTACATACTGAAGATGAAAATAATGAAATTAACTATTCTGGCTATATTGATAATGTTAGGAAAATTAAATGTACTAACCCTAAATGTTCATCAAGTTCATGTGTTAATACATTTGAAAAGCACAAGAAGGGAATAGGCTCTAAGCTATTAGCTAAAATGGGATTCAAAGGAAAAGTCCTTGGCATTAATGGTCAAGGAATTGTCCATCCTATCCAAGTGGCAAAGAGACCACTCCATGTAGAATTAGGATATGGAGGCAAAATACAAATATCCCAAGAATCTAAGTTGAAGGATTAATCAACAAGTAAGTCATAGCACCTTGAAGAGTTGAAGGAAGCATTCTCAGAAGATAAAATAGTTAAATATGATGAGACATATTTAGATTACTTATTGAGGTATGAAAAGAAGAAATACTCAAATGTATTTTTTGATTCTGCCCAAGAAAATCCTAAAAGGATGCTTAAGAGACATGTCAAGAAGAAGACTAACAAAACAAAATTACCTAAAGAAGACATGAAGTTTGGTTTTTACTTCAATGCTAAGGGGTAACTAATAAAATAAGATAAGAAAAGTTATACACAACCTCAGGCAAAGGTTATAATTGCATCTTTAGTCATGTAAAAGATAAAACCTTATTAGATAGAGTCTCGTCAGTTAGAACTTGAGACAACATCAAAGAGGGAGATGACAGTCAACGAGAAGTTGATATTTCAAAGTTTGTCACCATCGAAAGGTAAGTAACATTTATTTAAAATAATATTAGTTAAGCATTCTAAGATAGATGCTATTTTTGATAAAAATTATCAAAATAATTTGATCTCAAAAGATGTATAAACCCTAGGTTTGAAAACTAAACCAACTTTCCAACCCTATTCTCTGAATAGAATAGATAATGGTAATGGTGTACATGTAATTAAAACATGTAAACTAGGGTTTGTGATTACCTCCAACTTCTTATATGAATTTGAATTAGATAAAGTTACACTATAGTTTAGCCGCATTATCCTAGGTAAACCATATTTATCTCTAAGAAAGGCAACTTACTCCAAGAAGGAAAATTAGTATATCATTGTAAAATATAGGATAAAATATCTCATACGAGCACATCGACAGTAATCATTATAGGTAAATAGTGCCTTCAATGTTATTTTACTCATCCATGTTGTAGATAGGAACACTGTAGGGTAATATAAAGATGTCTTCATGAGAATCATTGAGAATAGCTAAGAAGACAAGTTGTATATTTTAAACTATATAGAATGTGAAAACATGCATACAAATTTTCCCTATGTTTGTAAGACTTGAATATAGGCATTGTTTATAAATGCATAATACTCGAGTATGGGCAATATTTGTAATCATTACAATGTTTGTAAAGACCCAAGAAGGGCAATGCTTATAAAATATGTTGTTAAGTAAAACTCTAAGAGGGTAATTGTAAAATGATGATTTTTATAATAGTAGATGACATGAAATAGACTCAAATCTAAAGACCTAAAACTAACTAACATTCAAGAGATCATCCAAGCTAGAGCTAAGAGCTAGAGCCATTGAAAGATCCTCATATTGAGTAGTAGGTCCAATACTAACTTTTTGAAGACAAAAAACCTTCTCTGTGGGGAAGATTGATCTGGAAGGATCCATATTCAGTCCAAAAATGTAGATGTCAAATTTTAGATTGATCATTTTCATGGCGGAGAGATCATTGAGAGATTTCTGACATATCTAATGGTTTAAAAAATAGATCTTGTATGTGAAAAAATATTGCACATCAAATATTAAATAGGGCAAGTAAAAAATTAGGTTTGGATAAAACATCCAGTTAGACATTGACAAGTGGTGAGTGGTTGACAATTGGAGAGGGGATGACAAGTGGAAGTGGAGATTGGACCACATGGTGGGTCAAGCCACCACATGGTTTTCCACTAATTTATTTTACCATGGTCCAATTTTATATTATTTATTGAATGTTCTAAATAAACCATATAATCTATCACTTCCACATGACACCTCATACTTTCCACATACTTGTCATGTAACCCTATGTTTCATGTTCCACCAACATCCTTGCCATGTGTCATACCCTAAATTCCACGTGACTCCATATTCCATTCATGTTTCATGTCTTAGCTTCTATTTTTTATCCAAAAACAGCCATGTGAAACCCAACATGCCACTCAATATGCCATGAAATTACCACATACCACAAAATGCCTCACTAAATACATTCCAATGCCAAATTCTTCAATATTACACCATAAAATTTATGGCTTATAAATATCCATGAAGCTTCCCCACTTGCCAATGTGGGACTAATAGATATGCTTTGCCCAGCAAAAATAATGAAGAGTTGATTCAAACCTAACACATTGGGGTAAAAGGGATAAGGCTAAACCACGTGAGCTATGGGCATGAAACACTATATAAAGTGTGAGAACTTGTATTTATAATTCAATTCGAAGAAGCTTAACAACCATTGTTAAAGGCTTTAGCTAAAGAATTTGTACATCTTGCAAAAGGAGTTTGAATCAGAATTGGGGAAAAGTTCAAAAAGGGATTTATATTATTTTTCCCCAAGGAACAATTTTCTAGTTACTCATTTTTTTATTTTGGAGACGTTTGTAAGTGCTTTTCAAGTATTTTTCCTAATACATCAGTTGATATAGGACCCACAGATATAGGCCTTGATTTCAAACTTTATTATCAATTATGTGTTGAATGTGTTTAATTCTTCTTGTTAAATTGATAATTTGTAAGTTAAATTTTGAAATTATTCTGTAAATTAATATTGTAAAGCAAAATTAAAATATGCAAGCGTAGTATTTTTTAATTATTCTGTAAATTAATTTCAAAAAGGGATTTATATTATTTTTCCCCAAGGAACAATTTTCCAATTACTCATTTTTTAATTTTGGAGATGTTTGTAAGTGCTTTTCAAGTATTTTTGCTAATAAATCGGTTGATATAGGACCCACAGATGTAGGCCTTCATTTCAAACTTTATTATCAATTATGTGTTGAATGTGTTTAATTCTTCTTGTTAAATTGATAATTTTTAAGTTAAATTTTTAAATTAATCTATAAATTAATATTTTAAAGCTAAATTAAAATACGCAAACGTATTATTACTTAATTTTACAAATCAAGGGGTTAGAAGAAAATAGTTTAAAGGAAGTTAAAAAGGGTGAGTTAAATGATTTAACCAAATGTGTTAGGTATTTGATAGGGTCAATTGAGTCTAATTGACTAGGTGTTCTACTAGATGTGAAGTTGAATTAGGGTCAAAAAGTAGTTTGACATCAAAAGTTATCATGTGCAATTTTTGAGTGTCTATAGCTCCTTAACCTGCCTTGCGTGACTCATATGTGTTGTATGTATACTTTTTTTTATGGATCATGACCATGACATTTGTCTCTTTATTATTACACACTCCTATTTTATATTCCATGAAATACCTCATGCATCTTCCCTTCCTACTTGGGTGTCATGATGGACATCATTCCCATCCCCTTATGTAATGACTCAGTTTTTACACATATTTTTTATTACATACATTGTTATATATATCTTGACACCCTTGTGAATTATAGTCATGACATACATCAAAAATTAAAAAATTATGCTAAGATTATCTTACATTCCAATGTTATGTATGCACATTATATTGAATTATTATGTAGTTATCATATATACACTAGCTAACACACATCTTGTAGATATTTTTTTAGGATAGTTTTTGCACATGTTCAATAACTCCCCTCAAAATTGGGGCATTCATATGGGTTTTCCAAGGATATTAGGCTCTTATAATGTATTCACAATGCATTTTTAGCTCATAGTTTTAGATTATAGAATTCAAACTCAGGTAAACATAGTGGGAACATAGTGACATAAAGATCAACATAGTTACATAAAAATTAGAGTAAAAGGACAATAACACCCAAATTGGGATACTAGTGCCACATATCCAATAATGGTTCTATTTTAAAAGATATTTCACTATTGTCTAGTATCCCAAATTTCATAAAAAAACTAGATTGGATAGAAGAGTACAATAGGTACATTATAAATTTGCATAGGTTTAGTTACATATTTATAAGTTTTGCCCAATTTTGCTCATAATAGTTTACTTAGATTTAGGGCATCATGTGTGATATGACCATTCCCATATTTAGTTTAGATACCTAGATATAGATTATTAAAACATAGTCCAAAATCCATATGCTTAGATATCAGATTTGGGTTCATATGCATGGCACATTGTTTCTATATGCTCACTTACACACTAGTTGATTTGACATAATGACAAATTTTATGTCATTATCTACACTATATACATATAACATCATATTCCTAGTTGCACATCATTTTTATTCCTTACTCCATATACAGTGGTTAACATTTTTGAGTGGCCTGAAACTACCTAATATACTTGGACGGCTACAAAGCTGACATACCTAGTTATAGATTTCTAGTTACATCACATAGTTTTAGTTTCAAATGAATCTACTACACATGGGGGGGAAATGATGGAGTCATATCCTAATTGAGTTATTGAGCCACCCACATGAGAGGGTTAAACACACCATTAGTCTAATCTAATCTATTCATAGGTCATGATCTACCAAGTAGAGGTGGGCAATGATGGAGTCAAAACTGGATTGAGTTATTGAGCCACCCACACATGAGGATTGAGTAAGACATCAATTTAGTCAAAGCTCTTCATCGATTAATCACTATACACACACATAGGTTACAACTAGGTTTATGCATTGGTTCATGTACCTAGTGAGGTGTATTCTTTCCTTTCCTCTCTCCTATATCTTTACTCAGTTTTAATCAACTTTGCTTCTTTAATCAATTTAGTCTTTACTGTTGATACCTCCTAAGTAAGGAATGATTTATCCATGTTTCATTTGTAGGACACACATTAAAGCATGCTTCACATATTCAAACCCATCTTCAGGGGCTTCACCTCTCATATAAGTCTAGGTACGCTTCCTTTTCCTTCATCCTAGTCATTTCACTTTGCTGCATTTTTAGAATAAAGGTTGGGGGGGTGCAAGTATAATCACCTAAAAATGGTATTTGAGTGTTAAGAGTGATACTTAAGACTATTTATCCCTAGTTTAGCCCTAAACCTATCCTAGAGCCTATTATAACACTTTATAGCTTCTTCACTAGCCACATGCATCCTTAATCATCCCTAAAGTAGTCCCAAATCCTCATTCTTGCATCTTATCCCTTCATACCAACATAGCCAACTAGACATTTCTAGTTACATCATGTATTTTCATTTTCAAATGCATCTACTACACATGGGTGGAAAATGATGGAGTTATATCCTAATTGAGTTTTTAATCCACCTACATGAGAGGGTTGGACACACCATTAGTCCAATCCAAGCTATTCATAGGTCATGATCTACCAAGCAGGGGTGGGTAATGATAGAGTCAAAACTAGATTGAGTTATTAAGCCACATGTTGACCATTTTAACCACAAATCAAAATGGGTCAACCCCTCTATATTTAAAAACTTACATAAGGGGTATAATGTTATGTTATAGGGTATTTTATATTCTATTTTATGTAGTTTAATTCCATTTTAGCCTTGGTCATAATATACTTTAATCCTTGTTTCATTTGATGTCTTAAGGGTCATTTTAGGGCATTAAATGCAAGTAGTAGGTTTTCATGGTGTCTGAGCAGTTCAAAGTCATGGGTGAAGTTTTCATATACCTCAAGAACTTATTAGAGCTATATAGGATTAAGAAAAATCTCATAAAACAACTCTAATTGGACCAGACCATCATGAGACATCATGCATAAATAGATGAGTTAGATCACTTTTGCATATTATAAATGTGCTCAGAAAGCCTCACATGGCTAAAAAATCACATGCATTCAATTCCCTTAGTGCCAAGAACATCCCCTATAAATATGGTGTCTTAATAAACTCTCTATTTAAAGATATAAATCTTAAATTTGAACAAGTAGATAGTGACAATCATGTGGATGTCAAAATCAAGCCTTGGCATTTAACCATTGGGGTTCAAATTGTGATAGTCACATAGACATCAATGATGGTCATACAAATTTTAAAATCAAGCTTCAGAAATTAACCATTGGAGTTGAACTTATAATGAGTGTGTGGATGTCAATTATGGTCATGTGAATGTTAATGATGGGCATGCAGACATTAATGGTGATCATATGAATGTCAATGATAGGTGCATGGACATCAAAATAAAGTCTTTTAAAATATTTTTTTGAATTCAAATAGAGGTAGATCCAATGATTGGTGTTAGAACATACATCTAGATCCAATGGTGTGAGTAAGAGTCAAAATTCAAGGATCTAAAATTGAATGTAACACTACTAGGTGTCATAAAATTAGGACCTTAGATCAATGATAAATGGAAATCATTGATGTTTGAAGCAAAGAGACTCTAGATGAGATCGATAGAGCAAATTTGATTGGGTTATAGATGGACAAGATGATTTTACATGTCTAAATTACAATAGGTATAGTTGAAAGTGGAATGAATAACATGGAAAGATAATTCCACATGGGAAACTATGTAATATCAAGTACTCTTTAGAAAATCAAGCTCTTCAAACTCATACGTCACCATGAAAGCTTAGTCAAAGAATTGAGATGAATAGTGACCACCAAATGTGAAGAATGAAGTCCAAAAAAGTAATGAATGAGTATAGATGATGAATAAATGTGTCTAAAAGATAGATAAAAATTAAGAAAACATATTATGACTAAAATATCATTTTTTAACCTACCACAGATAGTACATATGTGTCATCTCTAATTTAGTTTCAAATGCTCGAAAGATGATCCATGATGAAGGCAGTTTCACAAAAGCTAGCTAAAGAGTCTATGCATTATTTTGGAGAGTTTGTCATGGTTTATATGGACATTTATCTTGGGAGGAATTCATTTTATATTTCATACTCATATCCACTACATATTTAACTCCTCTTCTTAGCATGACAAGTGTTCAAATGACCTTTGGACTTCTTTTTTCCCACTTCTCTCTCAAATGCTATAAGTAGCTACAATTTTGGCCTTTGTAAATAAGACCACACCTATTATGGTGAATCCATACTAGTTTTATATCACATTTTACCTTAGAATAATTCAATTAATCTAGTTTTTATTTCATTAATATATTGTTTGAGTGTACAAAGTGATGAATGGTTAAGTTCAATGTTTCTATCCTTTGCTTTTCCTTGTCCTTTCATTTCTTCTACAAGAAACTCTCATTATAATAGGTCATATAGAGTTTAATAAAGTGTATTAGGATATTTTCAAGTTTATGATTGTCCTTTGAGTGTGAAATTTTCCTTCTATTTCATTTTCCTTATGTTTCTTCATACATCTAACCTCTATATTGAAACACTCATGTTAGAATCCTTTAGGACTTTGAGACTAGTTTATATGCTTTATTTATTAGTGAATGAAATGTCATGGTCATGTAGAAAACATATTGGTGTATCAAATAATTATAATAGGTTAAACTCATGCAAATTATAACTCTTTTCCCCATAATCAAGCATTAACATAGATGAAAGCACTTCAAGATACATTTAGGGAGCTAGCCATTAAATCTATAGGCCCACTTCCAATATAGGTACATCCACATACCTAGAAGTATTCCCATGTTTCCAAAATATATAAAAGGATTGAACACCATATTCTAAGGTACAATATTTTATGATAATAATTTTGGCATGCCCGGTGGGACCAAAGTCCAAGAGAGTGGAAAGATTGTTGGTGTGTCTTTTCTCCAATCAGCTTTTGGAAGCAAACAAGTTAGCACCAATGGTGAATTTTAATGATAAATTCTGGTTATAATTAGCCCAAGTATATCTCACTAAATATTTTTATTAGTTTTTGTATCCCATCTAACATATGAGGTTGGTATGAATAGTTCTGGTGAATATTCCTATCATGAACCTCCATATTAGTCTTACTATGAACCACATTTTACTCCTCAACACTCCTATCAAAATGGATATCAATCCTATGAGCCATGGCAGCACTATAGTCCTCTATTTCCCTCTCAATATGGACACCATGTTATTAGACATCCCTATGGGGAAGGATACCAATAAAATTATCAAAAAATGCATTCCTACCAATCCTAATATGAGTCCTACCAACCATACCATGATGCCTATAAAACTCAAGAGTACTCCTATATGTCTTACTACGAGGAATCAGATGTTTACATGGACTATACAAAAATATATTACAAGGTAATATGTGTATTCTTGTAGTCTATAATGCAACAAGCTGAAGCTGGTCTTGATCCTTGTCATTAACCTCTCTCTCCTTCATTATTTCCATCTTATATCAAGTCCTTATTGGCATCCATACCATAATTACTAGTCAATGAAGATGATATGAGAACATGGGCTGATGAGTATGATGTGCTCCCTGATCATCTCATGAAATGGTTAAGAGGTGTTACCCAAAGTTTTATGTATAGGTTGGATATGTTTGAAGATCTAGAAGGAACTCAATGGGAGATTAAAGAATAGATGGAATTGTCAAAGAAGTGTCTTTAATGCTCAATAGATAGGATGAGCATGTGGGAGGATAAAGAGATAAAAAATGAGCATATTTTTATTGAATAAACTCAAGGAGACTATTGAAAAGATGTAACTCTTACTTAAGCACATGTTTGTCCTTATAATCAGCCCAAGAAGTCACTTCCTTAGAGCTTACTAGTGCATTCCTATTTACTAAATCTATTAACAAGCCCTTTACTACCCCTCACACTCCACTTTACATTCATAATCACTCTACCACACCCCATTCTCAATATCCATCTCATGATCCTATTTATCAACCTTCCACCTCAGCCCTTCTTGAAGAGGAGCCCATATTGAGAGAAGAAAATGAAGAGGAAAAAGCTCAAGCCATAGCTACACAAGAAGATGTCATAAGTGACTATGATGAGTAAATCACCATAGGGGCTCCCCTTGGTAAATAAAAATGCAACTCTACTTTCTTGAATGAGGAGAAAGACATTGAATATTTATTTACAACTGTACATGAGGAATTTAGTCAAATCATGAAGGGAGAGGTGTTTGTGAAAGACTCCATATCTACTGAGTTAGTTGATGTCTATGATTAAAGAATCTTTGAAAATGATAGTCATGGGGATGAAGATAACATATGGCAAAAGTTCAATACCATAAGTCAATAATTTGAGAAATTGATTGAGTGTCATGTTATGAATGATGATGAACACTAATCTGCCATCTAAGAAGTTGTAGCCATGAAGGAACCTAGTGAAGTTATTGTCAAAGAGGTTACAACTATGGATGACTCATGAATCCAAGGTAAAATATTTTGAGCTTGAAGAACAACTAACACCAAAACCTAAAGTTGACACACTCTTAGATGTATTAGAGTAGAAGGAATATAATATTTATGAACTCATACATCAAGACCAATAAGATAAAGTTGAAGAGGTAGTGGTTCTCAAAGACAAGGAGAACAAGGATAATTTTTAGCTACAAATGAAGCTCTTTCAATATCCCAAAGATATTTTCCATGTTGAAGAGTCATCTGGGAAATTTGAGACTATTTGGAAGAAATAATAATTCATATCTATAGCTAATGTGTTTTTATTAAACATCATGCCAATGAAGTTTCAAACACCATGAAGAAGATGGATACATAAATGCCAAGGGTCAAAAAGCTACATGTCTCATTAAATCCTTCATGTCTTTAAACAAGAGAGGTTTTAAAATTCCCCTTTGATCTTGGAGGAATTTTTCATCTTAGCTTAATTTGTGTTTGAGTTAGTTTGGTTTGAGTATGTGTTCTATAAGTTCTCATGAAGCACAAGTGTAAATTTACTTAGTTTTTTGTCTCGTATGTTTCTTCTTGTTGGTTTTTTGTTGTTTGGTGTGTTTTCAAAGGTAATTTTTGTGTCAAACCCACTGTACATGTTACTCCATGGCCCAATGAATAGGATTAGGAAACTAGTCATGACATAACAAGCACACCACCCTTGGGAAATCACCAAAGATATTGACAATTTTGACCACAAATCAAAATGGGTCAACCCCCTATAGTCAAAAACTTACATAGGGGTATAATATTTTTTCATGGGGTGTGTTATAGTCTATTTAATATATTTTAGTGCCATTTTAGCCTTGATCATATTCAAGTTTAGTCCTCATGTCATTTGATGTATTAAGGGTCATTTTAGAGCATTAAATATAAGTAGTAGGTTTTCATGGTGTTTGAGCAGTTTAGAGTCATCGGCAAAGCTTACATATGCCTCAAGAACATATTAGAGATATATAAGATTAAAAAAAATCTAATAACATGACATCATGCTGAAATAAATGGGTCAACTCAATTGTGAATATTATAAATGTGCTCAAAAATCCTTGCATGGCCAAATTATCACATGAAATAAATGCCCATAGTGTTAAGAACATCCCCTGCAAATATGGTGTCTTGACGAGCTCTCCATTTTTAGATATAAATCTTTAAATTTGAACAAGTAGATAGTGATGATCATGTGGATGTTAAAATCAAGCCTTGGTAATTAACCATTGGTGTTCAAATTATGATGGTTGTGTGGATGTCAATGATGGTCATGTGAACATCAATGAGGGTCACACAAACATCAAAATCAAGCCTTGGTAATAAACTATTTGGGGTTTAAATTATGATGGTCATGTAGACATCAATGACAGTCACATGAACATCAATGACAATTATGTGAATGTCAATGATAGGTGTGAAAATGTCAAAATAAAGTCTCATAAAATATCCATTGGAATTCAAATGGAGGTAGAACCAATAGTTGGCATTCGAACATACATCTAGATCCAATAGTACATGTGAAAGTCAAAGGTTAAGGATCTATAATTAAATACAATAGTGCCAATTGTCATAACATTGGGACCCCATATCAATGATCAATATCCAATATTGATTTTTAAAGTGTAGAGACTCCAGATGAGATCAACAGAGTAAATTTGACTAGGTTCTAGATAGACAAGATGAGGCTATGTGTCCAAATGACAAAAGGCATAGTTTAAAGTGGAATTAACAATATGGTAAGAGAATTACACATGGGAAACCATGTAGGATCAATGATTATATATAAAATTAAGCTATTTAGACTCATACATCACCATGAAATCTCAATTGAAGACTCGAGATGAACAGTGACTACCAAATGTGAAGAACAAGTCCAAGAAAGTAATGAATGACTACATATAATGAATATAGGTGTCTAGAAGATAAATAGTAGTTAATATAACATATTATGAATAAAATATAATGTTTCATCCTCACTTGGATAGTACATATGTGTCAAATCTCTCCAATTTAGTTTCAAATGCTCAAGAGATGATCCATGATGAAGGCAGTTTCACAAAGGCTAGCTAAATAGTCTTTGCATCATTTGGAGAGTTTATCATGATTTATATGGAGATTTATCTTGGGAAGAATTCATGGTCTATTTCATACTCTAGTCCCCTCCATATGTAACTCTTCCTCTCAGCATGACAAGTGTTCAAGTGACCTTTGGACTTCTTTTTCCCACTTCTCTCTCAAATGCTATAAGTAGCTACCATTTTGGCCTTTATAAATAAGACCACACTTGGTATAATGAAGCCCTTATAGTTTGATATCACATTTTTAATTAGAATAATTGAATCAATCTAGTTTTTATTTCAATTATATCTTGTTTGAGTGTGCAAAGTGATGAATAGTTAAGTTTAGTGATTCTATCCTTTGCTTTTCCTCATCTTTTCATGTCTTTTATAAGAAACTCTCATTATAACAAGTCATATAGAGTGTAGTCAAGTGTGTTAGGCTCCTTTCAAGTCTATTATTTTCCTTAGAGTGTGAAATTGACCCTCTGGTTCATTTTCCTTGTGTTTCTTCATACATTTCACCTCTATATTGAAATACTCATGTTAGCATCCTTTAAGAGTTTGAGACTAGTTTGTATGTTTTATTTTTTAGTGAATGAAATATGATGGTAATGTGGAAAACATATTGGTGTATCACCCCATTATAATAGGTTCATTTCATGAAAATTCTAACTCTTTTCCCCACAAGTGAGCATTTACATAAGTGAAATCACTTTAAGATACATTTAGTAAGTTAGCCCTTAAATCTAGAGGCTCACTTCCACTATAGGTACACCCACATACCTAGAAGTATTCCCATGTTTCCAAAATATATAAGAGGCTTGAACACCCTCTTCAAGTGTGAAATATTTGGTAAGAAAACCACCCATACATGAGGATTAAGAAATCTATCAGTTCATTTGAAGCTATTCATCGATTGCTCACTATACACACACATACATAGAGGTTACAACCAAGTTTATACATTGGTTCATGTACCCAGTGAGGTGTATTCATTCATTTCCTCTCTCATATCTCTTTACTGATTTTTAATTAGCCTTGCTTCTTTACCTAGTTTAGTTTTTTTATTTTGATACCTCCTAAGAAAGGAATAATTTATCAAAGTTTAACTTGTAAGACACAAATTAGAGCATGCTTCACATACTTAGAACCATCTTCATGGTCTTCACCTCTTAGATAGTTAAATGTATGCTTTTTTTTCCTTCATCCTAGTAATTTTGCTTTGTTGCATTTCTAGAATAAATTAGGGGGGATGTAATAGCTTACAACTACTATTTAAGTGTTAAGAGTGATACTTGAGACTACCTATCCCTGGGTTAGCCCTAGACCTATCATAGAGCCTATTATCACACTTTCTAGCCTTTATGCAAGCCACAAGAATCCCTAGTCATCCCTAAATAATCGTACACCTTCATTCTTACATCCCAACCCTTCATGCCTAGCATATTTCCACTTGGAAATTATGTCATAATAAGGACAGTAATGCCACATGGTGTTAGTGTCCCAATAATGGTGCTAATGTCTATTCCCTCTCTTTTCACAAATATATATCTTTCCAAATTTAAAACTTCATAGGGTTGGTATAGACAGCTTTGAGTACCTTCACAAGCATTAAAATGGTATAAATACACAAATTTTAGGCCTCTAACCACTAGATTAAAATTAGATGCAAAATACACATTCAAACTTAGAACAAGTTGTGCCCAGTTAAGGCTATCAATCCCTATTTTGCCTTACTTCTACATACTACCATTTACAGTAGTCATAAGCTTATATTACCTAGATTTCTAGTCTCAAGAATATTTAGATAAACTATCATACAAGATTTACTTTCACTTTCACCAACACTTAGATGGGGAGAAATACATCAGTCTTGATCTCTCTACGGAGTATTGGTATGTGGGAAACTCTCACCTCAATAGGGTGTTAAGGATGTCTAGCTTACCACACTAACAAACACACTTTCCATATTATATCAACTAGATGCCATAGTAACATGAAGGATTAGGGTTTATCACAAATTATGTTAAAATAGGTAATATAAAGGTTTTTATAACTCATGCATGTGGGAACATACCTCAAAAATCTAGACACAAGTGCACCTAAAAGCTTTGTACAGTCATTCATAGAGGACACTACCACCAATACAAGGAAACTACCACCACATTTACAATAATGGTGATATGTCCAATTAAAGAGTTAATATTCAAGAGGTGTTATAAAATTAAGATCCTACTTGTGATACTTAGACCACCTTCTACCTCAGTTTATAGCCTCTAGATCATCCATATTAGTTATTTTCTAGCTAAGTTCTTATTTTCACTATTTATTACTATGTTTATAAAGGTTAAAGTTATTCAATTCTATAAAAAATTAGTGGATGTATTTATTTCATATTATTACCCTAATTTATTATACTCAAATCTTTAACAAACATAGGATTTACATTCATCTAAGTCCTAAAATGTTAAAATAGATTGACACTTACTATAAAATGATAATTACAAAGCTATTTCTAAATTGAATTACGTATATAAGTAGTTATAACAAATTAGAATAGTATTATGTGTATTGCTATTAACCTCAATTGTAATTGTTCATATACATCGTAATAAATTTTTTTTTGTCTTTTAACACTACAAAGGACTATTTCATATAGTTTGGACTTATTAATAGTCCAAATTTTTAAAAACTATTAGAAATAAATTATACTGTAGCAATATTAAATTAAACTATATCGAGATTAATTTGGACTTATTACAAATAAATCACATCTATTTAATATATTTTTAATAATTCCAAATTATTTAAAATGATTATAAATAATTAGTAGTTGAAAACTATCATAAATAAATTAGACATCATCAATTGGACTTATCAACATTCTAATTTTTTTTTAAATTATCATAAATAAATTGGACTATATCAAGATTAAATTGGACTATATCAAGATTAATTTGGACTTATTACAAATAAATAACATCTATCTAATGTATTTATGATAAGTCCAAATTATTTAAAATGATCATAAATAATTGATAACTGAAAATTATCATAAATAAATTAGACTTCATCAAGAATTATTTGGACTTATTACAAATAAATCACATTTATATTATATATTTACAATAAATTTAAATTATTATTCCATTCAAATTGGTTCATATACAATGCATTTACAGATAACAAGACTTGGTAGTTTATTTCTTAATGAAAAATAATCCATACGTCAATCAGGTGCTCGAGCGATATGTAATTTAAAAGACTTAGGATGATTAGGATGCCACATGTCATCATTTTATTAGATAGTGAACTATATATTTAATCTAATTTAGGTGACATGGCAAAATTTTGGGTGCTTATATAATGTGTAATTTGAAAAACTAAAAAGCCAAATAACATTTGTTGATATGCAAATGCTGAAGAACAAATCTTGATGTGCAAGTGGGAAATTCATAGGCATAAACCTTAAAGACCTTTTTGCATACACAAGAATGCCAAAGTGTATTTTTCACAACACAAAATATGAAGTGCAAATTCTCATATGTGCAAATTACGAAGACCATTTGTTGAAGACCATTTTGAAGGATGCAAAAATATGAAGTGGATGTTCTAATAGTGAAATGATATTAAATAGATGCATAGTTACCGAAATACTAAATTGTTGTTGTAAAAAATATAAAAGTCAAATGCCTAAGTGTATTTTCCAAGACCCAAAATGTGAAGTTCCACTAGAAATAAATATAAATAAATAAAATAATAAAACATTATAAATTCTCAAAAAATGGACTAAATTTTGAAAAAACAATCATATTTCTCATTCCAATATTAAGGAAACACCATTTCAAATGTCCCAATCCTTTTATCACTATTTTTGTTAATGCCTAGTGGGATGATGCATTCAAATAGTCTGGTACAATGCCTTTCAAAAAATCAGTGAGAACAAGTGTATGATCTCTCCAATTTTTATTTAGTTTTCAAGCGTAGATGATACTATCTATGCGTATGGATGGTAAACATGTGTCAATTAGTTTTAGCTTCCATTTCTTGTCCAAGAATCCTAAATATTTTTTTTCCTCTTCTGCATCTTTTTTCCTTACATGAACTGGGATGAACCAAGCTACATTGACCCTTCATTCTATATCCCCATTTGTTTGTAGTATCTCAATATTGATTTTAGCTATAGTAACCCATACTGTATAGTCCACTCCTATAGAATCATCGTTTTTGATAAATAAATATCTTCAATTTTCACATCTTGAGTTGGATCAAATGCAATTTTTGTTGTTTTTCTTCTTGAACCAACATATGTATCTATAGATGCCACTTCAAAATCAAGGGTTTTGTCATGAACCATTTTGTATAGATCTCTATGCAAGGGTATGTCGTAGTGAGTTCTAGGCTAAAAATATCATGTATAGTCAATTTTAGAAGGGAACATGTCTTCTTTCATTATTTCATGGATGTTTTTAAAGTAATATTCTAGATACTTCCACCTAATATTTTTGGTTAAATCGAATTCATTGAATTCTTGTACATACTTATTCAAGTTATATATAATTTTTTTCACTCTTTTTTCTACTTCTATCTGATTATTTTGCAATAATGGAATCTTTAGACATTTCTCTATTTTTTAAGTCTTTGAAATAATTTTTTATCAGATTACCTTTTGGAACATTTGGCTCACAATTTTATTTTGTTCCCCATAATGTATTAAGGGGGGACTAATTTCTATCTCTTATAGATTTTTTGCAAAGCAAAATGGGCTGACCTTACTACATGCATATAAGAAAGTATTGACCTTTTTTCAAGCCTACTATTTCATTTCTTACCTTTAGCTAGTAACTATTAAAATAATCTTTGAAATCCACTACCTCTTCAATCAAATATGGCATGAAGTTTCTTGTATTTTCACACATCCTCTAAGTGTCCATACTCTCTACCAAACTCCATACATCTTTCCTCTTTATGCATTCAGATAGATATCTAAATGTACCATCAACATCCTCATGGGTATGTCCTACAGGGAGAAATCCAACCTTGAAATTGAGGAAAATACTTTTGTATACAAGGAGAGATAAATATTGTAACACATACCTGTAAAAAAAATATGATTTTTTGAATTTGTAAATGTAACATTAGTTCCATATAAGGTTCAACATTTTTAAAACATAATTATGGATGGAAGTACATATTCTTATTATCCCCACAATAGTTGTCTAGTTGAAGGTATAAATTAGAAGGAAGTTTCTTAAAGGCACCAATTTATTGTGCTTTTTCTCTATATTTATTGCATTCAAGGTAGTAGTTGTTAGACAAGAGTGTGTCATATAATGGATATTTTGAAGTTCCAAGTTTATATATTAAATATCCAGAAGTATTTAGCATTGTTATTTCCATATCCATGAATCCCTTGTTCAATGAGGTGATATTAAAGTTAAACCCTCCAGTAATGTATGGTAAAAAAATGCCCATATATGCCTGCACCATGACCATGTGTTATATTCCCTGCCATTGTCAACTCTAATATTCTATTAGTAACTATGATTTTTATCACTATACTTGGAAAAAATGTTCTTGACATTCCACCTTGTCATGAATGACATTGAGGTATTATTCAAGGTATTGCTTTGACATTTATTTATGTTTGTAATATATTTATCTTATAGAAAGTATTTTATTTGAGTGCACACTAAATTCTTGATCGATACAATCTTCCTGATCTCTAGAGAGGGACCCATAACATTTATATTGAGTCAACAAGATGCATTTTTTACACCTAATAAATCATTAGATGTGGCAATGGTCACATAATGAAAATTAGTTCTCCATATGTTATTGAATTTTTGTTGGGATATTGGCTCATATTCCATATCTGTTAATTGTGCATCGATGTGGTACCTCAAATTATTGAGTGAAAGATGATGGAATATGTCAAACATTTTCTTGTGATCTATCTATATCTACTTGGCATGCTAGTTGTGCGAAAACATCTATAAAATCATCCACCAATTGGTCGAACAAATATTTTGCTATCATTGTCTTCTTATATGGCTTTTGTCAAAATATCCTTGCATGGAATAAATTTCATTTCCCATTTTTGTGATAATTTTGAATGTCAAAAAATCTAATTCTCTTTAATCCATATATTTTAGGCCAAGCTTCCAAATAGATCTTTGTAGCCTGAAAGTCAATGCTAGTTTTGTTTTTTATTTTTCTTAAACAAACCAACAAAAAGGACATCCAAGACATGTTGCCTCCTATCTATTGTGGTGGAATCAAGAAAATTTATCTTTGTATATTTTAGAATCTCAAATGATAATCCTAATTGAAAACATTTTTTAGTGCAACATTTATCTACATACATTGTTGAAATCTCACTATCTATGCTTTCATCAAATTCCACTTGGCTGAGTGAATTGTTTGGCTAGCATCTTTTTTGACTTGAGTATTTTTAGGCACGAGCTAATTTTTTTAGATGCCTTTGCACTAGGAATGTCAGGAAAGGAGTGAATTCATTATCCACTACATCCCAAATGTTTCCAATTTCTTTCTGTTTTGGTGTTATGTATGGTAAATTTATTGCTCTACAAGTCTCAGTGTCTACTAATTTTTTGGAAGGCCATCTAGTGAGAGATGTTTTAGTTACCTCTATACTACAAGTCTCATAATGTTGTATAACATGCCTTATGTAAATTCTTAATTTGTTTTCTAACATTGGTGTAGGAATGAAACCAAAAATTCCCTTGGTTGTGCAAATTCAACAAAATGAAAAGCAATTTTCTCATCATTTGCAAGAGTTGTACATTTGTGCAACAAATATACCCTTTTCTCAAGAAAAGTGTTTCTTAGGATTTGAAATGTGGTACGATCATTGATATATAAAATAAATGATTACAAGAAAGGGTTTTCTTTTTACAATGGTTGTATATGCAAAACTCAAGTCACATTATTTTGTCTTTGTTCCATGTCATTATCTATAAAAAACTTATCTCTGACATGTTGCATCATTCTTATGCTCCATATAGTAAAAATATAAACTACATCCCCCAAATTATCCATAAAATATGTAGGAAATGGAAGTGGTAGAGTTAGATCAAAAGCATTAGTCACATTAACACTTACACATTCAATAGGTATTTCCTCATTTTGGCATGTGAAAATGAGATTTATGGGCTCCCAAGATTTAACATCTAGACCTACCACTTTATTTATTCTTCCTTCACCAACAACCTTAACATAATTTATGAGAGAAAAATAGTCTCCACATTGTAAATTCATTGATGTTTGATTTTTTATCCTGGACATTTACAAAAGACATGATAAGAGTTGTTAATCAGGTTATTTATAAAATCAGTCCAATTTATACCTATATGTAGGAGATAAAGCTATATTTATAGCATAACATAATGATGAAGATATGTTAAAGCATAAAAATGTTAAAATGTTAATAGACATGTTTTTTAATGACATGGTTTATGTCAATCTAAAAAAATAACATCTTTTAATATTATATACTACATACTTCAATTATTGCTTCATCCTACTTTGAAGGTATCTCTTAGGAGATACATTTCAAACATGCATCAGAGCAGGATAGCCATGTAGAAAAAAAAAGATAATTAAGTCAATATTCAACCATGTATTTTATTAAAATATAAAATGATATTGAGCAATGGGGGTTTTAAGTAAAATTATGGAGAATGATTAGCTTCTTATATTTTAGGATCCTGTATGTGATTTAAACCTCTATTTTGGACCCAAAAGTTTGAAGGTATTTCTTAGGAGATTTATTTCAAACATGCATATGGGTACATTGAATGTTTGAAGGTAGTACTAGGTGATAAATTGAAGGGCCTTGTAATACCTTGAAGTGTACCCATGACATTAAGATTAAGGCTCCAATTTTTAATAGTTAAGCACATGTGGCATGCACCTACGAACATGTGACATTTCAACACTCAAAAAATATTTCAAGTTCACCAAGTGAGTGATTCTCCATGATTATATCAAATGTCTCCATCCCATTTACCTAGAGATTGATATATTGAACTTAATGTATGAAATCTTAGGGATGTGTAAGAAGTGATGTGGTGATGCATATTTACCTTCAAAATGCCTCTAGAATTATTGTTAAAAATGGGCCCCACTTCCCTCAGCCAATGGCACACCTTTTATTTATAGAAGAAATATATTTTTTACTAAGGATCACCATGATGACATGTGTATTCAATAGAAGGGATGAAGAATTTAATTTTGTGGTCACACTCACCTATGCACTCAGTCGTTGTGAGTTTAGGATGAACCTAAGTATTGGATTCAAATTTGTGGTTGTGTTATTTATTCTCTCCCAACATGATACATACCATTTTTTGACCATGGGTACTCACATATGTTAAATTTGATGGTAACCCCTACCTGCAAGACTTTTTTTTGTGATAGTTTTTAAATCAATGTTTAGGAAAGAGGTGGTAACAAGACAAGTATGGTAGAAGGACTACTAATGGTCATGTAAGACCATTAATAACAAGACATTTTGAAATATTACATCTTATTCAAGGTAGATTGATTTGGGATTAATGACATGTATTTCATCACATGCTATGGGGTAATTTAAAGATGTGTGAGACAAAAAAGGTCACCATCAAAGCCAAAATATTGAAGATGAAGAAGAGAGCTCATGTGTAGGTAGTCAGTGCATTTAAAGAGGTTTATAAGAGAGAATTGGATGATAAAAGAAATAAAATAAAGGATATTAATAATACAAAAACCTTACAAACTTTGGTGAATAAGATTATTCTACTATTTGCTCTCAATATACCCTTGTGTGGAAAAAATGAGACCCAGATTTTGGTAGAACAAAGTAATAAAAAAACATAGATTATAGGTTTAGTCATGGATAGGAGCAAGTTATTTATACTACTCATAGATGTGGATAAGGAATAAATAAGGACTGGGCTAGGTCTTCAAAAAACTAAATTTAATGACCGAATTTACTCTCTTTTCCCTATCAACACAACTAGGTGACAAGCTAGAGTTCTTACACTTCAATATCTACTTTAGGGTTCTAATGAAGAGAGATTAATCAAGTTACCTACATTTGAGAAATTGGATGAGATCATGCATACCTTTTTGAGTAGATAAAACCAAGGGTTATTCATTTTTCCATAGATATCACCATTTGGATCAATGCATAGACCATGGCGAGAGCCACATGCCTCCTGAATCATGGAAAATCCTTATTTCCATACAATTCCACTGCACCACCGATTCATCCATATGTTTGGAAGAAGTTTCATACTAAGATAGGTAGAGGAAAACTAATTAACTACATTGAGGATGTTGTAATGTGCATTTTGGTAGAGTGTATTATAAATAGGTTTGGTAGATAACAAAGCAAGCTAAGCATGCAATAAAAGGAGTAATTGACATTGTTTATTGCATGATACACAAGAATGAGAACTTCAATTGGCTTGAGTTTCTCATATTTGAGATTACCAATAATATCAAAAAGGTAATTTCAAGTAGCTCACAAAATTTCCAATATTAGTTTCTAGTTTTGTTGTTATGCTTCACCTAATGGAAGTCCCCACTAGGCCAAGTTAATGTTACTATGGAATTTTGACCTGCTACTACCCTCACAATAATCAATTGGACTAAGATAGGGAAATATTATGAGAAAATAGGGTGGTTTAACACATGGTGTCTTAAGGTTCTAGCTTTGATCAAGTTACACCCTTGACTTCCATAGGATGTCATGTAATATTTGGGGTAGCATGTATTGATAAACAAGTTGTAAAATGGTATTCAAATAAAGGTGCATGAGTTGGCCATGTCAACTATGACTCTATGCCCTTTTTCATCACTATGGTTGAAGCACAAGCCAAAGTATGGAGTTAGATAGCCCTAATCACATAATAATGTCAGTAAGAATAATAATAACCATAGATAATTGTACAACCATAGGCCTCATACTAGTAGTCCATAGCAAGAAAAATGCAAATAGAAGGGACTTGCATAAAGAGCCTCACCATCACCAATCAAAAAGAGATCAAGGCAAATCAAGTCTTGGTTAGACAAACCACATGTGCCAAGGATAGCTTGGGAGTATGATTTCTTAATGTTATGGGTTGATGAATAGGAAGTTATTCAATACATGATCAAAGACATCAGTCAAAAGGTCTACGATAAAGAGGAAGAGAAGGAGGTATTTTTATAAAAAGTAGTACACACTTGCCAAGCATGGAATAAGGTTAGTAGTGATCATTTGGTCAACATTACACAACCCCCTCCATCTATTATTTGGATACTTCAGGTCATGAAGAAGCTCATCATGAACTTGTGGAAAAAAATTTCCAAAAAGATCTAGAAGATGGTTCATTTTCTATGGATTTTATACATCTACCAAAGGAAAGGATCCTTATATGGCCAATGATGCACAAAAAATATAGTCATCATCAAGAAAGGCCTTCAATCACCATACTTGAATGTTTGGTATCTCTTAGAGATTAATCCATAATAAGTAGTGCCCATCAAGTGAAGTCTAAGAGCATGATGAGACACAATGATACACTTGTCATGGTTATCAAATCTAAATCTTTAGACTACTCATAATCTAATATGGAAATAAATGTTGTATATGTAATGTAGGGATCCCCATTTACCACTATATGAATGAGATCCACCATGATTGTGTCCACTTCCATGGAGCTGTTTTTGGATGTTTCATAGTTTCCATTATCCAAGGAAATTGAAGGAGCAGATGCATTCCGAAAACCCATTGCATAAAAGTCTTTAGACTTGGAACATATTATTTTTTATCTATTCAAGGAGAAAGCAAAAGCACAAAATCAAATTGTTGAGGATAGGAAGCTCATCAATGCCTCTTGTCTTACTCTAGTTGTGCAATTCCTTGGTGATCAAGTAATTGTTTAGGATAAACAACTCATTTCGTTGTTGACTTAGCTAACAAAATATTAGGTGAAAACACATAAAATATACACCCAAGGGTAGGATATCCATACTAAGACAAAAGGCATTTGTGAAATTATAGAGGAATATGTATAGGTCTTGGATACTTCTATGCATTAGGCTAAGTAGATTACATAAGGAATGTTTGATTGAAGGTAGCACCTTGACAAATCCTTGGATTATATTAAACTAGATTTTTAAATGATGGATAAAGCTAAAGATATATTGAATGATTTAATGGCTACTAGGGAAACACTGAATGGTGCATTTCAATAATTTTTAGAAGCTAGGGATACCATAATGAAGAAGCTCTAAGTCTGGTAGAATAAGACAATGCATAAAACATTTGTGGTAATTCAAGCCCAAAGGATTGTAGATAGGTTGGATGATATTATGTTAGATATCTAGTTTAAGCTATCAAATGCTAGAGACTTCCTTATCATCATATAAGAATTAGATTTGCACAATTTGATGGTTATTTAGATTCCACTACATGTTTTTCTTACCATGGTATGGTAAATACTTGATAATTAGAAAATGCTCAAGTATGAACTCTCATAGGTTGAACTAGTTACTGCACATATCATAGATTAACCTAAGTTCATTCCATCATAGGAGCTCCAACCAATTTTGTAGAAAAGAAAGTTGGATATAAAGGCACAGTCTTGGAATCCACAACCTAGTTAGCTAAGAAAGTGTTGGATGTAGAGTAGGGCCTCATAAAATATCAAGTGTATAATTTATGGACACATGTGTGATGGGTATCATTTTTTCATCTATATGATCTTTTGGATGTCTTCAGACTTATTAGCCAAGCGATAGATATAAGAATGCCATGACTCTTTTCTTTTTTTATTCAAAAAAATAATAAAAAAATGTGAATATACAAAGCCGTGTTAAAAGATATATAATGATATGATGTAATGTAATATTATTTTTATGTGTTAAATATATTAATATACTATCTCTATTATTGTTTTCCTAATTTTTTTTACTTATGCATAGTGCACATTTTTGGCTCTATTTTGTTTTAGCTTGTTCTATCTTATATTATGTTGTTTATGATCCAAAATTCTTAACGTCATGTTAGTTTATCTTTATATTTTTTAGTGTATAAAATTGAAGATTGTGTAAATTCACTCATGCTATTATGATTCTTTTTTTTCCTACTATGCAAGTTATATCTATAATTTTCATGTTTTAGAGAATTTCCAAAAAAAATATGCTAACATTCATTTAACATGCACATGATTGGAATTTTATTTCAAGGTATCTCTAAGGAGATACCTTGAAGGGATTTGTAGTAACTTATATTTTACCCTAATATATGTTTATAAGGTATAAGGTATCTTTTAGGAGAGACTTTCAAACATGTGTTTGTATTACTTTCAATGGGTATCCTAGTCAATACCTTGAAAATGCACATGATTGAAATTATCTTCCAAGATATATCTTACGAGAGACTTTGGAGGGCCTTGTAATAAATTTAATGTTCCTTTATGTATAAAGGTATCTCTTAGGAGATACTTTCAAGGTAGCCATGAAGGTAATATAATTCCCTTAAATGTATATTGTTGGGGATACATAGTTAGTTTCCCTTTTATTTACATGTTTCCCTTTATTTTTTATTTATTTCCCCTTTAATTATTGTTATTTAACCAAAAAAGTGTCATTGTCACAAGTTACTACCATTATGTGCTAGGTGTCTACACCTTGGCCTTACTTAACTTTAAAATATCTACTGATAGATAGTTATCTACCCCACTCCCCTTGTAATTAATGTCCAAGTGTTCTATATTACATGATCCCCCATAAGGATCACTAAAAATATATTATGAGACACTCCTCAAGCATGTCACCTTTAACATTTATGGCCACCCAATTTCAAAAAAAATGCCATGATGATCAGATTTATTAGGCATTTATCTTGGAAACTATTTCATCGGGCTTTCTGTTTTGGCCACTTTCGGTGAAATAAATGTCTTTGTCTTTGGGAATTTTGTCTATGGGCTATTTTTTCAAGAAAATTATTATTACTTTCAAAAAAAAATTCATCCAAAGTCTCCTTCCATCTTATGTATCAAAGATCATCTACAAAAATAATTGTGAATAAAACATCGACCAAACTGGAGTCGAATTGATTGCACAACATACAAAGCACATAGAAGAACATTGCAAGCAACAAAGGGCATATAAATTATAATGGAATATTTATCCAGGACATTTATAGGGGAAAATCCACCATCCCTTATTCAATTAAATAGTCTATATAGATCATGGACATAATGTTTGATGCCACCATATTTAAGGACATGTACAAGAAATATTTAGAATTATGGGACATCATCAAGTTGATGGATGTATTTTCATTAGGAGATGATATGACACTCAAAAATAGACAATTCATCAAGGAACTATTGGATTTAAAATGCCAAAGGTTACATTTTTATACCACTAAACTAGAGGTGATATCGTTCATCGACCTTATATGGGATTTGTTTTTCTCAGGAAGGATATCACATGATGCTTTCCTTCATCACTCTAGAAATAACACAGTTGTCGCATGCATCTTAGGACCTAAACTATAAATGTATTTATCTTTGTACATAATTGATGCTTATTTTAAAAAATATATATTAGTACAATTCAACATAGAAATCTCAATTGAGATGGCACTTTCTACGTGGTTTGTCTCAGACCAAACCATTACATAGAAGGGGAAGAACTTGAAGGGAGCAGTTACTATTGACAAATTCAAAATGGGCATATACATTGGCATGGTACTCCTTAATTAAATCTATGGTATTCCAAGTATGTATTTTTTCAATTTAGATTGGGTGCCATTATTGCATATGATGCTCACCCATGATGTTGAATAAACCCTAGGTGAGATAATCAACTTTTGCCTTAGAGAGAAAATAATCAATAAGGACAATCATCCCACACCTTTGGGTAGATTTTATATGATGTATTATTTAATTGATGTATTCATGGGAACATGTTATAAAGACCTTGGATAATTTTGGATTCCAGCCATAGATTGTGAGAATAATAAAATTTGTGACCATTATTAGTTTATTCATATAAATACCTATACCAAGCATATGGTTAAGATATCTGAAGACATCTATCCATAGGTATGGAAAGCCATTCATGGATTGCCCATGCCTAGGATTGAGACAAATACTAAAAATAATTTGGTAGGAAAAGGGGATTATTTCTTACACCCAAATTTCACAGTAAACATGATTTGGTGGAACAAATTTAATCATTTGTTTCTTCCAAAATTTGTACCAGACAAGCTAGCTAAATAAGAAATCACCTTTTAGCTATGGTGGAATATTGAAGAGGACCTATCAAAGTAGAAGAAAGCCTTGTATTTTTTACACTTTGTAACAATTGGAAAAATGGTTTATACCATGAGGAAACATTTTGGAGAGGTGGGAAAAAATCACAAGAGTTATCCTTTTCCCATGCTTCTACAAAGAGATTAGAATCCACACAAGATTATTCAAAAGCACATATAGTAATTCAACATCCCTTATATCCATGTTCCCTATCCATATAATTATTTTTTACTTAATGAAAATTTTTATGAGGATGTTTTGGAGAGAGACAAGGTCATTAGAATGAAGGAAGATCATTTTTGAATGATCCAAGATGACCCCACAATAACTGCTAGAGAATTAGATAGTGAAAGGGATCTATAAAAGGAATGGGAGCATTCTGACTTTTAGAGACGATAGTCCAAGGAGAAATATAGAGACCAAGAAGCTTCCTCCTCCCAAGGACTCCATTTGAATCTAAATTTGAAAGCTATGAAGAGAGATCCTAGGTTTATTGAACCAATAACAAGTAGGGGAGCATAGGAAGGGGATCCCATTAGTTTGGATTTTGATAAGGAAGAACAAACAAAAGAATAATTGTCTATGAGCACCATTCAATTATCTACTATTATTCCCCATATATATATTTATTCATATATTGGGATAGTAACATTAGAAGTAGTAGTTCCAACATCACAAGGCCCCTCCACACAATTAAAGACTCCACTAGTTTATATGAGGAAGCCAAGGACTCCTACAGGCAGTCCTACACTACAAACATCACAAGGCTTTCCTGCTGCATTAAAATAGGAAGAGAGGGTGATTATCAAGGGAATTGAGGATGATTATAATGAGGAAGTAGAGTTGGAAGTAGCTAAGGCCATGAGCCTCCAAACAAGACCCATAACACCAAATTATCTATACACTCAACCTTTTCTAAGTTTTCCTTTATCTTATGTACCCATTTCTTACCATGTTTTAATTTCTTTTACATTGGGATCACCTAAGGTGGAATTAATTACTTCCACCTTCATTAATACCAATAAAAGTGATCCACTCCCCACTTCCATTACCACTTCCATCCCACTCACCATGCCAATCCCCTATATCCCTACTAGCACTTCCACTATTAGAGCCTTAAATAAAAAGATGTATAAGAAGGTGGAAATTACATTATCCACCTCGTAAATCCATGTCCAATACACACAGATTTTTGTTCCCATCCCTTAGACCAACTCATCCCAAGATACCATCTTGACAAGTTTCATTAGGGGAAGGAAGTCCAAGCCACAATTAATTAAATTCAATCCACTCCCTCAATTTGAAGGAGTGGATTGGTCTAAAATCATCTCACCTTCCCTACCTAACATTCTTTTCAAGGCTTGGAAGAAATAGCCAGATCAAGAGGAGACTAAGGCAGAGATTGTGGTTATAACTTTTGGTGCATCACAATTAGACATCCCTCTATGGGAAATGGATTTAAGAAGTAGGGCATCTTAAATCCCTAAATTTAAGATCACTGAGCTTCCCTCTATTTCCATTCTATTTGATCCACCATACATAAGTATATAGAGGATGAGAAAAAGGAAGGTGGAGGATGATAAAGGTAATAAAATAATATTTTAAGAAAGGCATGAAATGTTCTCCCTCACTAAGAGGCAAAAGAGACAACTAGGAGATTCCCTGTACATTGAAAATCTAGTAGACCTCACCCAAGCTCATAAGGATTCCATTATTTCTATCCATGAGGGCACAGATGGCTCAATAGGAGCTAGAGTCCCAAGTTGATCAATTGAAGGAGAAAGCAAACACAATACATATTCTTGTGGGTATATAAATATAAGTCCAAGAGGTAGCTTCTAGATGCTACAATTCATTTGAAGTAATGGATTTTATGAAGGCAAAAATGGCCCTCCATGTGAATAACACTAATTATTTTTAAAATAATTTAATAGAGGATATTTCCAAATTGAAAATGTTTGTGTCATACACAAACAAAAGGTTATATAGTCATCTGGACTTAATGATGACACTAAAGGCATCTAATGCCTTAAATTTGGTAATCATAAGGCAGGAGGAGGCCAAGGAATGGTTGCATTTAGTTATCACCTTGATCCCTAAGTACCAAGGTCATTAGGTACAACTTCTCTAGATATTTCATGATTTGAAGCTATCCAAGGTAAAAGACTCCATAGGAAAATTGATCAATAAGATCAAATTTGATCAGCTTAAAAAATAATCTACCAATAACTTCAAATTAAGTATCCAGGACTTAATTTTGGAGAATATAGAGACATATTTATGTGTTGCAAGGAAAAAGGTCACTGAAGTCAAGATATTCAAGAATATATTTTAGTTGACCAAGGGAGAACATGTAAGACTCCTCACCCAGGCAAGTAGGATTCATTGACCACCACTATTGGATTTAAATATTATTTGATAGTAGCATGTTGTATCACATAAATTATATCAAGATAATGAGGCTAAGAAGAAACAAGTTGGAGAGGCTTCGATATTCCACAAATTATACTACTACCACCTCAACTACCATGCCAACCAAAGTACATGTAGTGGTTCATATGATGTAGCCTTGAGGCTAAGATATTTTTCATGTATGATTTTGTAATAGAGGAAATATTTATAGTTCAAGCCTTTTTATTGTAAAATTGACTTTATATTTTTTACACATGCACACATAACATTGTTTTGAAAAGTCAATTTATTTAATTGATAACTACACATTATCTCTTATATGGTTTAAAACCACAATTAGAACTACATTTTCTAACTACTTCATGTAATCACATTACATGAACTTAGAAGATGAGGTGACCCCTTCCCCAAGTCTATATATACTATTGTAACCCAACTTATGATTTTGTTAGAGATTTTTAAATACAAGAGCAACATCAATTTTGATTTTTATTGAAGTGTTTGATTATTTATTTCCAATTTCTATATAATTAGTTGTTATTTCCATGGTTGTGTGTTTCAATAATCTTTAGTGTGTAGTAGCTATGAATAGATTCTTGATTGTATTGATCAATATGCTAATATGTAGATGCGCAATAGCTATTGAAATATTGGTAAAAATGTTGATTAAAATATTCAAGTTAAAGTTGATTTATATTTTTAGGTGTGTACTAGTGCTTTCATTGGTGTAGTTTTTTTTGTGTGTACAATAGCTACCTCAAATAATTCAAAAGCTTGAGCCTAGTTTTTAGACATTTTGGCCCTATTATTAGATTTTGGTCTTCGGGTTTTTTGTTTTAATATTTTATCTAATGGATTTTGGTCTTCAAAATTATTATTAAAGACTTTAAGTCTTTGGACATTTTTGTTCAGAGTTTTTACATTAGACATTTTATGTGAATAAATGTTCTAAATGACTTGTGAAACAAGAGTGGATTTACCCTTCAAGGTATCTCCTAGGATATACATTTCAAATAGGGACAAGAGTGGATTTATCCTTCATAGAAGGAGTATGATTTTCCTTTACATGGAAGGTACTATGGCATGCCTTAGATGAAGTAGTCTAGGATATGAAGGGGTACATCGAATATAAAATAAGAATCGAAAGTTACTTTAATGTTTCAACCTTATAAGTAGATAGCATAAACACATATTAAAATGTAGAGGAAATAAAATGAAGTAAACCATTAAAACTTCAACTAATTTTACATAGGTATAAATTCAAATTCAATAGGAGCCTTTATTTAGATTTTATATGGACCAAATATAAATATGCCATAGACTTAGTTCAACTTTTATGATAAGGTGTAGTCATGTTTATTAACATAACCAAACCTTAGTCTAATGATCCAAGCTTGGTCACTTTTTTTTTTGAGACCCCCCTTCATCCTTTATATTATTCATGTGGTATAATCTTAATCTAAACACAAATTCCTTTTGTTATGTTTCTAACTATTGGGTTTTATATTTTTAACTTATCTTTTTTAGACTTTTGATCAAGAATTCCTTCAGGACTTATGTAATTCAATATTTATTTTGGACATTTATCTACAACATCTTTCCCAAAATAGATTGCTCAATACATTTTCCCCACAAAGATTTTACCAAAATTACTCTTCAGGCTTTTTGAAAGTACCCTTTTGGCTATTTGAAAGTACTCAAAAGACCCTTTGGCCTTTTTCTCTAGGCACTTTTCCATTTTGAAATGACCCTTAGGAATTTTGTTGTCAGACATTTTATCTTATATAAAAATCTTGAAATAATTCTCCACAATAATCTTGCCAATGTAATTTTGCCAAAACAACGACCCCAAAGGCACATACCCTTCGAGATTTGTGCAACTTACCCTTTAAAATTTTTGGTAAGGATAATTTCCCTAAGAATTGCATTTAAAACATTTCAAAATGACCCTTTTCCCTCTATGATTAACCTTCCAAATTTTTGTAATGGCCCTTTTCCCTCTAGACTTACAATTCAGGACTTTTGTCTCGAGGCTTTTCCCCAATGATAAGTTCCCTTCGAACCTTTTGAAACTGCCCTTCAAACATTGAAAGTGACCTTTAGACCTTTTTAAAGTTCCCTTTGTACCTTTTCAAAGTGCCCTTCATACATTTTAAAATTACCCTTTGGACCTTTTGAAAGTACCCTTTAGACCTTTTAAAAGTGCCCTTCGGACCTTTTGAAAGTCCACTTTAGACCTTTTGAAAGTTCCCTTCGACCTTTTTTGCATAGACCCTTTAGTTTTTTTATCATCACCAATTTGGCCTAAAACATAATTTTCCCAAATAAATTTACCTAAGACATTGGTTTCATCATAAATTTTTTGTGTCGTGGTCAGTTTATCATGTTGAAAACTTTAATCTGTCACTTGGTTTAAGCTTTTATATGTTCTCAATCCCTAACTTTAATATTTTTTATTGTCTACAAGAACCAATCTTGTTCATTGTTAATTAACATTTTCCAATTTTGATATCATCCATGATTGTTTTGGTTGTACATTGTTCCAAACTCTCATTTGGATTAATGGACATATTTTCAGATGATCATAGTTTTACCCCTTTCAATGTTGCTATGAATTGTTGCTTGTGTTTCTATATTGTAGGTACAATAGAATTTTATTTGTAAATAAAATTATTGGGTTGTTTAAAAGGTATCTCCTAGGAAAAAGCTTGAAGGGCCTTATAATACCTTCCATGTTAAGTGGAAATGTCCTTGCAAAGTATTTGATATAATCATGACACCTTTTATGATTAGAATTTTCTTTCGAGGTATCTCCTGGGAGATACCTTCAACATGCACATGATTAGAATCTTATTTCAAGGTATCTCCTAGGAGATACCTCAAGGGGCCTTTGAATACCTTCCATGTTTCTTGAAAAGGTCCTTTTAAATGAGTTTATATAACCATGATAATTAAAAATTTGTCAAGAACCCTAATGCACACTATTGGAATTTTATTTCAAGATATCTCCTAGGAGATACCTTGAACATGCACATGATTTAGAATTTTATTTTAGGGTATCTCCCTTGAAGGGCCTTGGAATACCTTCCATGTTTATTGAAAAGGTACTTGCAAAGGATTTGATATAACCATGGCACCTTTTTATTTGTCAATAATCTTGATGCACATGATTGGAATTTTCTTTTGAGGTATATCCTAGGAGATATGTTGAACATGCACATGATTGGAATTTTATTTCAAGATATATCATAGGGTAAAAAATTGAAGGGCCTTGGAATACCTTACATGTTTATTAAAAAAGTCTTTGTAAAGGATTTGATATAACCATGATAGCCTTTTATTTGGTAAGAACCTTGATGCATACTATTGGAATTTTATTTCGAGATATCTATTAAGAGATACCTTAATCATGCATACAATTGGGATTTTAATTCAAGATATCTCCTAGGAAATACATTGAAGGGCCTTGGAATTAATTTTTTTTTTTATTAAAAATGTCTTTGCAATGGATTTTATCTAACCATGACACCTTTTTATTTGACAAGAATAGTGATGCACATGATTGGAATTTTATTTTGAGATATCTCCTAGGAGATACCTTGAACATGAACATAATTAGAATTTTAAGGTATATCATAGGATATACCTTGAAATGAATTAGAATACCTTCCATGTTTATTGAAAAGGTCCTTGCAAAGGATTTGATATAACCATGACAACTTTTTATTTGGCAAGAACCTCGATCCACACTATTGGAATTTTCTTTCTAGATATCTCTTAGAAGATACCATGAACATGCACATGATTGAAATTTTATTTTAAGATATATCCTAGGATATATGTCAAAGGGCCTTAGAATACCTTCCATGTTGATTAAAAAGGTCCTTATAAGGGATTTGATATAATCATGGCACCTTTTTATTTTTCAAGAACCTTGATGCCAACTTTCATTACCTATGAGAATTATGCAAGGCATTCCTGCAACCAACCAAACTTAGAGGTCCTTGCCCAAGAGCTTTCCAAAAATAGAAAGATTCTACATGGAAATTTTCTTTATCAAACATGATGTCCTTTTATTTTGAATACAAACATGTCTTACCATTTTCTAGCTGAACCTTGAGATTATTGATAACTTTCTCATCCTTTTCTGGTATCTTTCTTCAAAATACATATCTAATTTTCAAGTTCCTTTATCAGGGCCTTCCACTATCGATTCTCTTTCTTCAACTATTTATCCATATTTTTACCTATTCAAAATATCCTTCAAACTATTAAGTTTCCTCCAGAAAACCCGCTCTGATACCAATTATTAGAGGTACAATCACTAAGAGGGGAGGGAGTGAATCAGTGAGCCTAGATAATCCAACTTCAATTTCTAAACTCTTAATCAATTACCATAATCATTCATGAATCATACACATCATTCATATCAATTAACAAGAGAGACAATTCAATATCAAGCACATAAAGTTAGTTATATGTGGGAAACCCTTTTTGGGAATAAAACCCACTAAAACTTACAATTGGACTACTATCTTATAATAATAATAAAAATCAAGTTAGACTAGATATAATTGATCAAAGAATTACCATCAATTATTTAGTGAAACTAAAATCCCATAAGGTGATACTACACATGTCTAACTGAGTAACCACAACAACTAGACTTTTAGCAAGTTTCACTTTGCAAGGAGGAAATAACCACCTTAGATGTTGAGCAACCACAAAAACACCTATGAAAAAATCCATTTTTGAACTGATGTCTTCAACACTTGATGATAAGACTATTATTATCAATCTTCACCTTCAATAATAACTCTATCACCCAACACAACCTATTGGCCAAATCACATTACATACTTGAACCAACACACAAAGATCAATTAGGAAACATTGCATATCCCAACTAACCCCTCTTCTCAAATCTACACACTCAATGCATCCAACTCCACCTTTTGGATCACTCTTCAATACTCATTAAAAAATCTATCACCACATCAACAACATGGTGAAATGGTCATACACATAGTATACACATTTATTTACCTCTCAGATAAACCACCAAGCTCACTCAATCATAAAAAATCCTTCACTCACACATAAGTCATCCAAACCATCCTTTTGGATGAACCTATAACTCTTTGCTTATCCTCAACCTAGAAGAGCACTATTCTAACATCAAATGATTACATCCACCTTTGATCACCTCTATGTATGATCAATCAACTCCAATAGAGACCTTGTATATAGGAACACTATGAATAAATACACAATCAATTTTTTAAGATTTTTTCATACTGAATATGGATTGGTCACACCTCTAAATTCCACACAAATCATGCTCATGGAGTCTAGATCACCTTCTAAATGCTAATTCATCATGAAACATCTAAAAAACATCAAAATAAGATCAAATATCCTTCTTGGGTTACTTAAATAATACATTCAAACACATAGTCAATGAAACTAATGTGATCACAACCATATGACCAACTCCTCTAGACTCATCCATATGTGGCAGTAGTGACATCATTGAATTGCGTGCTCAAATTTCCTACCACTAAACCAAAATGTATAGATAAAAACAATGATTAACTAGATGAAGTCCACTCACTTCCATACTCATTATAAGCACCCTTGATATCCCATACCACCTTTGAAAGATGTCCATACCAACAATATCATCTATAAAATGCCTTCCTTAGTCAAACACTAAAGAATCATGCATGAATATTGAGGCTCATTAAAGCACACTTTATCATTGTCATTTTAGGACACATGGCATCTCATCAACATCCTTGGTCACCTTAGAGACATCATTGATAAAAATTCAATAGTTTCCCCCTCATTTTTAACTAGAAAATAGTTACTAAAATTAATACAAGGAGCCAAAGAGTTTGAGAGTTTGTTTGTAGTGTTCTCTTGTGTGTGCTCTATGATTTCTAATTTTCACACTTTTAGATGGATAATAGTTTATTTTCAAAAAGTTGATTTGGTAATAAAACACATTAAGTTGTGTACTTAAGAGGAGACCTCAAGGAGACAAACTCATTTGAATATTTAATTCCATGAAATCTTCACCTACAACTGCTTAAGGGACTCAAAAAATATTTTGACAATCAAGACATTGAAGAAATAAGGTCTTGCATATTTTCAAAGTTCATAGGATCTTATCATGTTTGAAGAATCATTTCAATTTATTCCTTACTCTCTTCATCCCTACATCTAATAGGTTTAGTAATTGATCCTAAAATCACATATTCAGAGGAGCTAGCCTCATAAATAGAGGTCTGATCTAGATATAAACATCCCACATCCTTAGATCATTCTAATGTCTAGATATGAATCAGATCTAAGTAGTCTAGTTTCAATTGGGTGTTATCTAGGTTTCTAACAAAAATCAAAAGAGATTTATTGGCATTTGTTGTTGCAAGGGAAATTTATTTTCTACCCTACCTTAATCCCTCTTTTTAAACTTTTTT
>JARHVA010000909.1:3862500-3875000 GCA_037957365.1 Torreya grandis | reverse complement strand
TTTCATGCATATCCATATTTATTAGAACTCTGATTTATTATATAGCCAAAGTGCTTATTATTATGACACTCCCTCACATGGATCTATAATTTTTTCCTCTCATAATGATGTGGATGTCTATATACCTCAACTTTTTCTAATACTTTGACCTTATCAACCTTTTATTCTACCTCTTCCACCTTTTTCTTTGGTGGTTCCTTTGTCTCTTGAGTAGATAAATTTTTTTGCTTTGATTATATTATTTCTTCATATATATCTTCATATAAATCTTTCACATGCTCTTCATCACCTATTTCACTCTCATCCTCATTATCTACTTTGACTGTTATTGGTACCTTTTCCACCATTATATCCTATAAAGTGACCTTCTTTTTCCGATACCAAAACTTCATGAACTTCTTCTGAACATTAATATTGATTGTTTCTAAAGTCTCTAACCATGGATATCCAAGAACTATATATACATCATCCATATCCAAGACATAAAAATCTAAATGCAAAACATATTTTTCCATAATGAGCTTCAAATATTTAAACATTACAATATGCTTACCATCTACTTGAACCTCCTTGATATTTTTTTGTTGAACATGTAAATGTTTGGCCACATTCATGTTGATGAAGTTATATTTACTGGTAGGGTTTATGGATGCAACAAACTTCTTCTTTTGAATGCATCCATGAAATTACAAAATTGACTCAGATTTTTTTAGAGCCAAATTATTTGAACCCTTATCATCCAATTATTCTTCTTCTTCACTTGCATGTTCTTCCCCATTGTTATTATTTTCTTCCACTAATTTTTCTTCTTCAACATCTTCATTCTCTTTTTTATTACCATCATTATTTTCTTCCTCTTCCTCCTCAGTTTATTTTATATCCCATTGATCTATAAAGACCTGCTCCATTACTTCTCATGAAAAATACTTTTGTGTGAATCTCAACTGACTAAACCAATGTTATGCAGGGCTAGATAAATAAATACACAATTACGTTTGCCATAAAATTATATGAGTATTATTCTCCTTAAAAATTAGCCACCATTCTCTAGCATTAATATCATCCTCCTTTGAAAATACTTGCAACTTCATGATCCACAAAAAAAATGAGGGTTAATAAAAAACTATAAAATGTCAATAACTCATTCAAAATAGTCCCAAATTTTTACTATAGTTATGCCTTATGATAGTGAAACTTTAGTAAAAGTTTTTGTCAAACAATTCTACAAATTTTGACTTATAGAGTGAATATATGAAAAATCATAAAATCATAATAACTCATTCCAAGTATACCAAAAACCTCTAAAATTTTTTCTTTAAATTTATTATATTATGATACAACATCAATAAAAATTTCACAAAAAAATTCCATATATTTCAGAATATATGATGAAATGAGTACAAACCCTAAAATATGAATAACTCCCTTAAAACTAATTAAAAAGACTTGATTTTTTTAATAAGACTTACATAAAATATTATTAACATACAATAAAAAAATTGTGCAAAATTTCATAACTGATTGAAAGATATTGATGATTCCAAGAAACTAGGGTTTCACTCCACACAATTGCCCAAATCGAAACTTTAATACCACTTGTTATGATCCACAGTTATAATATCCAAAAATAATACAAAATATAATGTATATCAACTCAACATAATAGATATGGGTGAGCCAATATTCCTAAATAATCAATATATGTAGAAATAGAATACCCTTAAGGTAATGCAACACCGTACAATACTCCTTTAGGAAGGAATAACTCCATAATGTCTCCTCAAGGGGACAACCTCCAATATCCTTTTACAATATAAGACTCAATGTTTACTTGATACCTTTAAAATGATAATCATATCCTTTATATATACCTCTATCTAACTAACAATGGATGGGTAACCTCTTAATCCCAATATAGGCCAACCATTACCCAATACACTAAATCCACAAGTTACTCCATTATCCTAATACATTGGACCCATATAACTAACTAAAAGAGTTATGTGCCACATGTTGACATCTCCATCAACCCATATACATTAATATATCATATCTTTAGATACATAACATCCTCATAGATGGAGAACATAATATAGAAGGCTACAAGTGCACATACAAAGCATCCAATCACATTTTTGAGGTGCACCTACTAAGGTTATAGAATAAAAAAGTTTGATAACTATCTCTACTCCTAGTCTATTATAATGACTAGTTGTCATTTGTTTGTATTCTTGTTTTTTTAAATAGGTGCATTGAATACTTACATCTTAGTAACTATGCATTACAAAAAAACTTTAAACAAGGCCACGGTATACATGAGTCAAAAATACCAACTAGTCTTGTCCACAAAAATTGATGAACACATATCTAGCTCATTTTGTAGCACTTATAGTCAGAAACACCAAGAAACACATCTCACAGTCAAAATTTAAAATTAAAGTTAGTAATCAAATTATCATTTTAGTCTTATAAAGTAGAGAAATAAACTCACTAGGATAGATATTCATTAGCACTTTATCTTAATTTGAATCTATTCAATTGAAGAATTATGTACAACTAATTTAAATTATAGCTCAAAAGACTTGATGGTTAACTAAAATTTAATGGTCATTTTGTAAAGTAGAACATAATCAATTCCTTTGTATAAATTGTATGTAATCTAATAGTTCACAAAAAAATTATAAAAAAGTTCAAAGGCTACTAAAAATTAGTAATTCGCATTACTGCCAACTATCACATGCCAGATGTCATATACAATATCAAATTTAATGCTTATGACATGATTTCAACTTCATGATATGTGATTGCAACTTTTAATTTAATTACTCCCAAACATAATAATGTTTGATATATTAGCTCTTTGAATTAATCTACCTTATTTGTTGTGCACATGGTGAAGCATCATAGATTTTAAATCTATACCAGTGATCACACTTACCCATTAAATGATGTTACATGGCATTATACAATATGTGAAAGACATAAAAATTTATTTGATTTTGTTAAAAATTTAATATTATTTTTATACCATTAACAATATATAGATATATTATAATTTATATAATCTTGATAAATTAATATTTTATGATTCTTGATAAATTAATATAATAGTAAAGTTTCTTGGCTTACAGTTTCCTAGTTAAATTTAATTGATTTTACATTGATGTGATTTGGCCCTATAAATGATGATTTTCAAATCACTTCACTACATATCCAATTGATAATGATGCATAGATCATTTACTTTCATTAGCACCTATTGTGATGGAGAGGGGATACATGATTTAACCTTACTAATATGTGATTATTTTAATTTAATGCCCATTGCCTACCAATCATTATTAATATTTGATAGTTTTGCTCTTTGAAGTAATATGTCATGCAGATGGTGAAGCACCGTAGAGTTTTAAATTTGTACTAGTGATCAAATTTTTGACCCCATAATGTCAAAGCCCTTTTTTATGTTACGTGGCATTATACACTATGTTAAAATTATAAAAATTCATTTAATTTTATTAAAAATATAATATTATTTTTGTACTATTAACAATATATAGAATGTATTGAAATAAATTATACTAAAATATATATAATACATAATACTGATTTATAACCTATATTAACATATGTATTATATGATATATTAATATTAAAATATATTTTATAAAATATATCATTTGTATATAATATTAATATATAATTAATTATATTAATATATTATAATATGTCAATTATATTTATTTAATAATTAATATAATTTATGTGTGGGGGGGAGTAAGAGGGATTGTGTGAAGTGAAAGAGTGTAAATCAACAATTAAACCTACTAGTTACTCCAAACCCATGACATTGATGCCAAAGTAAGTTCATTTTGAAAATAATTATGGGCACAAATTTATCAAGATCTGAATCACCATGTAATACTTTAGTGTATGATGGCTTCCATTTTTCATGTAAAGAGATAACCTCTTAGCACAATCACTATGTCAAAATTGTAATGATTCCCTTGGTTTTGATCATGAGGCATCTATATTCACTAGATAAGGAGTGGCACATTTGTGGGTGATCAAGTTTTGTATTGGTGATTGTAATGGAAAACTTGCTTTTATTACAATAATGCTAAAAAAATTAGAAGTGACTAAGAAGAAATTTGAGCTTAGAAATATGATAAAAAATTGAAGTGGACATATATATTTGAAAGAAAACATCTATTACAATGTCTATACCTACTATTATACCAACACCACTTGTTTCTCCTAATAATTAATAATGTTACATCTTCAAAAAAATGTGGATGAAACTCTACTTATTATTTATTGAAGAGCATAATAATTATTTCTAAATCATTACCATTAGTTCTAAAGCTCCATGATGATAATTTTACTTTTATTTCCATATTATTTTAGCTTCTATAATTTTCATTTCATTATAATCTTGTATCAGATTATTGAACATTTCCTAATTCTGATGATGCACTAGATGTGATCAAGTGTAATTTATTATGACAATTCTATTGCTATTTTATTAGAATGAAATTCCATGAATTATATAAATCTAAATTTAGATTCAATATATAAATGAAAAGTCTATATATAGAAATACTATATATAGTAAGTTTTCTAAGGTAGATTGTTAGTTATGTTCTCACATAACCATAATTTAGAAAAGCACACAAAATCCTTTCATAAGAGGTCTTTGAGTTACTATGTATGATTTTGTGTCACTTATTTTAATAACCATTTTAGGGTTGAATTCATCTCCAAATATTATTTTGTAAGTTCAATAAAGGTGACTCGCCCTCACAAGTATTTGAATTGGTGAATTTAAAATTATCTCAAAGGTATTCTTGGAGGGGTTAAAAATTAAGGAGTCAAATCCCTATAATACAGTTTACTTATGTTACATCTTCAAAAAATGTGGATTAAACTCCACTAATATTATGCAAGAGACTTATATTATTTCTAAATCATTAGCACAATCTCTACATCAAAATTATAACTCCCTTGGTTTCAATCAAGAGGCATTTGTATTCACTGAATAAGGAGCATAGTTATGGGTGATCAGGTTTTGTCTTGGTGATTGCAATAGAGAAATTACTTTTGTTACAATGGAACTAAAAGAATTAAAAATAACCAAGAAGAATTTTGGGCTGAGAAATATGATAAAATTTTGAAGTGGACATATATGTTCAAAAGACACCATCTATTCCAATGTGTATGCCTATTATTATACAACCACCACTTCAATTTTTCCTAATAATTAATAATGTTACATCTTCAAAAAAATGTGGATGAAACTCCACTTATTATGCATTGAAGGGCCTAATAATTATTTCCAAATCATTACCATCAGTTCCAAAGTAACTTCTATGATGACAATTTTACTTCTATTTCCATATTTAAACTTCTATTATTTTCATTGTACTATAGTCTTGTAGTGGATTATTAAACATTCTCTAATTCTGATGATCTCCTAGATGTGATCCAAAACCCATGGTAGGAAACCCATCAAGTGTAATTTAATGTGACGATCCTATTGCTATCTTATTGGAATGAAATTCCCTAAATTATACAAATCTACATTTAGATATAATATAAAAATGGAAAGTCTATATATAGAAATACTATATATAGTAAGTGTTATGAGGTAGATTGCTCAATTTAGATAAGCACATAAAATCCTTTCTCAAGAGGTCTTTGAGTTAGTAGGTATCATTTTATGTCATTTATTTTAATTACCATTTTGGGGTCTAATTCGTCTCCAAACATTAGTTTGTAAGTTCAAGAAAGGTGACTCACCCTCACAGTTATTTGAACTGGTGAATTGAATTATCTGAAAGGTACTTGTAAGGGGATTAAAAATTAAAGAGTCAAATCCCTAATAGACAATTTTCTTATGTTACATATTCAAAAGATATGGATGAAACTCCACTAATATTATGCAAGAGCCTTATATTATTTCTAAATCATTAACACAATCTCTACATCAAAATTACAACTCACTTGGTTTCTATCAGGGGGCATCTGTATTCAATGGATAAGGAGCATAGTTGTGAGTGATCATGTTTTATATTGGTGATTGCAATGAAGAAATTTCTTTTGTTACAATGGTGTAAAAAAAATTAGAAGTAACCAAGAAGAATTTTAGGTTTAGAAATACAATAAAATTTTTAAGTGAACATATATGTTTAAAAGACACCATCTATTCTAATGTGTATGCCTACTATTATACCACCACCACTTCAGTTTCTCCTAATAATTAATAATGTTACATATTCAAAAAACGTGGATGAAACTCCACTTATTATGCATTAAAGATCTTAATAATTATTTCTAATTTTTTACCATCGGTTCCAAAGTAACTTCCACAATTATAATTTTAATTCTATTTCCATATTTGAACTTCTATAATTTTCATTACACTATGGTCTTGTAGTAGATTATTGAACATATTCTAATTCTGATGATCCCCTAGATATGATCTAAAACCTATGTTAGGAAACCCATCAAGTGTAATTTGTTATGACGAGCCTATTGCTATTTTATTGGAATGAAAGTCCCTAAATTATATAAATCTATATTTAGATACAATCTAAAAATGGAAAGTCTATATATATAATTACTATATCTAGTAATTGTTCTCAGGTAGACTGCTAGTTATACCCTCACATAACCATTATTAATTTAGATAAAAAAACAAAATCCTTTTCCAAGAGGTCTTTGAGTTACTAGGTATGATTTTGTGTCACTTATTTTAATTACCATTTTTGGGTCAAATTCATCTCCAAATATTAGTTTGTAAGTTCAAGAAAGGTGACTCACTCTCACAAGTATTTGAATTGATGAATTAAATTATCTAAAAGGTATTCCTAGGGGAGGGGGCTAAAAATTAAAGAGTCAAATACCTATTAGATAATTTTCTTATGTTACATCTTCAAAAAATGTGGATGAAACTCCACTGATATTATGCAAGAGCCTTATATTATTTCTAAATCATTAGCATAATATTTACATCAAAATTACAACTCTCTTGGTTTCGATCAGGGGGCATCTTTATTCGTTAGATAAGGAGCACATTTATAGGTGATCATGTTTTTTCTTGGTGATTGTAATGGAGAAATTGATTTTGTTACAATGGCGTTAAAAATTAGAAGCAACCAAGAAGAATTTTGGGTTTAAAAATATGATAAAATTTTGAAGTGAACATAAATGTTCAAAAGACACCATCTATTCTAATGTGTATGTCTACTATTATACCACCACCACTTTAGTTTCTCCTGATAATTAATAATGTTACATCTTCAAAAAAATGTGGATGAAACTCTAGTTATTATGCATTAAAGATCCTAAAATTATTTGTAAATCATTACCATTGGTTCCAAAGTAGCTTCCATGATGATAATTTTACTTCTATTTCCATATTTGACCTTTTATATTTTTTATTGTACTATGGTCTTGTAGTATATTATTAAACATTTTATAATTCTGATGATCACCTAGATGTGATCTAAAACCCATGGTAGGAAACCCATCAAGTATAATTTGTTTCTATGAGCCTGATGTTATTTTATTGTAATGAAATCACCCAAATTATACAAATCTACATTTAGATACAATCTAAAAATGAAAAGTCTATATATAGAGAAACTATATATAGTAAGAGTTCTAAGGTAGACTGCTAGTTATGTCCTCACATAACCATTATTAATTTAGATAAGCACACAAAATCCTTTCCCAAGAGGTCTTTTAGTTACTAGGTATGATTTTGTGTCACTTATTTTAGTTACCATTCTGGAATTGAATTCATCTCCAAATATTAGTTTGTAAGTTCAATAAAGGTGACTCGCCCTCATAATTATTTGAATTAGTGAATTATATTATCTAAAATGTATTCTTAGGGGGCTAAAAATTAAGGAGTTAAATCCCTACTAGAAAATTTTCTTATGTTACATATTCAAAATATGTGGATGAAACTCCACTAATATTATTTAAGAACCTTATAATATTTCTAAGTCATTAGCACAATCTCTACGTCAAAATTACAAATCCCTTGGTTTTGATCAGGGGGCATCTATATTCACTAGATAAAGAGCTCAATTATGGGTGATCAGGTTTTGTCTTGGTGATTGCAATGGAGAAATTGCTTTTGTTACAATGGAGCTAAAAAAATTAGAAGCGATCAAGAAGAATTTCAGGTTTAGAAATATGATAAAAATTTGAAGTGGGCATATATGTTTGAAAGACACCATCTATTCCAATGTGTATGCCTACTATTTTATCACCACCACTTTAATTTATCTTAATAATTAATAATGTTACATGTTCAAAAAAATGTGGATGAAAATCCACTTATTATGTATTGAAGAGCCTAATAATTATTTCTAAATCATTACCATTAGTTCCAAAGTAACTTCCATGATGATAATTTTACTTCTATTTCCATATTTGAAATTCTATAATTTTCATTATACTATGGTCTTGTAGCGGATTATTGAACATTTTCTAATTCTAATGATCCCCTAGATGTGATCTAAAACTCATGGTAGGAAACTCATCAAGTGTAATTTTTTGGAATGAGCATGTTGATATTTTATTATAATCAAATAATTTGAATCAAACACATAATTTGGATGCCTTTTAGGTTAGTTCTTCTCAATGAGATTTTTTTTCCTCCAATGCTTTAATCATTTGTAACGAGGATTGTGAAAAATCTCCACTTTGATTATTTTACCTTGATTTATAAGTTTTTGTCTCAAATACAAATCTTAAGATCTAAAGACATATATAAAAGGATTTAAATTTAGTATATAAATTATAATATATGGGTTGGAGAATATTCTTGGAAGCCTCTTGATTTAAAGGTTTCTAGAGAGGATGGGTGAGAGTAGAGAGGATTCTAAAATTGGAACTCATTAAGATTAGGTAGTGGATTAGATAAAGATTAGGTGGGTGATTAGGGACTAGGGGTGTAGAGAGCCGAGGAATAGGGTAGTGTAGGTGGATAGGTGGGCCATGAGAATTTAAAATTCCATAATAATAGATAAGTAGAAATTAGGATAAAATAATGGGGAATTAGGATATTAGTTAATTGATTGGTGGGGATGAATAAGGTTATTATATGGCAAATAATGAAGGTGGATATTAGATAAATAATCACAAAAGGGTGATAAATTAGTGGGATGAAAGGAGATAAATTAGATAAATGGAATTAGTGTCGACCAATAATAATATTAGTGACGTTAAATTGAGTGAGTGAATTATAAGATGCATACATCTTGGGATATACTAGTTAATGGTCAAAATTCCCTTGAAAATATTCAAATGAGATATAATTAAATATTGTGTTCCAGCAGTAATATAATTTATATAATCTTGATAAATGAAGTTTTTGTGATACTTATATTGAAATTTTTTTTCAATAGGAGTAAAGTTACTTGGCTTACTATGTTTCCTATTTAAATTTAATTGATTTTACATGGATGTGATTTGGCCATGTATTTTTGACCCTAATATTAGGCTTCAAAGTTGAAGTACTCAATGTGTTGTTGGTCAAAATGTTTAACCTTGACTCTGCATTAAGATATCACATGACTTGTCATGAATGAAAAGTTAATATTTATAGATTGGTATGGTGTAGACTGCTTATGCCCTCACTTAACCATAATTTAGATAACCTCAATTTTTTTTCAAGTATAGGTCTTTGATTTAGTAGGTATGATTATGCATCACTTATTTTAATTACCATTTTGGGGTTGAATTCATATCCAAATATTATTTTGTTAATTCAAGAAAGGTGACTCGTTCTCACATGTATTTGAATTGGTGAATTAAATTATCTCTAAGATATTCTATGAGGGCTAAAAATTAAGGAGTCAAATCTCTATTAGATAATTTAATCAATATAATTTAATGAACAAATATGAATAACTTTTTTAACTAGAATAATTATAATAAACACAAAAAAATTGTAATATTTTTATATTAAAAAACAATCTGAGTTTATTATTTATTTTTATTTATGTTTAAATCTTTAAATATTTTTATTAAATAATATACATTGTTTAAATGTTTAATATGTTTAAATATATAAATATATTTTTGAAATAATTTTATATGTTACACATTTTTATATAAACTTTTAAATTAGTATAGAATTAAAAATTCTTACATGCTTCAAAATTAGGGTTAAGTTTATCTTTTTCTCTTTCCATCATTTTATCTCAATTTTTTTCTCTCCCTTTTAAAGGTAAAACACATTCTTTTATTGACCGTTAGGTTAACTATGGCGTTAGTGGTAGAAGCATTGACCCTATTTTTCACTGTCATTTCTATAGATGTGGTGTTAGTGATGGAAGTGTTGACCTCATTTTCCCTATCATTTCTATAGGTGATTCTTATTAGGTATTTAATATATGTAATGTATTGTTTTACTATATCTAAAATGTGTGATTTGTTTGGCTTACATGAACATTTTTATTCATTGTTAACTACTTTAAGTTATGAAATCACTGTGATTCAAATAGACCTAGATTTTTGTTATGAAATTGCTGAGATAATGAAATGGTGGAGATTAGGATTGTTTAGTGATTACTTGTATTCATTACGGACCCAAATGGTGAATATGAGGGAAAAATATACATTTTTTATTAATTATAATAAACTAATGAAATGATCAAGATAATGAAATGGCTGAGATAATGAAATGGCTGAGGTAATGAAATGGTTGAGATAATGAAATGGTGGAGATTAGGATTGTTTAACACTTATTTGTATTCAATAGGGACCCAAATAGTGAATATAAGGGAAATCAGGAATTTTTTATTAATTATAAGAAAATAATGAAATGGTGGATATTAGGATTGTTTAGGGCTTATTTATATTCCATAGGGACCCAAATGGTGAATATGAGGGGAAAGCAAACATTTTTTATTAACTATAAGAAAATAATGAAATGGCAGAGATTAGTATTGTTTAGTGCTTACTTATATTCAATAGAGACCCAAATGATGAATTTGAGGGGAAGCAAATATTTTTTATTAACTGTAAGAAAATAATGAAATGGTTGAAATTAGGATTATTTAGTGCTTACTTATATTCAGTAGGGACCCAAATGGTAAATGTGAGAGGAAAGTAGACATTTTTTATTAACTGTAAGAAAATAATCATTGTAAAAAGGTGTCATGATGAAAGAGGGTTTCAATAGTTCCACTATCTCTATCTTATCACATCGTTCATTTATTGGCTCTATTCAGGATAATGCAAATTATTTCTACTTTAGACTGAGTTGAAAAGTCATTTTTAGGCCTATTTTAGGTTATTATTATTTGAGTTGAATTATTTTCATTTTAGACTAAGTTGAAAATTAATTTTTAGGGTGGTGAAATTTTACTTCATGTCGCGTCATAAACTTTAATGAATGAATGATTGAATAACACCTAGCATTATTATTTGGGGTGGAAAATTTTTTCATCGTTCTTCGATGTTATTAGGTAGAGGGGTCCCATACATCATTATATATTAAAAGTTTTCTTATAAAATATTTTCACCTATTATATAGGAGCAACTATTATTTAGGGAGAAGTTTTTGAGGGGTCAGAAGCAACAAGGGGCTGAAGATTTATATGGCTACTCCTTTGTTTTTGGTTTCCATTTATCATTTGCATCCAATTAATTTTTTATTTTTTTTAAAACAAAATTTTTGTAGTAAAATGATCCTAATTTCTCTCAATGGCATGTATTACACATAATTTTTGTAGTCTTCATAACACATACATATATCTTTGGAGCATCTGGTAAGGTCTTTCGATCACTCTATACAAATATTTAGAGCATTCATAAACTTGTTTAGAGCATCCTATGTATGTCTTCAGAGCACACGTAGAGCATATTCAGAGCAATTTTGGATGTCTTTAGAGTTTCTTCAGATCATTCAATAATCAAAGTACGCTTGTTGAATCCTCAAAGTTATATCTGAAAGAGTTGTAAAAATTATGTTACCTTATCAAAATTACCCCATCATTGAGATATTTTACTTTACTCAAAATTACCCCATTCTTAGGATGTGTTCCTCTAATCAAAATTACCCCATCCATGGGATGTGTTGTTGTACTCAAAACTATTCTATTCATCCAAGTTAGACATAATAACAAGGTAAAAAATAAAATAAAAAATTACATACAAAAATGAATAAATTGCATTCATATCCTATTTAGATCAGACTTCAACTGTTAAATGCAATAAAATATATAACCAAACACAACACTTTAGGGATAGTTTATATAACTATCATGAGCTATATGAAATGCTCATTATTTCTTCCCCACACTTTACCTTTTGAAATTCCTCTCATAAAGAAGTGGGATGACTAATACTTAATCTAGATTTCTTGATTCAAACCTTTGACTCAGATCATAAAATTCAAAATGATGGCCCCAATCATGGTGGCCCATTGGAAAAAATTCAATTTCTCTGATAGCTATATGTACCCAGGCTTCAAATTTAATT
>JARHVA010000909.1:3825000-3857500 GCA_037957365.1 Torreya grandis | reverse complement strand
TATCACCCAATAGTGCCTTCTGTGTAAAGAAAAATTCCACTTGATCCTTGAAGGAGAAATCCTCTCTTGTCCTTATTTAAAAGGTATCTCTTAGGAGATACCTTGAAGTGAAAATCCACTCTTTTCCATGTTTTAAAGGTATCTCCTAGGAGATAATTTGATGGTATTATAACGGTCTTCAAAATATCACCTAGTAGTGCCTTCTATGTAAAGGAAAATTCCACGCATTCCTTGAAGGATAAATCCACTCTTTTGCCTGTTTGAAATGTATCTCCTATGAGATACCTTGAAGGAGAAATCCACTATTATGCATGTTTGAAAGATATTTTCTAGGATATACCTTTAAGGTATTATAAGTGCCTTCAAAATATCACCTAGTAGTGCCTTTCATGTAAAGGAAAATTGCACTTGTTCCTTGAAGGGAAAATCAACTCTTGTGCATGTTTGAAAGGTATCTCCTACAAGATAACTAGAAATGGAAATACACTCTTGTGAATGTTTTAAAGGTATATATTAGGAGATACCTTGAAGGTATTACAAAGGCCTTCAAAATATCACCTAGTAGTGCTTTCCATGTAAAGGAAAATTCCACATGTTCTTTGATTGAGAAATCCACTCTTATGCTTATTTTAAATGTATCTCCTAGGAGATAAATTAAAGAGGAAATCAAATATTGTGAATTTTTTAAAGGTATCTCTTAATAGATACCTTTAATTTATTAAGAATGCCTTCAAAATATCATCTAGTAGTGCCTTTCTAGTAAAGAAAAATTCCACTTATTTTTTGAAGGAGAAATCTAATCTTGTGCTTATTTGAAAGGTATGTCCTAAGAGATACCTTGAAGGGAAATCCAATATTTGCATGTTTGAATGGTATTTTATAAGAGATACCTTGAAGTTATTATAAATTCCTTTAAAATTTCTCCTTTTAGTTCCTTCTATGTAAAGGAAAATTCCACTTTTTCCTTAAAGGAGAAATATACTCTTGTCTCTGTTTGAAATGTATCTCCTAGGAGATACCTTGAAGGATAAATCCACTCTTGTGAATGTTTGAAAGGTATATCTTAGGAGATAACTTGAATTTATTACAAAGGCCTTGAAAATATCACCTAGTAGTGCCTTCCATGTAAAGGAAAATTCTACTTGTTCTTTGAAGGAGAAATCCACTCTTGTGCCTATTTGAAATGTATCTCCTAGGAGATACCTTGAAAGGGAAATCCACTCATGTGAATTTTTGAAAGGTATATACTAAGAGATAACTTGATGGTATTATAGAGGCCTTAAAAATATCACCTAGTAGTGCCTTCTGTGTAAAGGAAAATTCCACTTGTTCCTTGAAGGAGAAATACACTCTTGTGCTTGTTTGAAAGGTATCTCCTAGGAGATACCTTTAAGGGGAAATCCAATATTTTGAATGTTTTAAAGGTATATCCTAAGAGATACCTTTAAGGTATTACAAATTCCTTCAAAATATCACCTAGTAGTGCCTTTTGTGTAAAGGAAAATTCCACTTGTTCCTTGAAGGAGAAATCCACTCTTGTGCCTGTTTGAAATGTATCTCCTATGAGATACCTTGAAGGGGAAATCAAATATTGTGCATGTTTGAAAGGTATTTCCTATAATATTCCTTGAATTTATTACAAGGGCCTTCAAAATATCACCTAGTATTACCTTCTATGTAAAGGAAAATTGCAGTTGTTCTTTAAAGGGAAAATTGACTCCCGTGCCTATTTGAAAGGTATCTCATAAAAGATACCTTGAAGGGGAAATACATTATTGTGAATATTGGAAAGGTATATATTAGGAGATACCTTTAAGTTATTAAAAATTCCTTCAAAATATCACCCAATATAGCCTTCTATGTAAAGGAAAATTCCACTTTTTCCTTGAAGGAAAAATCCACTCTTATGCCTATTTAAAATGTATCTCCTAGGAGATAACTTGAAGGGGAAATCCAATCTTGTGCATGTTTGAAAGGTATCTATTAAGAGATAATTTGAGATATTATAAATTCCTTCAAAATATAACCTAGTAGTGCCTTCCATGTAAAGGAAAATTCCACTTGTTCCTTGAAGGAGAAATACACTCTTGTGTCTATTTGAAAGGTATCTCCTAGGAGGTACCTTGAAGGGGAATCCACTCTTGTGCATATTTGAAAGGTATATCCTAAGAGATACCTTAAATTTATTATAAAGGAGTTCAAAACATCACCCATTAGTTCTTTTCATGTAAATAAAAATTCCACTTGTTGCTTGAAGGAGAAATCCACTCTTGTGCCTATTTGAAATGTATCTCCTACAAAATACTTTGAAGGGGAAATTCACTCTTATACATGTTTGAAAGGTATATTATTTGATTTTTACACTCTAATAAGTGACATTGTCACAAGTGCACCTCTATTTACCACATGCCCTCACTCTATCCCTCCTAAGTTTTAAGAGCATTCCCTAGAAGACATTTATCAACTCACTCTCTTATCATTAATTTTAGGGTATAAATACCCATTGTAAGATAATTATTATGAGATCACCTAGGCATGTCAGAGTATAAATAAACCTATCCTCATTTTTCCAAACACTTATATGCATTGATATTTTTATAAGATTAAAAAATTATAGAGAGCATAATGAGCAAAGAGAGTTGACTTGAGAATTATGAGAATTTGTGAGTAGGGGTTTTTAATCCAGTGCCTTCAGTAAGACAAAGAGTGGCTTTAAATAAGAATTATTTATGGAGACTTATACATCTTCATAAAAATTGACATAATTATGGAAAAAACCCATGTTAAGGTGAATATTAGTATAGATGAAAAATCTTGTAGGCTTCATCCAATTATTACCCACAAGGGAATGGGTTGATGGAGTATACCAACAAAAAATTGATTAGACTAATCAAAATAATATGTAATGATAAGTAGAAAGAGTGGAACTTACACATGAATATGGCCCTATGGTTAGATCACATAACCCCTAAATAGGTTTTGAATACTTCCCTATATGATATTGTATACATGAGGGAAATAATGATGTCAATATCATAAAAAATGCTTGCACAATAGCTTTTAAAGGCTATTGAAATTGAAGAAAATGGAGTAATGGAGGTTTAGCTTGATGAATTACTCAGACTATAGGAGGTGAGGGAATATTAAATTGATGTGAATCTCATCTAAAAATAAGTGGTTAAGAGATGGTTTGATAGGAAGTCATAAGACCTATAATTTAAACCTAGAGATTTATTTCTCAAATATGATCAACGAGATGCAAAGCCAGGACAACATGCAAAGTTTGATTCTCTTTGGAGATGACCATTTCATTTCACTAGTGATAGGTGGGGTAATATTTATGAATTATAATATCAAGAGGGAAATGAATTAGAGATCCCCATTAATGGGATTGACTTGAAGCATTTCAACTGACTTACCCATCTTCTCCTTTATACATAATTAGTTAGTTTCCCTTTATGTTGTGTGTTTCCTTTTTATTATTGTTATTCCCCCTTACTTTTTTTTCCTCCCCTTAGTTTTTTTATTTTCAAATAAGTTTTTTTGGGCATAAGTGACTCTTCTAATCGCCATGCATTCCCTCCCTAGTCCTCCCAAATCTTCAAAAAACATTCTCCAAAAGATGGTTATATACTTGCCTTACCTAACATTATGTCAAACACCCCATTTTTTCATAAATCCCCATAAGGAATTCCATAAATATCTTACAAGTGGCTCTTCAAGCATGTGTTCCACCCTTATCATTTATGGGGGTACCTAATTTTAAAAGTTCTCATCACGGGCCTACCTAGTGGCATTGATGTATGAATACACTCACCTCATCCAAGCCAACCATTAAAAACATTGAGATAATCAAGAACATCAAGTGAATTGAGACAAATAGGAAGGGTCGAGTCTATAGTTAAAATTAGAAAAGTAGAGAACCATTAATCCATACCTTTATAAGAAGTAAAGAGTGGTTTTGGAGAAAAATACTCATAAATGGAAGTTTCTACAACTTCATTAGGAAGAGACCAGCATCCCATCAGATAAAGAACCTATGGGTCAAGTAGTGGGGCTAACCTTTCCCTCAAACATGTAATAAATAAAGCCAAAGATTCCACCCCTGATTTAGCAAAATAAAAGGTACCCAACACCAAAAAAGCATCTAAGGGGGACTAGAGGGACCAAGCATTGGTTACTAACTTCATAGATAATATATTTGACCCAAATTTAGCCAAGAACCCAAATATTCTGAGAGAGGGAACTTACACCTAAATGCTCAAAAGGGCCATCACAAATTATTGTGACTCATTCATCTATAGGTTATGGGAATCCACACTGGCACATTTCATGGTGCCTTATATACATCCCTGCCTACAGATCGTCACCCTCTATGTGAAAATATATGATGCCCTCTCTAGCAAAATTAATGGAAATGCCCATTCAAGGGTAAAAATTAGCATAAATAAAATTAGGGAGATGTTCTAGCTCCCCAATGATCAAGAATCCAAGATCTATAACATAGATAGCCTCCAAACTATTTGGGATTCCCAAGTCTAAGAAAAGGGAGACTTCCTTGGCTTTCTCCTTAAAATTAAAATAATAGAGATGCCTCCTATGCCTATTTACCTCAAGAGGTTTCTTGTGCAACACTTGAGAGATATTTTATACATGTTGGTCTTCATCTTTAGAAAGGAATCCAATGCCAATGTCAAAGACTTATAGTAGGGGCACTCTTCCTCATAACCTTGGCACAAAAGGGAAAATATTTTAGGTTTGATTTTGTAGAGTCCATCACCACCTCCATAAGAGATGAGTTGGAAAAAATTTCAATAGTGGGTACCTTCTGATACTCATCCTTCCTTCTACATCTCATTATATTCCAACATTCCTAGTTTTTCGCTAAATACCTCAACCTTAACTCCTCTAAAACAAACATCTTCCCCAACATGGTGAACCTAATCACTATATGGACCCATGTCCTATCTATCATTGGGGACTACTATGAATTTTCATATTTTTTTATGGATCTAATTATCATTGACCTTAACATGGATCCCCTTACATTAAAAATGATCAAAGCATACTGACATGCCTCACTGAGAGCATTATACTAGTTGATTGGTTCCAGGGAGCCCATTTCTCATTCCTTTGAGTGCATGGTTTTGAGGGAGAACCCTTTTGGCTCCTGTGATTGCTGATAGACCAAAGTATAGCCTTAGAGTATGCTCACCAACTTGACATGATATATTCCATCTATGGGCCAGGGAAGAAGAAAAAATGCCTTTATGATATACCCTTCACAAGAGAAGGAATTATGGTGTATAAAAGGCACAAATAATGCCTAATCATAACCAAAATAATAGATCTTAGCATGAACCTAATAAATAATAGATGAAACTATGATCTAATAAGATATATAGCAAATTTGAATAATGCCAGTGCCCCTAGGCATCAAGCCCAACCTTACCTAGAGTAGAGGGATTTTCCCATGGAAAACATTCCCCAAAATTATGTGAACCTAGCTCATATCTCATTAAATGCCATCAAACCATGGGAGTCCTTCTATGAGAAGGTCCAAGATTACATCCCAACCAAAAAATTTTTAAAGGTGATGAAGAGGTAGCTCACTAAGTTAGGATAGAATGAAGAGAAAAGGGCTACCTTTACAAAATATAGGTACAAGATCAACCTGCCCTATACCAGGCTTGATGAGGAAGACAAAGATGGAATATTTGATAAGCTTTAGGATGGGCATCATCAAGAGGAAGGATTAGTAGAGGAAAAATCCTCTCCTAAAATAATGATAGGAGGAGAAGGACAAAAAGAAGAGGAGGAAGATACTCTTGGGTTTGTAGTAGGAGTCATGCCACTGCAAAACAAGGCCAAAGTCTTAGAGGTTTAAAAGGCTTTCTCATGTCAATCTCCCCTATGCTCACCCTCTATATATCTATAACATCAAGTCTCCCTCTAAGCACCTCATGGCTAGTTCATCCTAGTATAAGCATCCCAAGGCACCCATATATATCCCTCTACCTAAGCCCATGTAGAAGAATTTTTTTTGCTTAGATCCCCACCTTTCTACCTCTACCTCTCTCATCACCTCCATAGCTCCATCCACCATCTTGACTCAGGTTGTAGAATTCTTTATGACTCAAACAAGCACCACCTTGTCTACTTTATCATATTTTTCCACATAATCTTCCACTGGGATTATATCACTTTCTTCCATGGTCCTGAGCTCCTCCTACATGCCTTTCCTCACCACACAACCTTCAACTTTAGCATCATCCTCCATCATGGAACACATGCCATTCCACTCACTTCATGGTATATTTAGTTTCTCCCCTTCCAACCTTACCATAAATTAGACTTGTTTTAGAGTAATGGTGCCCACTAATTCATAATAGTAAGTAACTATTACATTCATGCTACCATAGGGAAGCCCCTTCTTAGGGGAATCATTTAATGGATAGATCAGTACCAACAATAGGTGAATGTAAGAAGAGTGACTTGAGAGGCTTGAATAAAAATAAAGAGAGGGAAGCAAGCTAGGGCCTATGCTTAAAATAATATATAATCATTTTATGACCCTACACAACAATCCCTTATAGTTGTTCATCTAACCACCTAAGTAATCAATCCCCAAAGACAAATGCATTTGGGGGACTACGTTATTTAAGTTATCAGCATCAACCTTAGCCAAGCCAAGCCCATTAATATATTTGAGCTGATGGAAGAGACATAAAAGTCCATTACTATGGACTACCTCAAGATGACCCAATAGTTATAAAAGACGATGCTGAAGCTTGTAAGAGTGAAAGCTACAATCGAATACCTCTATGTTGAGGCTAAGGCTAAAGATACAAATCTCAATAAAGCAAAGTCTAACCTACAGATTCATATTTATAATGAAATATTCCAAGTAGAAGTTAACCTATGAGTGGATACTAAAAATAAGCTACAAGAGAAGGAGACTAAACTAGCTCAATTTTTCCAAAAGCTCTCCATTTTTTATTGATCATATCAACAATTACAATAAAAATCATAAAATGAATCCTTAGTCAAGGAATGGGAAATTAATAAGCTAACAAATGACCTTGTTACCCATTAATAGGCCTTATAAATACTCTTTATGGTGTAAAAAATATATGAATCCTATTTGGAAAGGATCAATGTTGTGGTGGTAAATCTAAAGACAGTGCTAAATATCATTATAGATGTGTAGAGACCGGCTTCTCAAGTGAGCACATCTATTGATCAGGTGATTGCCTTCATCTCCCCCAAGGTTCCAAAATCAGAGAGCCTCATCCATAATATCTAAAATTCTTCTCATTAGATGATACAAGCAGTAGTGGTGACTGACTGAAGGTAGGAGGTGGCCAAGGTTAATGAGTTTCTTGGTTATAGCAAGAGAGCCAATAAGTGCAAGGAATTCCTTAATGCCTTAGAGCATATGGTCTGAGATAGGTAGGGATGCATCGAGTAGTTAGTCTAGTTGAAACTTCCCTCCCCTTTTTTGGTAGATAAAAGTATCCTCCCTAAGGACCAAATCAAGGTACTACTTGAGCAAAAACAGAATGACTAGACTATCTTCATGACCCTTGATCAAGCACCTGATGTCTTTAAGGTGGATAAATTTTTTCACCCAATCACCTAGATGGAGTTATAGATGTTGGTAGTAGTCAAAGGCTTGGAAAACATCTATTTTAAAGAGATAATAGATCTAGCTAGAGCCTTTGAGGCTCTAAAAAAGGAGACCTAGTTGAAGGAAAAAGAATGGGCACCCCTATAGGTGGCCCTTCAAAAATTATAGGTATCCACACCTTCCCATTTTCATAATTATTATTCAACTAGTCTGAGTACCAAATGTTTGTGTTCTCCCATCTATAAGTAGATGCCCCTATGAGTTGCTAAGAACTATGGATTAGAAATCCATGTTTGTTAGTTTTGGAGCAACTCATCTTTGGCTTCGAGGTCGCTTGATAGTTAGCAGATCCTTAACACCTTTTGTTGGTTCCCCTTTAATTCATTTACTTCTTCGAGGGTCATTTTAAAAATTTTACATAAGTACTAGCCTTCATCTACTTCTAACATGTGGTACCCCCATGCTTAATCTCACCAAAGAAGTCTCTAGCCCCTCTAGAGAAGTGCTAGCTTGACGTGTGTCATCTCTATGCTTGTCCAGGAGTGTTGTCAATTTGATAAAACTTAAAGGAGTGTCAGTGGATGAGAGTTTGGGTCTTTCCATTACATAAAAACTTTTGAAACACTTTAATCCTAGCTTAAAGTATAATATAATGATTCCAAAGGTGACCAAGGTTATTAAACACAACATAAGCAAGATAGCTTTGGAAGTATACATGTGACACCACCTCACTTCTTCAAAGCATAATGGCCATAAAAAATGATGCATTAACACCATATACAGGATCCGAAGGCTAACTAAACTCATGATCTCAATACCCTCTCTCATTTTTAATGACACCATCATGGGCATGGATGGTATAATCTCCAAGTGTCATTTCCTTAGGGTGTCATCTTGCCTATAGATTCTAGTATCTTCCCTTTTAGAGGGATCTATTTATTATTTTTTGATGGTTATCATATTTGGTATTCTTGCTTTTTCAACCATTGTAATATAATAGGATAATAGCAATTAGAATTTTTATATTTTGCAACCTTAACAGGTGCACCTCATGGATGTGATTAGACACATTATATGTGCCTTTCATGGCCTTATATATTCTATTCTCCATCTATAATGAAGAGGATGTGATGTTCTATGTTATTTTGAGTAGAGAATTATCTTTATCTATTATTTATTTTCTTTTGCTTCTATAGTTTGGGTCTTTGCATGCATAATAGACTATAGCTCATGTTTTATGTTCCTTCATGGTCTATAATTCTTAAGCATATTATATATTTTATGCAATTATAGATTAATGTTTCAAATCTCTCGGTGCATCACATTATGTTAAATTTACTTTAAATGTTATTTATTTTCCTTTATTCAATATTAAATGACTATACAACTTCTAAAATCTTGGAGATTGCTTTACAGACTACAATTTGATCTCACACCTATAAAATTTTTGCCTTCCATGTAAAGGAAAATTACACTTGTTCCTTGAAGGAAAAATCCACTCTTGTCCCTGTTTGAAATGTATCTCCTAGGATATACCTTGAAAGGGAAATCCAATCTTGTGCATATTTGAAAGGTATTTTCTCATAGATACATTGAAGGTATTATAGGGTCCTTTAAAATATCACCCATTAGTGCCTTTCATGTAAAGGAAAATTGCATTTGTTCCTTGAATGAAAAATCCACTCTTGTGCCTGTTTGAAAGGTATCTCTTAGGATATACCTTAAAAGGGAAATCCACTCTTTTTCATGTTTGAAAGGTATCTCCTAGGAGATATCTTGAAGGTATTACAAGTGCCTTCAAAATATCACCCAGTAGTGCCAAAATAAGAGATTCCACTTTTTGACCACTTGTTTATATGACTGCTAATAGTGTTTTCCATGTAAAAGAAAATTCTACTTATTCCTTGAAGGAGAAATCCACTCTTGTGCTTATTTGAAAGGTATCTACTAAGAGATACCTTCAAATGGAAATCCACTCTTGTACATGTTTGAGCTTGAAATTATTACATGAGCCTTCAAAGTATCACCCAGTAGTGCCTTCCATGTAAAAGAAAATTGCACTTGTTCCTTGAAAGAGAAATCCACTCTTATCCCTATTTTAAATGTATCTCCTAACAGATGCCTTGAAGGGGAAATCCACTCTTGTGCATGTTTGAAAGGTATCTCCTTGGAGATACATTAAAGGTATTATAGGGACCTTGAAAATATAACATAGTGGTGCCTTCCATGTAAAGGAAAATTCCAATTATGTGTTAAAGGAAAAATCCACAAAATGGACTTTAGGTAACACAAGCAGAAATTCATAACAACATTTGAAGGGCTAAAATAATTATCATCTAAAAACATGTCCATTAATCCAAATGAGAGTTGATAATAATTTACAACCAAAAAAAGACCCTAAGCATGTTCATTTCTAATTAAAATTCCATTAAACCTGCAATATAGAAACATAAGCAACAATTCATAGAAACATTGGAAGGGGTAAAACCATGATCATTTGAAAATGTGTCCATTAATCCAAATGATATTTGATAATAATATACAACCAAAATAGGTGTGGATTATCTCTAAATTGGAAGATGTCACTAGGTAGTGAGTGAGATTGGCTCCTGTAGACAATAAGAAATATTAAAGTTAGGGCTCAAGAACATATAAAATATTAAACCAAGTGAAATAGATTAAATTTTTCAATATGATAAAATGATCGTGGCACGAAATCTTTTTGAGGAAATCAATGTCTTGGGGAAATTTTCTTGGGAAAATTATTTTGTAGGCCAAAGTGGTGTTGATAAAAAGCTCAAAGGGTCTTAGCAAAAAAGGCTGAAGGGAAATTTTAAAAGGTCTAAAGGGCACTTCTCATTGGGGAAAGGTCTGGGACTAAAGTCCCAAAGGGTAAGTCTAGGGGGCAAAGGGTCATTCCAAAAAGGATAAAGGGTACTTTCAAAAAGGTAGAAGGGTACTTTCAAAAAGTCTGAAGGGTATTTTCAAAAAGATTGAAGGGTACTTTCAAAATGCCTAAAGGGTACTTTCAAAAAGCCTAAAGGGTGATTTTAAAAAGCTTGAAGGGTAATTTTAGAAGGTCCAAAGGGCATTTCTCATTATGGAAAGGGCTCGAGATAAAAGTCCCAAAGGGTAACTCTTGAGGGTAAAGGGCCATTCCAAAAATGGTGAAGGGTAATCATGGAGGGGAAAATGTCACATTTTGAAAAGGTCAAAAGTCAATTCTACAGGGCAATTATCCTTTGAAAAAATTCTTGAAGGGTAAGTTGTACAAATCCTGAAGGGTACGTGCCCTTGGGGTCATTGTTTTGGAAAAAATACATTGGTAATATTGTTGTGTGGAATTGTTATGAGCATTTTAAGTTGGACAAAATGTTTGAAGATAAAAGTTTTAAAGGTCATTTAAAAAGGGAAAAATGATAAAAGGATGAAGGGTCTTTCCAAAAAAGCCACTAGGGTACTTTCAAAAAGCCTAAAGAGTACTCATTAAATCTTATGAGTTCTACAATTTTGATGCTTTCACATTGGATCTTGGAATTAAGACACCTTTACCCATTTATAAGATAGATAAGACCTTATACACAACAATCAATGTATTTTTAATTACCTTCTTTAATTGAAACACCTATTTACTCATTGAATCCTTTTTAAACCACAATAATGATGGGTAACTTCCACCTTGAGGTATTTTACTATGAGACTCCTTCAAGTGCCTTATAATACCTTAATGGGTGATTTGGAATTATCTCCTTGAGGGTAACATAAAGGTATCTTAATGGGTGACTTGAAATTATCTCCTTCAAAAAGTTTCACTCTGGGAAGCTTCATAAATAGCGGGAAGGGCAGATCAAAAAATAAAGTACCTATAGTCTCAAGATTTACCTTTGAAGATGGATTCTTTATGGACAACATTTTTGTAACCAATGTTTGTTGTGAGTAGGTGTTGTACACACATAGACAAACATAGTCAAGTAGTCTTAGAAAGTTTGATATAGGAAAAATCATAGATTTGGGCTAAAGGTTGCTCCTAGAAGATACTTTGAAGAAGAAATCCACTCTTGTGACTATTTGAAAGGTATATCATTGAATCATTTATAGATATTTATGGATCATAATCCAGGTTTTGAAGTTTTAGGTTATTTAGCCTTTTCATGGTTAGCATGCTTGGTGAAGTTTGGTAGGTGGTGTATCAACCTCCTCTTTCTTGTGTTCCCTTTCTTCATTTTTTTGCTAAGTCTCAATCCCTTACACTAATGACATGTGTCATCATGATGATCATCACAAAAAAGGGAGTTCTTATTTAAATTAATGACATGCCATTGGCTGAGGGAAGTGGGCCCCATTTCTAATAAGAATTTTAGAGGTAGTTTAGAGGGATAAATGCATCACCACAACACTTGTTCTAAGTATTATGGGAATCTTAAAGGTTGATTTATAGATCACAATTTTATCCCACATCTATAAAGCTTTTCATACAAAAATGTTCACCGAGGGCAAGAGTTTTAGGCATCAACAATATCCATTAGGAGATTCCTTCATGGGTAACTTTAATGTATCTCCTAAGAGATACCTTGAAGATATTATAAATCTCAATAACATTGGGCAAGTTTAATCTCAAGCTATCCAATAGGAGATTCCTTTGAGGGCCTTGTAATACCTTCATGGGTAACTTGAAGGTATCTCCTAAGAGATACGTTGATGATATTAAAGTACCATCAAGGTAAAGTAAAATTTTAGAGGTACAACAAGGTATTTATTCAGATTTAAAACTATTAACATAATAGGGAAAATTGTTAAACTAGATTGAGGTGAAAAGAACATGTGCATAGGAGGACCTAAAATGTATTCTCTCCCAAATATTATAAGGCCCTTTAAGTTATAAAGTTATCAACTAGTAGTGATTTCAAGGTGAAGGAAAGTTCTACTAGGAGATACATTCAAGGTGAAGGAAAGTGCTTTCAAGGTGTCCACTAGGAGATTCCTTAAAAGGCCTTTAAGTACACTTATAATAACATCATGGTTAACTTGAAGATATCTCATATAAGATGTATTTTAATAAAAATTCACTCTTGTGCATGATTGAAAGGTATCCTTTAGGAGATACCTTGAAGGTGCCTATTGATGGGCATTTTGACACATATTAGAAACATATTTCCCCTTATCTTTATGCTTTGAAATAAATGTTTGTGGATTCCTTTGCCCATCTAATTATATTGGCTAGTGCACATAATTTATTTTTGGTTTAGTCATATCTCATTAGTTTGAGTTAATGTATATATTATGAATATTTAATATATATTTTGTATTATAGTATAGAATTAACATTTGTTGAGATACATTTAATCACTACTCAAACAAAGAAAAATTTCATGAACTGATGCAATATACAACTTAAATTTTATAAAAGATCAATATTTAAATCATTTCAATTGTTTTACAGAATGTCTTGGGTGAAAAAGGAATTCCCACACTTAAAAAGTAGAAGAAGGCCTCACTCAAAGAGAATTTGGATAAAAGGAAGAAGAAGGCCTCACTCCAAGAAAATTTGGACAGAGTACCATTTAAAATACCAAAATTAAAATTAAATCCACATCAACATCTTCCATTTTATATTGAAAACAAAATTCCTCTTAATGATTTGTATTTTGAATTGTTTAGTCTGCCAAACACGCATGTAGATATTTACTTATTTAGCACTACATCAAGAAAAGAATATTCTTTGATTGGAATAATCCTTGCTTATGATAAGGATGAACTTGAAGATGCCCTTAAATTCCAAGTGGAAGTATGAAACATATAAGAGGCAATTATCTATTGAGCTACAACTAATTTAAATAAATTTACACCTAGTAAAATGGAGTTGACAATAATTAATTTTTCTCCTTCTTATGAAGCATTTGGGTTTTATTTGAAAAGCTATGACAACCTTCAAATGTCTAGGTTGATATACATAGATAATTTTGTAATTATAATAAAACATATGTTGAAATAAAAATATGAACAAGGGGTAAAAAATTCTTCTACTTGCCACCATGCAAACATGTATTTAAGATACCCTATAGTTATGACATAAAAACATTGAAAAAAATAAGACAAGCAAGGGCAACATATTTGTATGTAGATTTGAAAGACCCCATATAAGTACTTACACAAGTGGATAAAAATAAGATCTAACAAAAATTTGGAACACTTTTGTTGACATAAACTTATGATGAAACACACAATGATTTCTCTACATGGTATATTTCCTCTAGCAATTATGACTTGAACATTCCTGTAGGGTTTTATGAATTGGAAGATGCTAATATAAAAATAAGAAATCTAAATGAAAGAGAGGTGAATGATATAATTCATTAATTTTTAAGACATAATTGGATTCTAATGAAGAATGCTTTGTTAATTTATTTTGATCCAAGCAACCCTAAATGTATTATTGAATCAAAGGAAGTCCTAGAAGATATGATAGAGAAAAAATTGTAAGGTTAAAAATTACAAATGGTCAACACATAATTACAAAAAAACAGAGAATTATTTCAGAGGAGAAATATAATTCAAAATCATTGATAAATAAATATTCTATTAGAAAGGAAAGATTTCTAAAAACTTGTACTTTGTTCCATATTGTGCACAAAATATGTAACCAATATAATGAAACCAACAAAATAATTTATAAGGCTTCATTTGTAGAAAGAGTTTGATCTACATGTGACCCTATCAAACTGAGAGGTTGGAAGAATCTTAAAATGGAAAAGAAAAAAATAGAAGAAATACATAAATAAGATAAACACTTGTTCATATAAATTAATTTTTTAACACAATAACTGTAGGAGAGAAAATGCCTTCTTTTCATGTAATAGCCCATTTCGGATTGTTTTGATAAGGCATTTGATTTATTTTAAAGTGTTACTTTACTTAGTTTAGATAAACAAAATATAAATCTAATTGGTACAATAGTACTTATAAATATTCAAGGGCTTTCAAACAAACAAAAAATATAACTAAAAGATTTATTGGAAAATGGTCTATTTCCTTCTTGAAAACCTCTAGGTACAACACCATAGATAATTGGTGCAAAAAGTGAAGTTGGAAAAAATATATTATCAAAAAATTTAGATTATTTCATCAACCATGATACAACACTTCCACCAGACCAAACAATCACACTTAAAGAGGTAATGGAACATTATAAAATTTCTATGAAAAGGTTTGATGATTTGTGTGACCTGAATGAAGGTATTTAAAAAAATAAAAAAGGCTGGGAAGCATTATCTCAAGATTCATTAATCATATTGAAAATTTATTTACATAATGATGGAGGTCAACTTCCCAAGATAGATATAGAAATATTCAACTACCATTAAGGGCCCGGCCCCCGTGTCATTGGCCATCCATTTTAGAATATTTTAGTGAAACGTTCATTCTTGGTTTGAACATTAATTTGATAATTATTGATCTTTTGAATCTCACTAAAGTTTTTAAGGAATAACATCTTCACCTATTTCTTCAGGCATTGACTAAAAATGTTATTATTGAGGCCTTCAATGTATTCATCATCCATAAACTAAAACATTATTCTACCATTTATACCTCTCAAGCATCTACATGTTGATGATGTTTGTTACATGCAAGATATTAGTGTCATACTATGAGGTCTAGATAGTTATGGATTCAATTGGACACATTAAAGGTATCAATTTATGTTAGGATCCCAAGCATTTTTAGCTACAAGGTTTCAGCATCCATTCACAATAAAGTAGATTAGAGGAAGGTTTTGATATTTACAAAGACATACCAATATTTCAAATGATTGGTTCACAAAAAACAATAAGGCCATTCAAAAATAAACTAGATAACATCTTTAGGGAGAAAATTATCTCTAATTTCAATGATTTGGATGCATATGATGTGTTAGGGGTATATACATGAGCTAGATTAGTGTGTGCTTGTATAAAATTATGAGGAAATTTATCTTGCATTATAGAAACTAAAGAATAAGCAATTTTTAATGTTCAATTTCAAAATTGTTTGACAAATTTAGAGCAACCAATACAAGAATAACTGCTTTGATCAGTACCAAGTGCATAACATTTTAATTTATTTTATAATCATGCTTCATTTTCCAAATATAACATCTTAACAATATTTTGATGTGTATGCTTTATTTTTCAAACCTAACGTCTTATCAATATTTTGGTGTGTAGCAATAATGTCATTGTATGCAAGTAAATAAATAATAATAATGGAAGATCATATCAATGAACATGACACATCACAATTTGAAGAAGCTAACATAAGATCATGCATATTTTTTCAATTATATAACTTTTTATTTATCAACAAATCATAATAATAATAGAATATTTCTTCATCTATTTATGTCTTAATTAAAATATTTCACAACATATCTCTACAAGTTGGTGCCTCCATGAAAACAACACAAGGTAAAACTCTACAACAAGACACATTTTTATAATATAACTATCAAATCAATTGATGATGATAATTTTTAGTTACTACATTGTATAATACCTTGTAGAGAATAAAGAACCAAAGTTTCAATGAAAGAGTGCACCCATACAAACTACAAAAAAAAAAAAAAAAAAAAAGGTGAAAACCCATTTCAATAAATTTATAATTATACAATTTTTATACAAGTCTAGAATATCTTAATTATCATTATTTATTTAAAAACATTACAATTGAATTTTTCTTCATGAATAGGAGATTTTAGAAGATAATAAAATATAAACTTGTATCAACATGGGATTTGGAAGTGTGGGTTCATTTTATTGTTATGTATACCTTAATGTAGTATTTACCCATTAAAATTTTGTTTACATGCTAAATTTACCCATTACAATGTTGTTTACATGTATAATTTACCCAATTTGAAATAAAACAATATGTGTTATACTATGTCTTCAATACAACAAATTTTGATGTAGAGTATCCATGTGTTCTTTATCAATAAAAATAATGATAAAGTATATTGTGCTAGAAACAATTATATTGTTATTGATTTAAACAATTTGTAATTTGATGTGTCTTATTGGAAGTATATGAAAGGGGTTCAACTATTAAGTGTATATTCATTTGAATTTAGTGATAGTGAACTAAAAATTAGAGGAGTAAAATCCAATATTTTGTTTGCTATGATGGGATGCATAAACATATAAATATGTATTGGTATGCATAAGAATAATTGATACTTTCATTAATTTAAAAATATATATGTTGGTTGATCAATGTTGAATTACTATCAATGTCTATTAGAAAATATTTATGGAAAAATAACATTGTTTCAAAATATGATAAAGTCATGGTCAAGTTATAAGGATTTAATATGAAAAATGATCATGTCTGGCAAAAAATGGTTAAAGGGGGGTTGGCCCCATTTATTAAATATCTGGTGGGGCATGATATATCATTCTTAAGGGATTTTGCCCATGGTTGGAGCAACTGTGAGGTGAGAATGCATGGGCTAAATATTAAAATTACAAACGAGATGACTGGGGAGACAAAAGGAATGGAATTCCATGAATTAAAGGCATTCAAAGACAGGAATTATAAGGAATAAATCATTAAAATTTTATTAAGGAAATATAAGGAGAAATAGATGCCAAAATCTTTTTCCAACAAAGGTTACATGCATTATGATTTGCCAAGTAAATGGTCAGAAGTATGTCTCCAAATAATGCATTATATCACTTTGGAAGGTAAACACAACATTCTCTACTCATATCATTTTCTAATTTTTAACCATTTCAAGGGTCATCTCATTAGTATCCCTTTATTTTTTCTACAATATTTGGAGGTTTCTATTTTAAATTTCAAGAAGAACCCTATCGTGGATCTTATCCACTAGGGCCTCATTTTCTTGCTGATCAAAAGGGGGGAACTGGTCTAGTCTAAGAACATTTCAGAGGCTATTGGTATTAACAGTGATAAGGAGGAGTTAGATTTAGGGGGTTCTCAATCCGTATCTTTTGAAGAGGAGAATCAAGGAAAATAGTTGGGGGTTTCTAGCACCCATACACATAAAAATCACAAATTTGACTTAGGAAGCCCCTTTTTAACTTCTAAAGGAAACATTGATCTAGGGGTTGATGGAAACAAGGGTGTCGAATATTCACTCCAGAAACTCCATACCAAATTTTCAATCCAAAATCTCCTTTATGGAGAAATTTTTAAGGAATTCGAGAGGTTAATTAATTTTCTTACTTTTAAAAATTTGTGGTTCATAATGGTAGGACTCTTGAGACTCATAACTCTAGAGAGGACTCTTTACAGAAGGACAATGAGGAGGAGGATACTTGGGTTGCTGAGGAAATCATAAAAGAATCCCCTCACATGGATCTCAAAAGGAAGAAGCTAGATAATGAAGAGGAGTAATTCATTAGCAGTCGTACTAGAGGCAAATGTCATAAAAAAGAAAATATAGTGACCAAGAAATTAGCCACTTACTCTGAGTTAGAATAACTCTATTTTTTTCCATTTTGGGTTGGGTCCTTTTTGATCTATCAATGGACTATTGGCTAAAGTTTAGTGGAAGTTAGGTTGGTCATCAGGGTGTTCACCCTTATCTCATTTGGGATTTGTTTCTTTCTCTCACTTTTCTATTTGTTCTCTTTTGTACTGGGTTTGGGTCCCTTCAACACATCCTTACCTATCAAATAAAAAATAAGGATTCAATATGAACTTTTATATGCATATGTATGTTAAAAAACTTGCAATAGATATGGTACATCTATGTATAATGAATATTATAGTTACAATGTGCATGAGCATGTATTTATTTTTATATGTGTTTATATGAATCTTTATAAGATTTAAATAAATGCAAAAAAAAAGAATAAAATGAAATGCATTATGTTTTTATGTTACAATAAGAAATGCAAATCAAAATCACATCAACGTCTAGTATAGTAACATGTAAAAAAATTTCTTAGAAAAATTTCATGTTATATTTCTTATAATATAATATTGTTAATAAATGATTCATTTCTTTTTTAACAAATTGTAGACATTTCAAAGGAGGAGCTAAAACCGACTTCTAAAAAACTATTGATTTTGGGGTTTGATGACTAAATATTATTTGTTGTGCACAAAAAAATGATATGAAAATACATGATATGGGAAAAAAAGAAGATTATAAAATAAAAAATATGTCATACTACATTAAAGATCATTCCAAAGAAAATTTGAAGCTGGCACTACAGTCTTTTTCTCACATTGGCATTTGGTCAATGACAGAGGACAATCATTTGAGGATACTCATTCAAGCCATGGGTTACACAAGTTGAAATTTCATCTTTGTTTATGGTAGAATATTTTTAATTTGTTTAATATAAACATAAAAAATTTAGATGAAATCATTTTTAAAGGGACCATCAGAGATGATTTTTCTATTACCAACATGTTATTCATTGATTGTAATTCTCAAAATTATGTTACAAATCTAAAATTGAAAATGAGTTATGCTACGTCAAGTAGATATACTAGAAATTAAAGTCAAAAATATGAAAAGGCTTGGAGAATAAAAATGATGTTGATCATCAAATTCTTAGGAGAAAGTAAAAAATCCATGCTAGCAACTATGAATCAATGTTTAGAAAGATGTAACTTTGTCTGACTCAAGTGTATTTATTGATTATAAATTATAATTCTAGTAATAAACATTATCATAAATTTCATACAAATCAATTCTAAATTATTTCAAATATAGTTCAATTAATTTCAAAATAATCAATTCTAATTCAGAATTAATTTGATTTGGTTAAGTGCAATTTGATTTATAGTTGGATATTCCTTGAAGTTATTAAATTAGTATATTAACACTCGCTCATGAAGATATTCCCAATGAAAAACAAATAATTTTCAAGATATTTTATTATGTATATGAACTATATTGATTAATATGTTTTCATCCATAATTTGGTTAGTCAAATGGTGTCATGTGTCCCAACAACATAAGCTACTTCAAAGGATTAATGACCAGTATGAAGGCCTAGAAGGGTGCCACAAGTTTGAAATAGTCCAATATATTCAAAATTGTCTTCTCCCAATTGGTTTGAAATAATTAAATTTATTTGTAATATAGAAAATAAATTTATGGATAAAATATTCTCCACTCCATTTTAGTGAGTATAATTTCAAATTATTTAAAATAGCCCAATTTAATCAAAATGATCTATGCTCTAATGGTTTGAAATAGTCTAATTTATTTGGAATAAACAAAAATTATTTTTGGATAAAATATTCGTCACTCTATTTTATAGGTATAAGTCTAAATTATTTGAAATAAACCTATTTATTCAAAATTATCTATGCCCAAATTCTTTGAAACAATCCAATTTATTTTGAATATAACAAATTTATTTTTGGAGAAAATTCTCTTTACTCCACTTTAGTGGGTATAAGTCCATTTTATTTAAAATAGCCTAATTTATTCGAAATGATCTATGCCCAAATGGTTTTAAACACTCCGATTTATTTATAATATAGGAAATTTATTTTTTGGAGAAAATTTTCTCCACTCCACTTTAGTGGGTATAAGTCCAAATTATTCAAAATAGTCCAATTCATTCAAAATGATATATGTCCAAATGGTTTGAAATAGTACAATTTATTTGGAACATAATAAAATTATTTTTGGATAAAAATTTCTCCACTCCAATTTAGAGGGTATATGTCCAAATTATTTGAAATAGTCCTTTATGCATGTAAGTTACTAGTTTTAACAAATTACCCTTACTAAGTTTTTGAGTTAGTAACAAAAACATATCTTAATTTTTTTAATTCAAAAATTTGATTGTTTATTACTATTTTTATGCAACTATGAGTAGTATTTCAATGATAAAAAAATACTTGTACTCTCAAATAGGTTTCAATTATATTTTATAAAAAATTAATTATTATTTTTTTAATGATTGTTCTCACTTTAATACTGATTTATTTTATTATGTTTATAACCACCTTATTAGAAATGTGTATAGAGAATTTGAAATAATTTCCTATAAATTTGTATGCATTCAATTATAATTTACATGTGGGGAAACAAATTCAAACTATTGTCCAACTTGAAACCTAGGCTTATAAGTTCTTTGTTGCATACCAGGAGTTAGGAGTAGAAAAAGGGTTTTCAACCCTATGATGCTCTCCTAACATGTCCTTAGTTCGATATTATACATGTATACACAAGGTTTCTTAAGTAATTTAATAATTTACCTTCCCATGCATGTAATTCGTATATTTTATATAGATTTATTGTAAATTATGTTCTTACAAAATCTCATGTTTTGATAGGTTTGTAAATAGGTTTGAATTCACAGATGGTTGTGGATTAGTCTAACATGATGGTAAGGGTCCTTAGAAATCATATAAAAGGATTGGAATATAGGGTTGTCATTAGATTCCATTGAAAAGAGACCAAATAAGTAGGCCTCAAGCCTAATTTCATACCCTATTACCATTTCAAGGTCTCTCCAAGCTCCTGTAATAAGTTGTATGGTCATTGATGGGTGTATGAGGATGTTGAAGACCCTGATGAAAAAAATTTATGTGTAAAAAAATGTGAAAAATTTTAGAGAGTATTTAAAACCTTTATCCAAACACTCAACCCTACACACATTCAACTCAAGAGCCAACTTCAAGTGGTCACCCACTTCATCACAAGTAGGCTCAAGGCCAAAGCTCGTAGGGAAGTTTAAGTCTCCCTATAGACCAATTATTCATGAAATATTGGTTGGAAGTTGGGGATAATATTTATGAAAAAACATTAAGAAGATAACTTGTCAAAACTAGTCTGTAACCAACACTAGTGTCAACTTCCAACATTCATATCTTTACACATCCTCTGCATGGGAACCCAATCCATTCATGGAAAATGATGAGGTCAATGCACTATATATTCATAGAATTTTTTATTATATTTGAATAGTTTATAACTATTGGATGGCATGGTTTGATATCTTATTCACCTTATCAAGTCATGAAATGTCAAAGGATCCACTTGGAAAGATCTTTGCAACTCATTCCAAAACTTCTAATCTATAAGTGCTAGAAAAAGGTGGACTAGGTAACTAGGAGGAGTGAATTTTGAAGTGAATAATGATTGTATATGTCTATATTATGGTTGATGATGTTGGTTAAGGTATGAATCAGACATATCCATAGGTTTTAAAGATTTATTTAAGGTTTTGTAGAGGTCAACATACACACACTTAAGCAATTAGGCCTAATTGGCCTATTTGACATATTTAGTCAACAAGATAGTTCAAGTTTGATGTAAATGGGATAATGAAGAGAGTAAATATAGGATATAACACCCAATAAATAATGGTTTTAATGGTCATATGCACTTTCAAGGCAATTATGCAAGGTGGAGGTAGTTTCAAGGCTTGGTCCACATACATAAAGACTAATAGGCTGCTCAACACCTCTTGGGAGGCCTAATCACACCCATGTATACCATGTAACTACCATTGGGAGGAGTGATGGAATATTTTAAGAATGGTCAAACCTTTGACAAGCATAACTGAAGATTACTCATCCCCTAACACTTCATTCCAATGCTAAAAGGAGCCATGAAGGAGGACCAATACATAGGAGAGTTGAAAAAAGTTAATGTAACTGATGTAACTATAGGATTGAGTGAATATTGGTTATTTGTGACCTATTTCTCTCATGAACATTCCAAATTACCCTTATTTTCTCCCCATTTCTTCTATATATTATAGGATTTTGACCTTGTATGGTATCCCTCATTCTAAAATGAAGAAACTCTGTCAGTACTTGTACTTGTATACCTACTTAGATTGATGAATAGATAACTTTAGCTTAATCATGATCTATGATTAGTATGTTCATGATATTTTTGATATGAATAGTGGTATACTCTTCCATTTATAGGTACAAGTTTTACCTAGGTATAAACAAGATTTCTTGGTAGGTTGTCTAGTGTGTTGGTTGATAGATCAAGTTTGAAGTGGAAATTAGATGATAAGTGCCATAAACCAAGCCTCCTTCTCATGAAAATATTAATTTAGTCATTTAAACTAATCTTTAGATGAAATATTATTTCTTAGAAGTTTTTGAAGATAATGCCTTGGCTCTATACAATATCTATTAGTGTGGTTAAGGGTCCAAAGTTGAGTGGATAAGAGAGTATATTCATGCATCACCACTTTAAAGTAGGTTTACTTTCTGAAATCTTTCTTCCCTTTTCATCCCAATAGAGTTAAGACCTAGATAAAGAGATTAAATTTGATAAATATAGGGAGCTAGCCATATAAAATATAGAGTTTTAGGTAACCCACAATCTATAGGCCACTCTCATGTTATCCTAGGTTTGAGGTAGACATGAAAAATCTTTTCCTTAGAAAGGGTGCAACCTAGATTTCTGATAGTTTTGGCATACCTGGTGGGATGATATTCAAGTGCCTTGAAGCATGCCTTGGTAGGCTTAGAGGACACATATGAGCTAAAGACATCAATAACAACATCTAAAATCATCTCAAAGGACTTCAAGAACTAAATTATCAAGTTTGTAGTTAAAAAGTCATAATAAAGTTCATGGTAAGTCATCACTCCAAGGGTAAGAAAGGTCACTAAATAGTTTCTCTTGATAATTCAATGATTTTTTTGTGCTTAATGATGAAATATAGATTCATATGGGAAATACTTTTATCATGAAATATATTATGGATGGACCTATAACCTTTTCCAATTCCATCATGATTTTTACCAACCATATTCTGATCCCTATTAGTCATATATTTTCCATTGTCAATTCTATGATGAGTCTCCTTATTGTCAAGACTACCAATCCTATTATGAGCCTAATCTACCTCCTTGGCAGACTAATCACCAATCTGATCAGTCATAGTAGTACCATGGTGTCCTTGACTAGCCCACTCATACCCTAAGTCTATATCAGGTATTAAACAAACCCTATTATACTATAAGTGATATATGATAAACATTTACACATTGAATACGTATAGGTAAGAAATTCTCAAACATGTCATTAAGGGTGTTATAGTTTCATTATAGTAGACCAAAAGAGACTAGTCATTCCTCATGAGGGAGGGTCATTCAAGAGGCAATAGTGACATGAAAGGCAAAAAACTCACCAATTTTTTTTCCCCTCATCCATATCATGTCATTATTATGTTGAACTACCCATCACCCCTCAAAAGCTTCAACCAATTGTGTAACAAAACCCTCAAAGTGTTAAGCATGAGATATACTAGGGGGGGGTGAATTAGTATATCATATATCTTATAAAATTTCACTTAATCAAATTCCACTTAACCATATATTCAATATATGCAATAAAATTAAAGCAATAAACACCACACAAGATAGAGAGAGATACCATATTTTATGTGGAAACCCCATGTGGGAAAAACCATAGAGAAGAAAGTCAAGTATATGAATAAGCACCAACTTGTAGGAGCACCAGCCCCTTTGCTAAGAACCAACATAATAACTATTCATGAGCACCAACCTTTTGCTGAGAACTTACATAAAAACTATTCATGAGCACCAACCCATAGGAGAACCAACCCCTATTGTGTACACCACACAACTATCTCTCAAAATTGCTTTCTCAACAAATGATATCACATTACAATATCTCTTTCTTTTCTCTCCTTTGCCCTTCTAAGATAGATATGACAATTCCAAATCATGCTCTCACCACACATTAAAAATGGCTTCCCAAGCCTTTATTTACAGCTTACCAAATGACCTTTGGCATTCACCCTTTGTGACCCTTCAATCATCATGGAAAATGGCACCAAAACTTCAATGACCCTTCAAATCCTTGCATTTGAAAATTCACATAGTGACCCTTCATGAGCAAATGCATATTTTTTCTTTTTGTCTTTATCTTGGTGACTTTTCATATTCCTTAAAGTGTCCCTTCATGAAAAATTGCACCCTTCCTCTTTTGTCTCCACCTGGTGACTCTTGGAATTCCTCAAGATGACTCTTCATGGGAAAATGTGTCCCATTCCTCTTTTGTCTTTACCCCATGACTATTTGACTTCTTCATGGGACCTCTTTTGACTTTATGCAACAAAAAATATATTCATTAATATTAAATAAATATTAACACACATTAGTCAAGATATGAACATTAAAAACACCACTAAATGTTATGGGGCCTTTATCACCAAAAATGCTAGACCTTTGACATGAATTACAATATTTCCAACAATCTCCCCCTTTGTCATTGATGGAAACTCAAATTAAAATTGTCATATCCTAAAAACTTGTACTGCACATGCCAACCTACATATATATCCAAACTAAAAAACATATAGTAACTCCCCCTTACTATATTATCTTATACCTATTCCTATATCTATACCTATCTCTGCACTTCTCCTCCTTTAACATAAATGGCAAAGGGCCTATCCTAGAGCTAACACTTAGCTCCCCCGCAACTAATGCTGATATCAAATGTCAAGAAGTAATAGAAATTACTCCCAACTCCTCTCACAAATCCTTGAATGTGTCCTTTGTTCATGCCTTTGTGAAGATATTTTATAACACATATAAAGTGTTGCATGTCCTCTAAGCATCTGCAATATAATCATCTGAATATTTTATTCTAATCTCACAACCTTCTACATAAAACATTGATGTGTATCCCTAATCACATATTTGACTTACACTCAATAGATTATTCTTAAGACCTTTTACATATAGAACATTCTTAGTCTTAGTTCTACCATTATCCAAACTTAATGTACCTTTTTCAGCTATCTTGGTAGTGGTATTGTCTCCAAGTTTCACTATGTCACCATTTATCTTATTTAGAGTTATGAAATTTCCCTTGTTTCTTGTCATATGCCTCAAACATCTGCTATTAATGAACCATGGTTGTTCTTCATTTCTTGCATGCAAAGTTATTTGAACTAACATAGAATCTTTAGGTTGTTTCTTCTACCATGAACCTATCTGAACCTTCTTCTTGATTAATGGAACCTTGAAACTTTGGTCCTTCTTGATTGACTCAAACACACTTCTGTAATGTTAGGATATGTGTCCAAAATTATTACACTTGTAGCATATTATGACTTCTTCATCAAAGCTTGATAAAGGAGAAAAAAAGTTGTGACTTCTACTTGACTTTTCATGAGTCTCCTCTTTGTTTTTGAAATTATTAGCCATTTTCTAACATTCTATTTTCTTATGGACATATCCATTACAATAAAAATAGTAACCATAAAAATAGAACCTGTTTATGTATCTCTGACCTGATTGCCTTTTGTAGCTCTATTCTTTCTAGCCTTCTTTATTTGAGATGTCTTCTATATTCTACACTTCTTCCCTTTTTGTATCCTCTTTTGTAAGAGCTTCAACATAGCTCTTTTTTCTTTTCAAATCTGATACCAATCTTATCTAATATTTCCTTTTGGCTTTATAATATCTTATTCAACTGTTAGTGTTATCTTCAAATTTTGAATCACTTACTGCTTTATCATTAACTACTTTATTTGTTTTCTAAAGATCTAATTTTAAAGAAGCAATTTAAATAACATACCTTTCACATTCTTCACTTACTTTTTACAACTTTGATGTTAGATAGTTTTCATTCCTTTTGGCTTCTTCAAAGTGTGCTTGTAGATCTTCAATTATTTCCTTTGATTTCTTTTCATTTTTCTCGATCTGACACTTCAATATTCAATTCTTCTTCTCAATAGATTCTAATTATTCTAAGGCACAAATTATTTATCCTTTTAGATTTACCTTGAATTCATCCTCACTTTCATCATGTCCTTATTCTTAATCATCTGTACTTTTGCTTGTTGAGGTATCTTCATGTATGGTCATGAATAAATTTTCTTCTTCATTTGAGTCACTGACTCCACTATCTTTGACTAAGCTAAGATATTTAGAATATAAATTCTTCTTCTTAAATCTCTTCTTGTATTTTCCTTTGAATTTTTTCTTGTATGTAGACTTTTCTTCTTCATTTTCATCATTATTATTATCTGGGCATCTATCTACAAAATGTCCAATCTTACCACATTTAAAACATTTAAATGGCAATTTTTCTTGATATTTACCCATGCCCTTTTTACGCTTGCAAATGAATAGAGATCCGTTGTCATCTTCCTCATCACTAGAGCTGTCACTTGATTCTTGAATCTTAGCTTTCTCTTTCTTTGATGTCTTAAAAGAAGCTTCCCACTTTGAGGGTTTCTCTTGTTCTATCCACATCTCATATGCCGTAAGAATACCATGTAGCTCATCCATCTTTAGCTTGGCTAAATTATTCATCTCTTCAATTGCCAAAAAATTTGCATCATATCTCAATGATAGAAGTCCCAAAACTTTTATATCATGATTGATTCTTATAATGTTTCTCCAAGACCTTGATTCTAATTAACTATTTGATCAAATCATAAAAGGTAACTTGCTATATTTTTTTCCTCTTCCATCTTCAAACTCTCAAACTATCTTCTAAAATTTTGAAGCTTAACTTGTTGAACCTTTCCATCACCTTTGTAAATATTATCAAGATTTACCCAAGTCTCATGAGCAGATTTGCATTACATAATTTTAACAAATTCTAATTCACATAAACCACATAAAATAGAATTTAAAGCTTTAGCATTTTTTTCACTTTCCTTATTTTTTGTTGTAGTGGTCATAGGTGTCTATGGATCTTTGTATTCCTCCAAAAGTACTTTCTAAATGTTGAATCTAAGAGACATAAAATAAGTCCTCATCCTTATGCTCTAAAAAGCATAATTTGTCCCATTAAACAAAGGTGCCTTATTTTTAGAAAAAATTTCATGTGATTCAGCCATCATGCTTTCCCTAATCTACCTTCAAGCCGTAAAAGTTTTTCAAAAGGAACCTACTCTGATACCAATTTTTAAGCACAAGATATACTAAGAGGGGGGGGGGGTGAATCAATATATCATATATCTTATTAAAATTTCACTTAATCAAATTACACTTAACCATAAATTCAAGATATGTAATAAAATTGAAACAATAAACACCATACATGATAGAGAGAGACACCATATTTAACATGGAAACCCAATGTGGAAAAAACCATGGAGAACAATCTCAAGTATATGAATAAGCACCAACTCAAACTATAATATTTTTAAGCACAAAATTGTAGGAGCACCAAACCCTTTACTAAGCACCAACATATCAACTATCATGAGCACCAACCCACAAGGGCACCAACCCCTTTGCTGAGCACCAACATAGTAACTATTCATGAGAACCAACCCACAAGATCACCAACCCATATTATGTATACCACATAGCTATCTCTCAATATTTCTTTCTCAAAAAATGATAACACATTATAATATCTCTTTCTTTTCTCTCCTTTGCTCTTCTAAGCTAGATATGATAGTTACAAATCATGATCTCGCCACACATTACAAATGGCTTCTCAAGACTTTATTTATAGCTTACCAAATGACCTTTGGAATTCACCCTTTTTGACCCTTCAATCCTCATTTAAAATGGTGCCCAAACTAGCATGACCCTTCAAATCCTTGCATTTGAAAAGTCACATGGTGACCTTTCACGACCAAATGCATACTTTTTATTTTTGTCTTTATCTTAGTGACTTTTCATATTCCTTAAAGTGTCCCTTCATGACAAATTGTGTCCTTCCTCTTTTGTATTCACTTGGTGACTCTTTGAATTCCTCAAGATGACTCTTCATGGGAAAATGTGTCCCATACCTTTTTTTGTCTTTACCCCATGACTCTTTGACTTCTTCATGGGCCCTCTTTTGACTTTATGCAACTAAAAAAATATTCATTAATATAAAATAAATATTAACACACTTTAGCCAAGATATGAAAATTTAAAACACCATTAAATGCTATGGGCCTTTATCACCAAAAATGCTAAACCTTTGACATCAATGAAAATATTTACAACATAGTCTTTGAAAATCCTTCCCAAACTTTTCATCATGGAAATATATCTAAAAATGATACAATAAGAAGAAAAGGTATGTGTTAAGAGGGTTATTCATCATGAGAAAATTCCTAACCAGTCAAGGCTTAATTTTGGAACCTACCTTACTTGGAAAATTGAGGTTATAGATAAACACTTGTATCAGATAGTGGTAGCTATAAAAGTTACAAAATCTCAGCTATAAACACCTCAATCCTTATCCCAATTTATTTTCAATACAATACAAGAAACTCCTAAGCTTAAGTTTCCATCTTGGAACCAAGTGTTACAGTCAAGAGAGGAGTAGTCAAGAAAACCCAAGGTCATCCAAGAGCCTAAGCCATTTCCTTCATATAAATCCTTCTAGATCAATGTGAAGAAGAAATATGAGAGTACGATCATTGATAAAAATCAACTAAATGAAGAAAATGTGGCATACATGTCATCCCTATTGATGTCATTCTAAGAACATCCTATTCCACTCCTTGAAGAGGTAACCAATGAATATAAAGTTGAATCTATATTAGTTGATGATGATTTGGATAAGATTGAAGAGGAGTTTTCCATTAGGACACCTCTTGGTGAAAAGAGGTACAAGTCAGTCTTCAAGGATGCCAAGGAGGATAATTTTTAAGAGCTATAAGAGAAAGAAATGGTTCAAGAAGGTAAGCTAGCTGATCAAAAAGAAGGAGATCTCCTTGATGACATAGTAGCTTCCACCCTTCATGATAGTCCTTAAGAGTGTGAGAATGAGATAATTATACAAGTAGTAGTGGTAGAGTAAGAAGACAACCTTCAAGAATTTTCATATGGTTAAAAAGATCAATTTCAAGACTTGTTTGAGATCATAAGATCAATTTATCTTCTTCTAGATGCCTACTATAACATAGTTTAGATTGAAGAAGATGACTTCACCAAGAAAGGGGAAGGAATCCTTATAAACATGCCATCTCAAGAGGCTAATCCATTACAATAAGATTTTTTTGAGGTCCTCAAATAGGGTTACCAACCTCTTATTCTAGTTGCAATTGTCCCTTTCCCTAATGAGAAATATGTAAATCTTTAAATTCATGAAGTAAATGGACTTAGTTTATTTATAGTAGGTAGTCATCCATTTGAAGGTCTTCAAGATGTTAAGATGATGAGTCTACAACTGGAAGAAGGGTTATTTGAGACAATAATAAATCTTGAAGATGAATTTATAGTAGTATTTGAGGTCTTTAAAGATGATCTTGACTATATGCTTAAAAATGAAATCCTAATGGTACTTGATCTTATGGAGCTAGCAGAAAACAAGCTTGATGAAGTCCTAAAGTACATTAGCTCTCTTTAAGAGGTTAAAAGTAATCAAAAATAACAAGAGGTAAAATTTGATACACCAAGTGAGTATGTGTTCATAGGCCATCTTTTTACAACTAATATGGCACTTGAGAGAATCATAAGTTAGTTGGTCAACAAGAAGACTTCTCCACCAAATTTCCCATTCATGGATCTACTTGCTTCACATCATTACCTATCTTATCTGATGATATCCCCAAGAAACTTCCACTTTGATCTAGGAGGGATAAGATCTATTGGGTTAGTTTTATATACTTGTTTCTTGGGTTATTTGTCTTACTTATAATAAGTTTGGTTTACACAAGTTTATAGGTAGTTTTCTACTACTTTAGTTCCTTGCCTTATTTATTCTTAGGTGTTAGGTGTGTTTCTTAGATATATATGTGTTGTTTCTTCACTTGCATTTGTGTGTCTTATTGTTTATACAAGTCCAAGAGGTGTCCTTGAGTACTAGATCAGTTGGGCAGCCTATTATTATGGTCTTTTAGGTCATGAGTCATGAGGTGACTGGGTTCTTTTGACTAGCAGGCTAGTTACCCCTAGGAGTCACCAATAATGTTGACCAATTTTGACCCCCCAAGTCAAAATGGTCACCCCTATATTCAAAAACATGACCTTTTAATAGGTTTTATAGTCTTTCAATGCTTTGATATGTCCTCTAAGTGGCCATTTTACCCTTATTAGAATTATTTAAGGTTCATTTGGAAAACTTAAAGTAAATGCCATTTGAAACCTAGTGTTATTTTAGATAATTATAACCCTGGTCAAGAAGGTTTAAAGTGGTTAAAGTGGTGAAAATGGTCATATTAGTCATGTCATGTGATTTTAAAGTTATATTCCCCCCTTTTTAATTTTTTACCACTCTTTAAAAGGTGAAAAAGTTAGACCTATAATGTACATCTCACTCATGTGTTTTAGTGCCTTTTTATGACATTCAGAGGAGGTTTTTGAATGAGATGGAACATTGGAGGAATATAAGTGTTTGAAATACCATGAAAATTATATACATGCATGTACCAACTATAGGATCACTTGGTAGCCACCTTATATCATATTCTAAGGTAAATTTGGTAGTTCCAAGCCAAAATAAAGTGTTTTCACCAAGTATGTATAGGTGTACCTAAAGGAAATTTCTTCCAAATGATACCGTGTGTGTGTGTGTGTGTGTGTGTGTAAACCCATTCTTTGTATGATTTTTAGAACATCATTATTATAAAATCCTATCACATTATCCCATCACTCTCCTTATCAAGCTTATGCAACCTTGAAGTTTTCATTCAATATGGATATGAGAGAGAGGATTTAGATCTAAAATTTTTGGGAAAGGAATGGGGTACCTTTACTATCTCATCCATGTAATTTTTATACAAATCCATCTACTGTGTTTTATAAACAATGGCTAACAATTTGGTCACTCTCATGATCTTATCCATCTATGCAGGGTTTGAAGATTGTAATAGTTCTCATCAATTTTGGGAGTTTTTTTATAACTTGACGTTGGTTATGTGTTCATAATCACCCCATATACTGTATTCATCACCCACACCCTTGGATCACATGTGTAAGAATGTTAAAATCAAGAAAAAACTAAGTTTTCTTCCACTTATAGAGCATGGGCTAAATTTCTCAAGTTATAGGGTCTTTTGGTGTACATATTAGAAAGGATTGATGATGTTTAAAGTGTTTGATTAGTCAATTAGCATATATCATGTATTTTTTACCTCTCAAAGTGATCAATCAAGTCATTATCAAGTAAATCAACTTCCATAAACTCTCCATGAAATAAATCTACATTTTCACTTGTACAAGTCATCATGAATAGAGGTATACAGTGTTGAAGGACCTAAGCACATCAAAAAAGGAATAGTTTGTAGCTGATTTATATGGAAGGTCTTCTAATTATACACCAAACAAGTCTAAGTATGAGAATCCTAGGAGATAATGTCAAGAAGACTCTTCACCTAGTCAAGAACTCATTCAAGTCTCTCAAGATCTCAAACAAAAGGCACATATTCAATGGCGAATAACAACATGAGATATATGAAGAATTCATTCAAGATATCATGGATGTTAAGAGATTGAAGAGGCACCTACATGTCACATGGAGCTAATGGATACCTCCATGGAAATCCAAATGGTTAAGAGCGTAATGAGTTCCTCTTTGAGAGGGGCCTTCACTTACATCAATCTCATGTGATAGGGGTCCAAGAAGAAGATATTATGCTATGATAACCAAATTAGGGATTAAGAACACTTGTCTTAGGTGAAATGTGGCTAATATATAAGTTTAATGCTCTAAATAGGATCCTAATTCTTAAATAAGTATTTGGTGGACCAAATTGATAGATAAGGGTTGAAACTCAATTCAAATGACCACCTATAGTAGTCATGACTGCTATCTCAAAAACTCAATGTTATTAGGTGGTTTTAAAAGTTCATTCAGATGAGACACATGGGAACTAGGTGAGTCCAATTAACTAGGCCAATATGCCAAGAAAATTAAATGAGTGTAACTATGGAGATCAAGTTAAGAGGCCTAATAGCAATCCTAGTTTACCTTGTTATAAAAAATTAAGG
>JARHVA010000909.1:3735000-3820000 GCA_037957365.1 Torreya grandis | reverse complement strand
TTTGGCATAGAGGGGATAATGAAGAGAGTTAATATAGGGTATAATGCATAAAAAATAATGGTTTTAATGGAAATATAAAATTTAAAGTCCATTATATGAGGTGGAGGTAGTTTCAAGGCTTGGTCTACATGCATAAAGACTAATAGGCTACTCAATGCCTCTTGGAAGTCATAATCACACCTATGTACACCATGTAATTATCATTGGTAGGAGTGGTGGACTATTTTTAGAATAGAAAAGCCTTCGAAAATCATAACTAAAGTTTCCTCAGCCCCCATCACCTCACTCCAATGCTAAAAGGAGCCATTAAGGAGGACCAATGCATGTGAGAGTTGAAGAAAGTTTGTCTAACTAATGTAAATACATGATTAAGTGGACCTTTAATTTATGACCTATTTATCTCATCTCCATGCCACATTATAATTATTATCTCCCCATTTCTTCTATATATTATATGTTTTTGCCTTTGATGGTATCCCTCATGCTAGTATTAGGAAACTCTGCTAGTAATTATACTTGTACACCTACTTGGAATTATGAATAGAGAATTGAAACTTCTTAATGATCTATGCTTAGTGTGTTCATGCTTTTTTTGATATTCATAATGGTATGATCTTCCCTTTGTAGGTCCAAGTTTCACCTAGGTATAAACAAGCTTTCTTAGAAGGTTGTCTAGTGTGTTATGAGGTTGATAGCTCAAATTTGAAGTGGAAATTAGATGGTAAGTAGCCTAAACCAGTCCTCCTTCTTATGAACCTCTTACTTTAGTCATAAAAAATGACCTATAGATGAAATATTGTTTCTTATAAATTATTGAAGATAGTGCCTCAACTGTATGCATTATCTATTAGTGTGGTTAAGGGTCCAAAGTTGAGTGGATAAGTGAGTATATTAGTGAATCATCACTTTGGAGTAGGTTTCATTTATGTAATCCTTATTCCCTTTTCATCCCAATAGAGTAAGGACTTAGAGAAAAATATTCAATTTGAAAAATTTGGGGAGCTATCCCCATAAAATATAGAGGTTTAGCCTAGACAATAGGTAACCCATATCCTATAGTCTACTCCCATGTCAGCCTAAGCTTTAGGTAGACATGAACATTCTTTTCCTTAGAAAGGGTGCAACCTAAATTCCTAATAATATCTACATTTGGATGAATAAATTTAAAAAAAAATGAACTCATTTTGATTTGTATATTTGTACATTAGTCTCCTCCTTTATATTCTCTAACCTTATTATGGATGCCTACATTTTTTTCCCATGTACTTAATTACATAAAATTTGCTACCACATCCATATTTAATAGATATAATATAAGATTAAATATATAACATACACACACACACACACACACACACACACACACACACACACACACACACACACACACACACACACACACACACACACACACACACACACACACACACACACACACACACACACACACACACACACACACACACACACACACACACACACACACACACACACACACACACACACGCACATGCACATGCACGCACGCACGCACACATGCACGTACACACACACACACACATGTGTGTGTGTGTGTGTGTGTGTGTGTGTGTGTGTGTGTGTGTGTGTGTGTGTGTGTGTGTGTGTGTGTGTGTGTGTGTGTGTGTGTGTGTGTGTGTGTGTGTGTGTGTGTGTGTGTGTGTGTGTGTGTGTGTGTGTGTGTGTGTGTGTGTGTGTGTGTGTGTGTGTGTGTGTGTGTGTGTGTGTGTGTATGCATGCGTTCGTGCGCATGTGTGTGTGTGTACATATGTATATCTACATTTGGTTGAATAAATTTACAAATAAAATGAACTCATTTTGATTTTTATATTTATAAATACATAATCTCTTCCCTTATTATTGATGCCTAAGTTTTTTTTTTACATGTACTCAATTACATAGAGTTTGATATCGCATCCATAGTTAATAGATACAATATAAGTTTAAATAATATACATATACATATACATACACACATATGTATGTATTCATGTATGCATGTATATATATGTATATTTATATATACATATGTATATCTACATTCGATTTAATAAATTTGTAAAAAAATGAATTCATTTCGATTTGTATGTTTATACATACATAGTCTCCTCCTTTATATGGTGTTCCCATATTATTGATGCCTAGGTTTTTTGTCCATATACTCAATTACATCAAATTACGAGTGTATCCATAGTTAATAGATATAATATAAGTTTAAATATAACACACACACACACACACACACACACACACATAGATATGTGTATTTACATATGTATATCTACATTTGGTTGAATTAATTTACAACAAAAATTGAAATCATTTCAATTTATCTATTTATACATACAAAGTCTCCTCCTTTGTATGGTCTTCCCATATTATTGATGCCTAAGTTTTTTTTCCATATACTCAATTACTTTGAACTTTCTACCGCATCCATAGTTAATAGACATATTATAAGTTTAAATATTACATGTGCTTCAACTTACACAACTGTACATTATTAGAAGTATCTTCTTGTATTATTTTTAAAATAGATATTACTCAAATATATTATTTTAATGATGTATGATTTTATAAAATTTATTAAATAGATTTAATCTTTATTGAACTCACACTCTTTGCTTCATATGTTGTCTTTAATTTTTAACTCTATTATGCATGGTGTTTAATAAAAATATAGTGGCCACACTATAATCTTTACCCAAGATATTTCCTCCATTTTTAGGCATCTGCCTCATCAAGCTAACAATATTGACATCCTTATGTTGTGAAGAATTGGATTAGAAAATAAAACATATGATTTCTTTGTTAGTAGATCCTATGTCATGCAAGTGCTGCTCTACAAAATTAAAAAAACTTTGTAATATGCAAATGCCCAGCCAGACCAACAAGTCTTGGATGCCCTATCATTAGAACCTATCGACATCTTTTTTCTCCTTCCACATACCACTATGGATATTGTGGTTATAGACATCAATGAGATATAATTTGATAACACCACAACTACACTTGATGGTACTCATTATTATTAAATGCCATATTTTTTTGTGTCCATTCAACATGCACAAAGAGAGGTTGATGAGATAAGGGACTATGTGAATAATTGAAATAACTTTAATGTATCTATAACTGATTGGACCACCATAAAAAAGTATCACATCAATGAGTACAACACTAAAGTCTTATTTTTTTATGGATTTTCCTACTCTTTTCCCAATAGGTGTTTGCATGTAAAAACAACCCCATTGTAAGCAAATTCAACTCTATGAGTATTCTTTCCATGTAATTAGGTATAAACATAATCAATTTGGAATCCATCCATGATTTTGATGTTTCGTTTTGAACCTCATGATACACCATAGGACACAGGAAACATCTTCAGTCTTTGCTAATAAAAATATTGATGACAACTTTCCATTTACAATTTAAAAGTTGCATGGGAATCTATCACAAATGCCTAATTCAAACATTACATATAAACTAATGTGTTTTGGGTCTTAACTTAGAGGCACACATTCATTTTGGTCTAAAGAAAAGAATGAATTAAAGAATATGATTAAGCAAATGGGATCCCTGACACTATTATTCACCCTAAGTGTAATAAACACTAGATGGATAGGTCTACATAGAGTCATGCCAATAACACTAGAATCCCACCTACATAAAAAATCCTACTGTAAAAATTAAATCATAATTACAAATCCAAATCTCAAATTTTCATATAAGGATAAAATATTTTTTAGTTTTCTATAATGAATTTATACATAATCATCTCCACAACAAAGACTATTGGTATAGGTAATTATACTTATACTTTGTTTTTAAATAGTCAATAAGTAATTCAAATGCATCTACAACCATTTTTAACATATTAATTATTTCTTTATATGTATGAATGGTAACACAGAGGCTCTGCAAACATTCATGGATTTATATGGCTAGAAAATGCACCTAACATGGACACATTGGATTGGGACAATCTAGTTCAACTTGATTCTATAAAGAAGCTCTTTTAATACCATGTAACTACATAGAATCTATACACCATTGAATCACTACATACTAGAATACATTGTTTTGAACTTGATGATCTATGTTTTCTCACCATCACTTAGATTTTTTTTACCGATCATGATAAAGATTATGAGTAACTTTTGAATTGAGTATAATACCACATTAAATGTTGTGAGTCAACATGTTTGTGAAAAAAAATAATTGGTTTACAATGTGATTATAAATCCACATAGCTATTAAAAATAACCAAAACCATATTTATCAATGATGAAGGGAACAAAAATTATCTCCTATAATATAATTATGACATATTCAACATCCAAAATGTAAACATGATCTCAATATGGTGTGCAAAAAGTAGATTTTCAACTAGTTATTTGCCACAATGATGTGTTGAAATATATAGAAAAGTGTGTAGTTAAGGCTAAAACCAAATATAAAAGCTACCACCATATGATAACTAAAATATGATCTACTATTATAATAGCCAACCCAGTAATGATTGCATATAACAAGTTCTTCTATGAAACAATTATTGATTAATGCATAGGTGCACAAGAAACATGCCACATGCTACAAAAACTGCCTTAACAATTTATATTAGAACATTTTTTCCTTGAATATTGGGAAACATACCTGCAATAAGGTATTGCATAGAATACCAATAGAGGAAATATTTTCATATTTCATTCATGAATATGTATCTTGTCTAACATTCTTGGAGGCCATCCTACTCATTGAAGCATGATGGAGTCGGTCTTACAGTAGTAGGAGAAAAAATTATGAATGGAGACAAATATATACTTAGTATATTCTTTGAATATTTCCTTTATTATATTCTAAACCCTAAATTGATTCCCCTTCATTTTGACTTTTTCATTGGACAGATCTCTTACTTTACAAACCACTCCATAGTTTTGCTACAAACATTCACTACAACACAAAATGAATAATCACAAACTAGGAGCAATTTAAAGACCCTTATGATCCATGGCATATTAAATGAACATGTGTATATGACAACATCACCCTTGACTACAAATACATGATATCTTGATATAGGACATGTTGATAGGGACATGAGTGAATGGGAACCCCTCTCATGAATGTACCCCTTAGGTAACAATGACATATATGACATTAAAATATTGGGCACCATGACTTCAAAATTAAACAAAATTAGGCTCATTATAATATACCACTAAGTCTAAACATATATAAAAAACAATTTACAAACTAGAAATGCACATCTATGAAAGTCATAGATAATGGTTTACCAAGTGACCCATTAATGCATAGGTTGTCAACTATGCAATAACATGCATTCAACATAATTGATAATAATTCCCTAAAAAAATTGTAGACATCCCACTCAACATAACTATATAGGCAATTACACATACAATTAAATCATTCCTTATAATTATAATCAAACATTTCTTGGATTTAATTGTTATTATAGGTAAATATCCCTATCTCTAATTGGTGTTGCATCATTTAATGACAATGCATCAATGATACATTTATCCCTCCATATTCCTATCTAATAAATGTAATTGATTTATGGGCTCACATTAACAAATTTTCAAGAGGAAATGATATACATTTAATATATACTCATAGATGAAATGAGCTTCATAGGCCCAAAGATGTTGGTAATATAAATAGTCAAATACATGAAGCCTTTCTACACCATAACAACAAAAAAATTAGTGTTTATTCAATGATACTCGTTGGGTACTTAGGATATATTCTACCTATAAGTGAAATTTTAATGTATACATGTAGGTATTTAGGTCATATGTTATGACATGCATTTGATACAGTTGTGACATTGGAAATAAATTTTTGCCAACAAGGATCATGAAACAATAGTTGAACTTTAGAAATTCACTATCAAATATTAGAAATGCAAACCCTATATAAAAATATTGGTTTGCTCTCATGCCAAGGACATAATCACTCATGTTTACATAATAATAACATCATTTTAAAGACTTAATGCACTTATATGCAACTAACATATTGCCAACAATGCATAATAAAGAAATGCTTAAATCTTCAAACATTGTAGTTGTAATATGTATAGTTGAACAAAGTAGAGTTATGGATACATGTCACCAAAATAATGGTCAAATTGAATCATGCTAAAAATAAATCTATTGGTTAAACTAATATTAGTTAATGGAGAAATTGGAGAAATTGTTCATATTTTTTATGATCTAGACACAAAGCCACCATCATTACCTATATACATAGTTTTTTCATTCAAAGAATACTTCGGTACACCATCAGATAGTAACAATCCTTTGCATCTTCCATTTCATCCTAATAATTTAGTAAACCATGACAATTACCTATCAAAATGCCATAGGTCCTAACCATATATAAATAATAGGGAATGACTCTTGTAAAATTAAAATTTGATATTGATAACATAGTTAGTTAGGGTTTGACCTTCACTGTTGCATTGAGATTATACTCCCTTAATGATATATATATATATATATATATATATATATATATATATATATATATATATATATATATATCCCTTGATTTTACATTTGAATTTTTTTCAATAATGAAAGACTCTCAATATGTTAATGTAAGTAAATTAGAGGAAAAAATACCAAGAGAATTGCCTTTTCCACTTCATTTTTATCAGCTCTAGCTATAATATACTATTCTATACATTTACCAAATTTAATTTTACAAAAGAAAAGATGGTGATCATCTTTTTTCTAAGGTATTATATATTTTTATATATCCTATTTTAAAAAAATATAATGTGTACAATTATAATTCTTTTTCTCATGATAAAATAACATTTCATTTACATATTGGGCTATTGAAATTTGTCTACATGCAAAACTAGTGCCAAACATGCTTACAAAAAATAGTGGACAAGGTATACTAATGGATGTGTGGCACACGGTTAAAACATAGAGTCAAAATGGAGAATAGGTGGTCTATGTAGTCACAATCATTCCTGAGCCATGTGTAACCTCTATATTCATTGGATTAAACAATAATTGCACCAGCCCATGAAGGCTCAAATTCAAACCATATCATGCCATATGACTATGGCAATGTCTATGGTTCCTTTTAGCATTCCACGCACCCTCAAAAAAAATTATAGTAGTATATATATAGAATCAATCCAAAAAATAAAAAACAAAATTGATGACTTTTCATCACTAAAAGCTTCGGATTAAAACATCTACAATTTAATAACTATGATCTCCATTTAATTTGAAGTGTGTCTATAGAGTGTAACTTTTTATATTCAAATATTATATTTTACATGTAACCACATATCATGGTGATTCTAAATGTATTTAATCTAGTTGCAATTAAAAATCCACTAGTCAAAATCCTACGCAAGGTTAAAGTTGTTAAGTTCTAAACCTTAGTATGCATTATGAAACAAATTCATAAATAACTACTCAAAATTACATTTTCCCATAGTTGTTGCCTTTGTTTTCCCAAAACTATGAATAAAAGTAGAGTTTACAAGCTCGTAAATGCCTTACCTTGAAATTAAAGCCCAAAACAATAAAACACAATAAGTGGTATTTCTAGAAACCTTTGAAAAGTGTGCTATGAAGGATCTGCTTAGGAAAAAATTAGAAATGGTTAACAATTCACTTGAATATAAACATAACATAATCATCAAAGACTTGTTATAGAAATAAAGTTAATTTCACTGGATTTGTTAAAGTGAATTCTTATAACCATTTTTATATTTTGTGGACAACAATTAAAAAAAGAGATATAAATTTGAACATCCAAGAGAGACAAGTTGCAAACATTTAATTTTCAAAATATAAATAAAATTAACTACAATTTCACAAAGAAAGAATTTCAAAAAAATCAAATCTACAGTCAATTTTTTTCTTATTTGAAGAAGAAAATAACATATAAAAAATACAAAGAAGCATGAAAATGTTATAATGTAGAGTTTGAAAAAAAAATCATAGACCATAGAATGCTTACAAGAACAATATCAATATATTATAAAAATTTATTATGGGCAATATTATCTCCATGTTTGTTGTTGGAAGATCTCTACACAAGTGCTCTGGAGCTCAGTAGAGAATTACTCATTCATCTAGGCTATTTTTATTATTGTCATTCTAACTATTAATTTATATAAGAGAAAATGATTAAATTGCAAAAAATCACAAACTAGTATGGAAAGATAAAATAGATTTTATGTTAACAATAAAATATATAATAAAGGATAGATCATTTTTGGCCAAGAGGATGCCATGAAAAGTTATCTCAAAGCTATTACCAATTTTTTCCCATTGATTTTATCTTTACTAGAGAAATGAAATACAATAAAGATAAAATTTAAAGAAAAGAATAAGTGATAAAATAATTGTTTTAAAGTTGGCATTCATCCTACTTCAGTTCAATACACTTGAAAACATTCAATAAAATAGTGAAGTGATAAAATCAAAATTTGTACCTTTGATTTATTGGTTTGCAAAATTTATAGGCATTAAATCAATTGAGCTACATGTCAAACAAGGAAAAAAAATTTATAATAACATGGTTGAAAAAAATTCCTTCAATCTAAAATCATTTCAAAAGTTTAAAAAATAAGTTATAGAAAAAATAATAGTTTCTATAATCAATAAAACTTTGGAGCATACACATGAACGAATTTTCTTCCCAAGTCAAAGCATTGGAATACAACCTTGTGAAGAGTAGTTATCTAAAGACAATGTTCCAAATATTTTGAATAAGCTATAAGTATATTTATCATTGAATGGAAGATTTGGTATAAATATCAAATTTGAAAATGATACAAGGGACAAGTTAATATTTTTTTATAAATAAATCTTTTGTGATGTGTTTACAAAACTTGGTTTTATGTTAAAATCTAGAAAAAAACTAAAAATTATTGTCATTGTTATCATGATTCTTTTTTATGGTAGTGATTATTTGGATTTATATGAAATACATGTAAAATATTGAAACTTGTTTTAGTGTTAAATGCTTATAAATAAATTCAAATCAGAAATTGAAACTATACAATAACATAGATCAAATATTCTATGTTTTTAAGTTTATTTTTAAATATTCATATTAATAGAAAAGTATCATGTAACATATCAATATACATTACTTTAGTATTTGTATGTATTAACTATTTTACTTATATGTGATTTTTAGTAACCAAGGAAAAAATATATAGTTTTTATTTGTTGATGTAAATATGGAATAAGTTTATAGTAATGTTCTACATAACCTGAGTAGTGAAAGTTACTAGCATGAGTATTGGTATTGTGAAAACATTTTTATGCCATGTCTTAAAATTATTATCTTATCCTAAATCCAAAAATAGAAGAAACAAAACAAGAAACAATTGTATTCATAAAGTCTAGGAACAACATTTTGAATGATAAATGCGTTTATGTAAGGCAATATTGTAACAAACTTAGTAGTATGGAACCATTTTTCATTAATGTTTAATAGTAGGAATGATACCATCTATTGTAATTTTGATTGTGTTGTATATCTATAATTTATGTAGTAAAAACATGGTTGTTGAGATGTCTTGTTTATATTGGTCAAAGGATATTAGTATCAGTTCATGTAGTAATGCCTCAAGCAAAGGTTTTTTCAATATTCACTCGATCATTCCATTTTTTGTATAGACATTACATGTCAATGCATGGATTTTTTTTTTTTTTAATTCAATGGACATCTTGGATAGTGAAAATAATAATCTCATTCAAGATCTTTTGCTAAAATTGCATGGTGGTAAGAATTGCTTTCTGGATGAAAGGGAACTGAATTGTTTTTTTTTTTACTTTTAACATTCTCACTACTTGTAGATGTTACAATAATATGTTATTTTGTTGGTAAACATATTTAATGAAAAGAAAAACAATTACAAGTTTTTTTAGTTAACAAAAAAAATAATAAGAGGAAGAGGAAAAAGATAATTGCCTCAATTTTTGCTCCAATGAATTTTTGTAAGTATTTTTTAGTAGTTTCATAGGCCAGTGGTTCAATGAAATATGTATAATTTGTTTTCAGTGTAAGAGAACCTTTTGGGACTTTTCATATGAAATTTTTGAAAATGTAGATGGGTTGTTTCTTGGACATCAGTTGGTCTTAAATTTCATGCCAAAGTTGTTGATAGTGTTTGCCAAGTTGAATATAAAACCAAATAGTTTGTAATTAATTCTAAACAAGTAAAATCATAATGTAAGAAAAAAATAATTTGTAAAAACATATAAGATCACAATTGCATTGTTGTATTATATTTCACCATCCTTGACATGTAATTCAAACTAAGTATTTGTTTGCTAAATACTCATTATCAAAGTTCCAAATGAGCTTACTAGAAATAAATCATCAAAGTTTATAATATTAACAATTTCACTATCAGGCATAATTTTGTATTTTTTTAAACCATAGGTATGTTTTGCATGATTGATTTTTCAACCAACACAATGCAGAAGGTAGCATCCCATCTTTCATGTTTTGATTTTTCCTTGATCAAGAACTTTGAAACCCAAATATTTTTGCCTAGAGCTATATATGTTTCAAATTTTTGAATTAATTTATTATTGATGTTCATTGTTATTGTCATTTATCCATGAACATCAACCAAGTCAATGTGAGATATCTTTTCCTCAATCAAGAAAGTAGGATTTATAACATGAGTAGGCCCATAAACTATTAGAATATCCCCATCAAATGTAGTAATGGTTTTACTAGCATAAATGTCAAATATTATGTACAAAGAAGTTGATCATATTCATGTGATGAAAGAATAAGAAAGAAATGTTTTTTTATAAATAACATAATGATAATAACATAAGTGAAAAGTCAATATTTTTGTGCCCAAGAAAAATAAGTATTGGATAAATAATAGAGAGGAAGGAAGTATGATTCAAATTTTAACATTTTTGTAATTATTATTATGAACACCCTGTTTGAGTTGTGCTAGATAAAGTAGTTTCTTTATCTTGACTTGCTTCTTCTGGGCTTGAATAATTTTTTTTCTAATTCCATGTTTTTTCCTTGGTTTTATGAAATAGGGTGTCTTACTTTTTAGTTTGTTCTATACGTAAGTTCAATAAGTATATATTATAGTTATATATATGATAAATACACTATGAAAATAACTAGACATGATGTTCAAGTACCAAAACAATTAAATATTTGAAATAAAATGCTTTATTTTTAGTTTTGTTCATATATAAATGCAATTAATATATTCTACATTTGTGCAGAAGGAAAAGGCTTTGAACATAACACATAATCGTTGAATATGATCATTGAGTTGTTTTAAACCCCAATGATAAAGTATTATTATATATGGCTAGATAAATAGCATTATGATTGGTCTAATATGTTTTTATTTTTATAATTTGATTTTATACTTTTTTACTGTTTGACCAAACATGATCTATGATTATATTTATATGTTGCTTATGTTTACATGGTAGGAAATGCATATTGGAAGCCGACATATGCTTTTCAAGTAGTATTGTTTATTTATTAGAAATAAACATGTCAATTTTAAAATCTCATATGTAGATTTTTTTGGATTCATTTGCATTTAATAATGCTTTTTCAATAACATTGATGATATCCAAGATGAAACTAGATGGGGATGTGTAGATATTAAATTTTTTAAATTCATGTCCTCATATTGTGGAATTTATTGTTAATGATTTTACTTAGTTTTCATTGTATTAAATTGGATGCGAGGTGATTACATGATTTTGTACATATATCATGATGCCACATACATTATATACTAAGTTACAAGTCAACAAGTTCAACATATGATTAAAATAATTGGTGCACGCAACATACATTACTTGCAAGCATAATATATCACATTTCAATAAGTCATGGTTATTGATAATGTCTTTAACATAAGAATTAAGGATGTGAGTATTCAAGGAACATATAATAATAGATGAAGGCAATATATTTGATCAAAGACTATGTTCAAACATCCATTTTGAATTTGATCATAGTCTAGACATTTCAATAGAGATTTTAATGTTAACTATAAAGTTTTTTTTCCATAAGAAAACTTAGAAAATATAATGAATCTATGATTTTCACACGGTAAAAGTTTGTATATGTTGATACATGTCTTACTACACCAAGTGGATTGAATTTAATGCCTTCTATGGTGAGACCTTGGAACCTATGTATTATTTGTTCATTGGCTAGTTGTACTAGAAATTGACTTCACATTGTTAATTTCTTTTATAAATGGGCATGTAAACTGGTCTAGACATTTGAGATATAGGAGTCCAATCTAGATCAATATGGATTTTATAGAAATGAACATGTTTTATTCTTTACAAATCTCCAATATGAATATTATTGAATTAACCCAAATAATGGCATTATTTTATTCAATGTTGTATAGTTTAAATATGCCAACCGAACCATTGATAAGTCCATCTTGCATGTCATAATTCCTAGAAAAATGATAAATTAACATATTGGGTTTTAGTACAATTTTTTTGGAAGGAATTTATCATTAACATATCTTTGTCTTTCATTATATGTATCATCTTCTTTATCTACTGCATGGATAATAACTTCTTCATGTGGAACAATTTAAAACATTTTCTTATTGTGTGATTAAACATCATTATTTAAGTAAAAAAGATATGGAAACAAAGAATAATTTGGTGTTGGTCACAATTTTTTTTTATTAAGATATGTTATATCCTATTTTGTATGTGAGCATGTACATATTCTATTTATAATCAACACAAAATTTTCATCTTTTTGGTGCATGGTTTGTTGCAATTGATAACATTTTATGTTTTCTTGCTAAAAATAATATAGAAGTAATTTGTTATTATTTTTTGGATACTCAAAGATCATATAGTCATTCACATGTTGAACTTGATAAAAGTCTCTATAGAAGATTATGTCAACATTGCCAAAGTACACGATCGATAGTTGTATTATGTCACATAATTATCTATCAATGTAATATAACATTCTTGCTCCTACAAGTGAGATCTCATTAATTATCATTATGCGTAATTGATTTTAATGTTTGGATAATGCATCTAGACATTCATTTTTTAATGGAATAATTTTTGACTTGTTAAATGACAATAAAAATATAAAATACAATGTCACTCCACTGGCATTGTATATAGTTTTTCCTATGTGTGAAATAATAATACATTTTGGATTGTATGAATCATTATCAATAGACTAAGTGTAAATGTGAATCAAAATTTTGTATATACATTTTTCCATAAAATTATTTCCTGTGCCTATGCCTCATGATTGAAATAAGTTCAATGGCTTGCTTTTACATTTTTTGGAGGTAATGTCGTTAACAACTATTTATTGTTCTTAATTTATAATACATATATATTTATAGTATTAGGTTTTATTATAAATAAATGGATGATGGATAAACTAAAATGGTTTCAAACTTTGTTGACTTGATACAATGTTGTTAATGTAAAGTCCACATGCCAATCATGTTCCTCGTACATGGACTTTGCTCTGATTAAACAAAATTGAGTGTTAGATGTATTCATAGTATCAAGTTTAATTTCACATGAGGCATGTTATATGTTTACCCAAGAAGGCCTAATGTCATATTTTAACTTGGCCTCATTTAGATTTATGATATTTACTTGTGATTTCTATGCATATTTCCATGTTTTAAGACCTTGTTTTAAACTATATTATTTTGAAATGATACATATAATAATAGTTATTCATGAAAATAGTTTTCAATGACAAGATGTTTGTTGTAATTAACAAATCATATAACATGTATTATTTTTATTTTCAAAGTCCTTCCATTTTTCTAATACTCAGAAGTAAATATAGCCAAGCAAACATGGTCAATGATAACAAGATGTGCAATGTAATAATCTACAAGGGATCAACATATTACATTTTTAGAATCATTTGGATCATATCTAAGAAAAAATTAAGGTTTTAAGATAAATATTAATTATTCAAGGTAAGATTTATTTATAAAATTGTATGTCCTTGAATAATGGTTCAATGGAAATGATAATACCAAGTGAACAACTTATTGTATAGGAATTTGTTAATATTTTAGCATTACATTTCCTAGTGTACACAACATTTGGATAGAAACTATATTTGTTGTTACATGTTATTTCATATTTTCTTAAAAGCATGCATGGTTTTTGAATTTCCCTTTGTCATATATGAGCTACATTATGTTGTTGTAGCATATAAATTTAAAATAAACTATGCATCTATATTATCTTGCCATAAATATGTAATGTTATATATAAAACTATTGCTCCATACTTGTGATGGTGTATGGGTGAGGAAAATGGTAGGTTGTTTAATTGTGTCATGTGTTATGCCTAGGTACTGGGACTCAGTCATGCCTAGGTCCTGTAAAAATGTTTTGAAGCTATCATAAGTAGTGTATCATTTTGTACTTAGTAACAAATAAATTTACTTCGATGTTGTAATTGCAAGTTAATTTTTTTATTTTAGATGGTTCAATTATTATTATTATCTATTACATTAAAAACTATGGAAAGTTTTATCTACAATTTTTTTCCCCACAAATCTTAGTATGATGGTGTAAATATAATTTTTCCACATCATCCTCTAGAATGTTAGTATCACAAGTTATGTATTTGTCTATGAAATATATAGTTATCAAATTTTTATCTTTAAAATATATTGGTCCATATTTTATCCACACTAACCAATGGTTATGAGAATTCCCTCTTTGTTTAAATCCCATTATGAAAATTTAGTCTATGATTTTTCTTATGAAAAATTCATCATTACATAACACTTGTATTAATACATTGATGCGATATCTATAATATCATGTTCATATAATTGGATATATTTTTGCAAGAAATGAAACATCATCATATTTGTTGAATTCGTCAAGTCTAGCATTTATCCTTGTTCTATATTTTAGATATAATTATTTTAATGCATTTATCATTGGTTTCCAATGATGTTCGGCACTTGTAAAAGTCAAGCATAGTGTTGGTGGTCCTAATTGGCATATCATGGCAAAAACATTTTTTTATACCTTACATGTAATCAAGAAAGATGCATATTTTTTTGAAATATACATATCCAATTTATGATTTAAGAATTTTTTCTAATTTTAGTTTGTATTTAACATCCCTTTCTAGAATATTTCTCTCCTTTAGTTATCCTTTTATAATTCAAACTCACACAGTCTTTCCAACCTGATCTATGATTATTTTAATTGCTTTGAAAAACAAGTTGGTGAGGTGATATGTAATTGATGATTTACATATAATAGTTCCCATTGTGATATTTTTTGATATGTAAATATTGACACAATATCTCCATCATGAAGTTTTCTGAAGAAAAGTGTTAGAAAATACATTTCTTTAAAGTCCTTATCTTTAAAAATACCAAGTGGGTGATTGTCTTCAATTGATGCCATTAAAATAATCTTGTCTTGTAATTCAATAGTATATTTTGAGTCATCTATGTCAAAACACATGCTCATTTCATTATATTTATTGGGTTAAGATTCATTAGAGACATTATCACTATTTGTATCGTTGTTCATGATAGTATCATCTATGATTAGTTTTCAATCAAAATTAATTTGGACATTGTGAGAAATGTATAATTTTATTGTATATAGTTCTTGTAATGATTTCATAATAATCCATGGTTGAACAACTATTTCTTGATATGTATTTTTTTATTATAATCACCTTTCAGGATCTATAGCGATTATTATTCTTTCATATGTATATCTTGACAATGTTTTTTGAATTTTATCAACATTCAATGGAGCATTGATAATTAGACCTTTTAGTCCAATTTATGGTTTGAAATATCCTAGGTCTCTTATTTTTTAAACTCTATTATCAATTGAACAAGTTTTTCTTCAATATCTAATAACATAAAAATAGTTTTTAGTAACATTTTTTCGTCTAATATTAATAGGTGTTGAAAATATGGGAAGTATTCCAATCTTCAATAATTGGTTATAATTTGCACATATTTTATTTTTAAAAATGAATTTATTTTTCTCCATTAATTGTTGGCATATGTCTTTTTCATCTTGATTAAAAAGTATCATATTGTGATTAAAATGTAGTTGTTTTCAAATAAAACAAATATGTATGGGGGTGTCAAAAAAAATTTGTTGAAAGTTTCTATTTATTTTCTAATAGGATTCTTGATGAGTTTCTTGTCTATGGAATTTTTATGTGAAATTTTCAATGTCTTAAGTAAATATTGATTTTTATTTGTATTGTGATTATACAATCAGTCAAAACTTGGAAGTATTCTATAGTTTGTTGTTGTATTATTAATGGCTCATAACGTAAATGATTTATATTTGTTTAAAAAAATAGTAATGTTTTATATGACATTTTATTAAGAATAATCATTATATATTTTGATAATATATTGACTTGTTGATGACCATAGACAAGCTGTTACTTTCAATAAATATGAAATCCATTGAATAATAAAGTCATTACCCTCTATTCCACCATCATCATAAATTGAATTTGGTTTGACAATGTACGTCTACCAATTTGTAATAACCAAAATGCCTTTAATAAAATTATCCATTAGGTTTGTTTCTAAATAAGCATATGTTTCCATATCTCTAGAAATAAAGGCATTCAAAAGGTATTGTGTTATATAAATCATAAATATTGTATGTTGAAATCCTTCTTTGTATGACAAACAACATTGAATATGTTATTTCCATAATAGGATGTGTCTTCTAACATTTTTATCATTTCATATAGTTTTAGCTTTTCAACATTTGCTTACCAATAAAAAGGAAGCATAGTATAGGTTCTTCATAAAAATATTTATCTTAAGCGACATATATAATTTTTTAATCTTATTTATTAATAATAGTTTGAAATGTCCATACACAAGGTCTTGATCATGAGAAAGAATAAAATATAGAGGTAAATGTAATTTTTTTATTAAAGTGTTAAGTGTATGTAATGGGAAATGTAATAGATCTATACATCAATCCTATCTCAGAGAAGATAAATCCTACTTACACTTACGATTGTGGATACATTATATATTCAGGTTCATGACCAATATGGATATCCTAGACCTAGCCAAGGGATGTCTTACCACAATAAATTCAGTAGGGAGGGTTCCAAAGCCTCTAGTCAATCAAAACTATGTAATAACCCTAATAGGTCCTATGTTTTCATATTCACTAAACTAATATCAAGTAATGTAAAATATAATCTAGTGATCATCAAAGCTTATGGAACAAAGTGGGGGTTAGTAAACATGCATAGAAGACATATACTCATGACATGTATATAGAATCATAATGCATGGGAGAGAAGTACAAATTCATATCTATCTATTATCATAAAGGAGGAACAAAGTTAGGAATACTTAATTTTGAAGATGAACCCACGGAGCCTTAATCTCTCCATTGACTAAAATACTTTGTAAAGGGTTATTATGATATGTAAGGATGAAAAGGATAAATTATATCTAGGATACATGACCTATCATTTCATCCAAAAGACTTCTCCACAAGACAAGATTTATATCTCCAAAGAAAATATGAAATCCTAAGCTATGCTCCTCAAGTATAATGGTGGATAAGTAGATGCATAATATATTCCTCTTCTTCTTCTCTTCTATTAGAAATGGAAAAATGGATGTGTTTATATAGGTGGATCTAACCCTAGTCCTTTTCGAAAGTTTAGGATGACATGTTCGACCCAATAAACATTATATTATTATTGAAAAAAATAATTTAGATCTTAGTCTAGGTCAGCCAGGGGCTAACCTAGACCCTAAATAAGTTTTATCAACTAGAGTACAAGTCTGATGGGGCTAACAGTGTAATGTAAACCATAAAAAAGGATTTTAGTCTAGGGAAAAATGACTAGAGGAGTGTGAAAAAGAGGAGGTAAAGATTAGGGAAATGTTCTTAGGATATGGGTTTGTAGATACCAAGTGGTAGTAAGGGAATAAAAATCCTTCAAATCACTAATGGTCTGTTGACCCCTTCCCTAGTAGACCCCTTAAGATGTGCACACAATGCTGAAGATAACAACATGGGATGGTGTTTCGAGAAAAAACATAGAAACGCATAATTGCTAAAGTTGAATAAATTGTAGTAAAGAGAAAATAATATAAATGAAGGATAAATTTTAAAAATACATACCTTTACTTACCTTAGTATTGTAGATAAAAAAGAAGATGAAATAAATGTGAAGGTGTCTAATGTAGATAATAGTAGGCAAACCTATAGATATTGGTTAGGAAAGAGTCAACTAGGTGTCTAATGTAGATAACCATAGGAAGTTTTTAAGTAAACTAGGGGTATAGTGGGGTATTGGTTAGGAAAGAGTTAGCCATATAAATGATCAAGACATTTATGATAAATGGTCAAAAAATCATCATTATGGATGAATAGAGTTGACCTGGTCAACTTATTCTACAAGGTGAGGGATTATATAAGGTTAACTACATATTAGTGGGATGATTTAGTTTACTAAGAGGGGGATGACTACATAGTAGTGGTTAGACTCATTTTGTTCAAAATGGCCAATGTAGTATTTTTTATAGAGGCCGACTATATACAACATGGTCGATATAGTATTATAAGGCAAGAAGGTGGTTGATCTAGTATTGGATATGCTGATTCAATAGTAATTTGATAGGGTTGATTTATTATATAAAATGAAGCACATGGCCAATTTAGTATTGAATAGGTTGTTTCTCTAGAAAATGGAAAAACTAAATCAAACCAATTGAGTTTAGTGAAATTTTAATAATGTATTTTGATTATGAATGACATGGATATTTGATACATCCTTTGTTGTTTTATATTTTGTAGAGACAAAAGAGGTATTGGAAACTGATAGCTACATTATGGCTACTGCATTCTATTAGAGTTTTTAATGGACATGGATAGAGTACATCTAGTGCACTAAGCCTTGGAGATATTATGAAGATGAGGTACATCCCACTAAGTGTTGATCTTGTTGTCATGTTCCTTTGAGTATGAGAATGGTTGACCAATACTTTTTGATGGGTGGTGAATGGGGATATCATAGAGGTGGGTATAACACTAGAGGATGTCCATGCTTTGCTTAGACAATTGATAGGAGGGACACCTTTGATCACAAGGACATCAAATGATCTGGAGGATAGATGAGCACTAGCCATGTGGGTGATATGCTCAAATAGTATATACTTAGGTTTAAAGGTTAGTCTTTTTGATATGTATATCATGTAGATTATAAACATTTAGAAGGCTATGATCAAACTTGTGATAGCATGAGTATTATGTCACAAGTTATAAGGCAAGATACTACTATATGTGATAGCCTTGTGTCGATCTATTTTAGATCAAGGAATAAAATATAACTTTGGGTCTATCATCTGGGTCCATCTCATGCATGATATGTATGGGATGTTATCCATAGGGTAGAAGACCATAGTATTGATGGTGTTATTAAGTGATTAGATATATGATAGGCTCCATATGTATTGACCAATTGAGTTGTATCATGTGGTGTATGATAGATTACTTTGGATGACTAGATAGTGGCATGAATAGGTAGCACAGACTGTGTCCCATGTGTTAACTTTGAAGATGATCACACCAAAATAGATCATCTAAAAAATGTAAACACACATTACTATTATTTGGCCTAGTTAGTCAATCATGGTGATAGGTTTGGATTGGGTACAGATCAAGGGCCACTATACCTAGTGGGTAGAGCTACAATTGGTGGCATGCTTGTTAGGGTAGTTTAGACACCTACGCCCAATGTTTCCTCTAGTAGTGCTCATTTCTTAAGAATGATATGCTAGAGAGTTGAGGGGGAGAGGAAGAAGAGGATTACCAATCATGAGACCCAAGATTAATCTATGACATGTGAGACCATGGCCTGGTCGAGCACAATATTAGGTGGCTAGAGGAGGAGATGACACGTATGTGGATTGTTGACGTAGTGGATTGCACCCTTGGTAGGATGCCAAGCTCCTGCCTTCCACACGCAACAATGGAAACTCCCCTCTCGCCTGTGGGACTGGCAAAGCTGGAGGGGAGAGTCTCTAGGTAAGGGCTAGCTCCCTTTGATGCATCTGATTTGTTCTAGTAAGTGATAACATATATATATATATATATATATATATATATATATAATGGGGGATGAAAAGGGAGAAATATTGTAGGAAAATAAATCTACTCTAAAGGAGGTGATGCACCAAAATAGACCGACCTTCTCACACTCACACTTAAAATCAGAAAAACATATACATACACTTCAAACTAGTAGAAGGACCAGGTTGCAAGAAACTTGGCAAGGAGGCTTTAATGGAAAATACATAAAATAGAGATTCACCAAAGGTGTTGTGAAATGCACACTGTATAGTAATTTCTTCTATTTTTACACTTCCAAATACAACTCTCCTTGTCAGCTGTAGAAATGGCACCTTATAGACACCAAGTATGTTGGTGTTAAACCTATGGAAGCATCAAGAAGCAATGACTAAACACAAACTAACAATCAGACATACACAGAGATATCTAACCAGGATAGAGGTAAAAAATGCCTTTATTGATTCAAGTGAAAATTCACCAGGGCTACACCTTACAAATGTGGAAGATGATTTCTCAAATGACAAGTCTCCAATATATAGAGGAAGAAAAGGGCCCTTTTGGCACCCTTTTTACAAGTGACCCATGTGCCTTTCGAGCATTGGGATGAGGAAACTGTCTGAATCTAACACTGTGCCAGCTCCTGTCAAGATTTGAATTCATGAGCCACACCATTTGACTGCTCTCTAATGCATTTTGAAGAAAATAGTCACATTAACCACTATTTGTGCCTCTTTGATGACTGCATGGTAGGCAGTATGTCAACCACTGAAATAACTTCTTGAATCGACACCTTCTTGTGTCACTTGGATCGCTTCATCTACTTCTACATCATGGCCATTCTACTGTCAAGATTGAATTTATGAGCCACACCGTCTGCCTGCTCTTTGTTCTCTAGGCTCTTTGTCCTTTTCTTATCCTTCATCCCTCAGGGGTGATCTTCTGGTGGGTTGCTACATACTTTGGGCTCATTCGATGGTTGGTGCTCGAGCATTTAAAAACCAATAGTTTTTTTACTAGCTTAAATTTGATGTCCTCGGGCCCATCACCCCTGGACTTTCCTTTGGCTTCCTACCTTGCCCCTTTCACTGAGAATGCATCTACCTTTGACACGTGTTGTAATCTGCTGCTTGAGCACCTAGAAGACACTTTCAAATGTAGATGTTGACACATGGCAACTTCCACCGAACTGATAATGGGATGTGGTAGCGTTCGCTTACATTAGAGGGTCTTTTGAGAGTCAAGTGGACATTGACACGCGTCCACTTCTATAGAGCTCTTGGAAACTCATTTAGGCCCACCACAGGGGCTTTTGGTCTTTGAAATGCCCTTCAGCTATAGGGCACACCCTTGAACCAAGCCATTGAACCAACCCATTGAACCAAAATTGGTTCAACAGTTCAATTAGTTCAATGGTTCAACCACTGTGTGCTGATGCCAAGTGAACCAAGCCTAAAATCTATTCGTTTGAACCACTTGAACCACTTGTTGAACTATTTTCTTGAACCAATCCATTGAACTGAAGTGATCGAACCAAAGTGTTGAACCAAAGTCTTAAACTGAATACTTTAAACCAAAACATTGAACCAACCTGTTGAACCAGTTTAATGGTTTAACAGTTCAAGCGACTGTTGAGTTGAGGACGCTAAAATCTTTGTTAAACTAAGTGATGAACTTGAAGATTGAACCAAGCCCTAAAAATGAAGTGATCAAACTGTTGATTGAACTAAACCATTGAACTGTCGATTGAACCAAAGCTTGAAATGAAGCGATGGTTTAATGATTCAAAGATGCTAACCTTCCTTATGAATTTCTTTAGACAAAAATCCAAAGAAGCTTTGTAAAAACTTGCCCCTTTTGCCTGGTTCTTCAACTACTAAAAGAAAACCTGTAGAGTTCATAGAAAACCAAGCTTTGCAGAGTCCGTAAAAATCACCAAATTCATGCAAAATGAAAATTGAATTGGCCTAGAATAGTAGGGGAAGAAGGGGACCAATTTTTGGCCTATTGGGAAAAAAATGGTCAACAAATTGGTGACTCCTAGGGGAAGCATGCCTTCTATGCTTAGAAACCAGTTGCTTAAAAATCCATTGGGCACGGGGTTAGATTGTAACTTTAAAATCAGCAACAGCCCCGATAAATTTTATAATCAATCATGAAGATTTACCTTAAAGGAAATGAAAACAAACATAAAGCTAAGAAAACTACTTGAGTAAATATCACTTAGGGAAAATAGGGAAAGAAAACTGAAAGTAACCTACTATACATAGTTAACCGGGTATTTTTGATTCCCTCTTGGATCAAAAGGAAAAATTCTTAAGTCCCCTTCCTGGCAAGAAGACTTATGGTGCTAGGCAAACAACTGAATGAAAAGGAGATTTAGTGACCTGCTTCTCTTGCCCATCACCTGGATTGGTTAATATCCAATTGGAGATTCAAACATGCTTCTAATGTATACATACTTTGTTTGTTCTTGGAAGCTTGCCTCTTGTTGGTTCTTCAAGCTGGTGTATCTCATCAAGAAATCAATTGTTGTTGGCTCATCACTAGAAGCCCCTTGATACGCACCCTTGATTGGCTTGCTCTCTTCTACCTCATGCTCAAGTTCCATGGTATGACCATCCTCCTTGATGATTTCAAAGAAAGTATCTTCAGATTCACCAACCTCTTAGAGGGATAAATCTAAAAGCCTAAAGCCCCCTTGTAGACTTGTTTGAACCCCAATGCTACCTTCTCCACTCTTAACCAGCTCATAGCCTCCCTGAAGAATAGTATAGCCTACCTCAATGTCTTCAAAATAATCATTAAAAACATGAACAAGATATTTCCCATGCTCTTCCATGTCACTTAAGGTGATCTCCTCCTCATACATACTCATGAAGTCTCCTTGGTCAGTCATAAACTGAGCATAATCTATATCAGGCAAGGCCTGATAGCTTTCTTGGAGGTGTATGGATGGAATGTATTCAGACACAAAATCTGCTATTTGATCTGAAATGTCCATCACATGTTCACTGAAGAGACCTGCTCTAGACTCTAACTCTGTAATCCACCTATCCATATCTTCCTGGAAAAGCCTTTCCCAAAAGTCACAATCATCATCGGCAGTAGGAGCAGCCCCATATTCTCCAAGGTTTTGAGCAAAACCTTTCTCTTCTTCCTTTCTGCCCCAAGATTCCACTGTTTGCTTCCAACTCATGATCTTGGGATTGGGATCTTGCTCCTATGAATAGGCAGTAACTTTATCCTCTTCAAGGTCTTGAGCTGGTTCATGATGTTCCTTCTTCCAGCTTAGAATTTGGAGATCGTGTTGAAAGACTTGAGGAGGTTGGGGAAGATTTGGGAGGGTCTGCTCATGTACAAGAAGAGCTATTTGAAAAGAGGCATGCTAAAAATCTAGGCACATGGGATTGAGTGTAAGATCGATTGATGCATCAAATGAGTCATAATGAGTAAGTGCCATTTGATAGAAAGGATTTGGCACATAAGAGGAAGTTTTCTCTAGAATAGGAGAGGGCAGACCTTGGGCCAAAATTTCTTGGTTTTCATCCCTCCACTTTAGATTAGTGGAAGGGGTGTCTTTTGGCATCGGCTCCTCTACAAAGTCTGAAAACTCCATCTCTCTTTCTCTAAGCAGTCTCATCTTCTTTTCTAATTCCTCAATCCGCTTGGCCAAATCATCCTCATTTTGCACATCTTGGAGCTCGTGGGAAACACCATAGAGATGGGGAGTGCATGAAGATTGCCATGAAATGCAAGGAGCTTCCTGAGGAAGAGTGGGAGGGACTTGAAAAGGACTAACCTTATTTTGCACCTCGCACTCTTGGACAATGTCTTTCTCCTCCTTGCTATTCCATGACTCAACCACTTTATTTCAGCTCAAGATATTTGGACTGGGCATCTCCTTTGGGGGTGGTGGGGCCACAATGTGAGAGGGTAGTGAATATTCAGATTCCACTTCCCTCGCTACCAAAATGGACTATTGCATCTAAAGATTTGCCAATTCGATCTATCTATCAAGATTAGTCTTAAACACAAGATTTGTTATTTCAGAACTCTCCTCAACATGATTGGGGAAAGGACTTTGATAGGCTTGACTTAGCTCATAAGCAGGGGCTGTATATGACTGATATGATACATGGGGTAATGAGTATGTAATTTGATATACTTGGTAAGGCTACCTCTCATGAACACTCAGCTTCTCTTCCAAAGATGCAATCAAACCACCCACATCCAACATCTCACTTATAATCCTGTGCTAATTGGCTCTTTCAATAAGAGCCCATTCCTTCTTAACCTGATCCAGTGCATTCCTCACTTGATGGATGATATGATCAAGAATTTCTTGGCCACATCCCCGCCTGGTGTCAAGATATATTACATATTTTTCATATCCCAGCAGTGCTCACTTGAAGGTGGAAACGGGTTGATTGGCAAAGAGACTGGGTTGAGTGGGAGAAGTGACATATTGAGAAGACTAGGCATAAGGCTAATATAGCTTATGGTAGGGTTGAGACTAGCCATATTGAACCTGATAATGATCAACATAAGGCTGGTAAGGATCATAGCCATGTTGGCCAAGGAAAATAGGGTCCATGGCTTTGAATGATGGGGGTATACATACTAGAATATTGTTTCTTGATGGTACAGTACTAGAACTACTTAACCAATTGATTTAACATAGAGTCACCATTGGTGTTTGATTCAAAAGCCTCCAAAGGCTAGTTGGTCGAAGAACACACCAAAATTTCTTCAACTCTGTGGACACAACTTGTCTTAGTTGGTCCCACCGGGCGTGCCAAAAACTATTGACATAGTGGATTGCACCCTTGGCAAGAGGATGAGCTCCTGCTTTCCACATGCAACAATAGAAACACCCCTCTTGCCTGTGGGACTGGTGAAGTTAGAGGGGAGAGTCACTAGGTAAGGGCTAGCTCCCTTGGATGCATCTAATTTGTTCCAGTAAGTGCTAACATATATATATATATATATATATATATATATATATATATATATATATATATATATATATATATATATGGGGGGATGAAAAGGGAGAAAGATTGCAAGAAAAAAATCTACTCTAAAGGAGGTGATGCACCAAAATAAACCAAACTTCTCACACTCACACTTAAAATCAAACAAACACATACATACACTTCAAACTGGTAGAAGGACCAGGCTGCAAGAAACTTGGTAGGGAGGCTTTAATGGAAAATATAGAAAATAGAGATTCACCAAAGGTACTGTGAAATGTAGACTATATAGTAATTTCTTCTATTTTTGCACTTCCAAATACAACTCTCCTTGTCAGTTGCAAAAATGGCACCTTATAGACACCATGTATGTTGGTGTTGAACCTATGGAAGCATCAAGAAACAATGACTAAACACAAACTAACACTCAGACATACATAGAGATATCTAATCAGGATAGAGGTAAAAAATGCATGTATTGATTCAAGTGAAAATTTTCCAGGGCTACGCCTTACAAATGTGGAAGATGATTTCTCAAATGACAAGTCTCCAATATATAAAGGAAGAAAAGGGGCCTTTTGGCACCCTTTTTACAAGTGACCCATGCACCTTCCAAGCATTGGGATGAGGAAATCATCTGAATCTAATCTTGTGCTAGCTCTTGTCAGGATTTGAATTCATGAGCCACACTATTTGACTATTCTCCAAGGCATTTTGAAGAAAACCAGTTGTGTCAACCATTATTTGTGCCTCTTTGATGACCGCATGGTAGGCACTGTGTCAACCACTAAAATAACTTCTTTAATCGACACCTTCCTACATCACTTGGATCACTTCATCTGCTTCTGCGTCATGGCCATTCTACTATTAGGATAGAATTTATGAGCCACACCATCTACCTGCTCTTTGTTCTCTAGACTCTTTGTCCTTTTTTGATCCTTCAGCCCTCAGGGGTGATCTTCTGGCGGGTCACTGCATACTTTGGGCTCATTCCATGGTTGGTGCTTAGGCATTTAAAAACCAATAGCTTTTTTACTGGCTTAAATTTTATGTCCTCAGGCCCATCACTCCTGGACTTTCCTTCGGATTCCTAGCTTGCCCCTTTTGTTGAGAGTGCATCTACCTTTGACACATGTCGTAATCCAATACTTGGACACCTATAATACACTTTGAAATGTGGAAGTTGACACATGGTGGCTTCTGCTAAATTGATAATGGGACGTGGCAATGTCTGCTTACATTAGAGGGTCTTTTGAGAGTCAAGCAGATGTTGACATGTGACCTCTTCCACATAGCTCTTGGCAACTCATTCGGGCCCACCATAGAGGCTTCTAGTATTTGAACTACCCTTCAATTTTAGGGCACACCCTTGAACCAAGTCATTGAACCAACCTGTTGAACCAAAATTGGTTCAACAGTTCAATCGGTTCAACGGTTCAACCACTGTGCATCGATGCCAAGTGAACCAAGCCTAAAATCTGTCTGTTTGAACCACTTGAATCACTTTTTGAACTATTCGCTTGAACCAATCTATTGAACCAAAGTGATCGAACCAAAGTGTTGAACTAAAGTCTTGAACTGAAGCCTTTGAACCAAAATGTTGAACCAACCTGTTGAACTGGTTCAATGGTTGAAGCATTTATGATATTTACTTGTGATTTCTATGCATATTTCCATGTTTTAAGACCTTGTTTTAAACTATATTATTTTGAAATGATACATATAATAATAGTTATTCATGAAAATAGTTTTCAATGACAAGATGTTTGTTGTAATTAACAAATCATATAACATGTATTATTTTTATTTTCAAAGTCCTTCCATTTTTCTAATACTCAGAAGTAAATATAGCCAAGCAAACATGGTCAATGATAACAAGATGTGCAATGTAATAATCTACAAGGGATCAACATATTACATTTTTAGAATCATTTGGCTCATATCTAAGAAAAAATTAAGGTTTTAAGATAAATATTAATTATTCAAGGTAAGATTTATTTATAAAATTGTATGTCCTTGAATAATGGTTCAATGGAAATGATAATACCAAGTGAACAACTTATTGTATAGGAATTTGTTAATATTTTAGCATTACATTTCCTAGTGTACACAACATTTGGATAGAAACTATATTTGTTGTTACATGTTATTTTCATATTTTCTTAAAAGCATGCATGGTTTTTGAATTTCCCTTTGTCATATATGAGCTACATTATGTTGTTGTAGCATATAAATTTAAAATAAACTATGCATCTATATTATCTTGCCATAAATATGTAATGTTATATATAAAACTATTGCTCCATACTTGTGATGGTGTATGGGTGAGGAAAATGGTAGGTTGTTTAATTGTGTCATGTGTTATGTCTAGGTACTGGGACTCAGTCATGCCTAGGTCCTGTAAAAATGTTTTGAAGCTATCATAAGTAGTGTATCATTTTGTACTTAGTAACAAATAAATTTACTTCGATGTTGTAATTGCAAGTTAATTTTTTTATTTTAGATGGTTCAACTATTATTATTATTATCTATTACATTAAAAACTATGGAAAGTTTTATCTACAATTTTTTTCCCCACAAATCTTAGTATGATGGTGTAAATATAATTTTTCCACATCATCTTCTAGAATGTTAGTATCACAAGTTATGTATTTGTCTATGAAATATATAGTTATCAAATTTTTATCTTTAAAATATATTGGTCTATATTTTATCCACACTAACCAATGGTTATGAGAATTCCCTCTTTGTTTAAATCCCATTATGAAAATTTAGTCTATGATTTTTCTTATGAAAAATTCATCATTACATAACACTTGTATTAATACATTGATGCGATATCTATAATATCATGTTCACATAATTGGATATATTTTTGCAAGAAATGAAACATCATCATATTTGTTGAATTCGTCAAGTCTAGCATTTATCCTTGTTCTATATTTTAGATATAATTATTTTAATGCATTTATCATTGGTTTCCAATGATGTTCGGCACTTGTAAAAGTCAAGCATAGTGTTGGTGGTCCTAATTGGCATATCATGGCAAAAACATTTTTTTATACCTTACATGTAATCAAGAAAGATGCATATTTTTTTGAAATATACATATCCAATTTATGATTTAAGAATTTTTTCTAATTTTAGTTTGTATTTAACATCCCTTTCTAGAATATTTCTCTCCTTTAGTTATCCTTTTATAATTCAAACTCACACAATCTTTCCAACCTGATCTATGATTATTTTAATTGCTTTGAAAAACAAGTTGGTGAGGTGATATGTAATTGATGATTTACATATAATAGTTCCCATTGTGATATTTTTTGATATGTAAATATTGACACAATATCTCCATCATGAAGTTTTCTGAAGAAAAGTGTTAGAAAATACATTTCTTTAAAGTCCTTATCTTTAAAAATACCAAGTGGGTGATTGTCTTCAATTGATGCCATTAAAATAATCTTGTCTTGTAATTCAATAGTATATTTTGAGTCATCTATGTCAAAACACATGCTCATTTCATTATATTTATTGGGTTAAGATTCATTAGAGACATTATCACTATTTGTATCGTTGTTCATGATAGTATCATCTATGATTAGTTTCCAATCAAAATTAATTTGGACATTGTGAGAAATGTATAATTTTATTGTATAAAGTTCTTGTAATGATTTCATAATAATCCATGGTTGAACAACTATTTCTTGATATGTATTTTTTTATTATAATCACCTTTCAGGATCTATAGCGATTATTATTCTTTCATATGTAGATCTTGACAATGTTTTTTGAATTTTATCAACATTCAATGGAGCATTGATAATTAGACCTTTTAGTCCAATTTATGGTTTGAAATATCCTAGGTCTCTTATTTTTTAAACTCTATTATCAATTGAACAAGTTTTTCTTCAATATCTAATAACATAAAAATAGTTTTTAGTAACATTTTTTTGTATAATATTAATAGGTGTTGAAAATATGGGAAGTATTCCAATCTTCAATAATTGGTTATAATTTGCACATATTTTATTTTTAAAAATGAATTTATTTTTCTCCATTAATTGTTGGCATGTGTCTTTTTCATCTTGATTAAAAAGTATCATATTGTGATTAAAATGTAGTTGTTTTCAAATAAAACAAATATGTATGGGGGTGTCAAAAAAAATTTGTTGAAAGTTTCTATTTATTTTCTAATAGGATTCTTGATGAGTTTCTTGTCTATGGAATTTTTATGTGAAATTTTCAATGTCTTAAGTAAATATTGATTTTTATTTGTATTGTGATTATACAATCAGTCAAAACTTGGAAGTATTCTATAGTTTGTTGTTGTATTATTAATGGCTCATAACGTAAATGATTTATATTTGTTTAAAAAAATAGTAATGTTTTATATGACATTTTATTAAGAATAATCATTATATATTTTGATAATATATTGACTTGTTGATGACCATAGACAAGCTGTTACTTTCAATAAATATGAAATCCATTGAATAATAAAGTCATTACCCTCTATTCCACCATCATCATAAATTGAATTTGGTTTGACAATGTACGTCTACCAATTTGTAATAACCAAAATGCCTTTAATAAAATTATCCATTAGGTTTGTTTCTAAATAAGCATATGTTTCCATATCTCTAGAAATAAAGGCATTCAAAAGGTATTGTGTTATATAAATCATAAATATTGTATGTTGAAATCCTTCTTTGTATGACAAACAACATTGAATATGTTATTTCCATAATAGGATGTGTCTTCTAACATTTTTATCATTTCATATAGTTTTAGCTTTTCAACATTTGCTTACCAATAAAAAGGAAGCATAGTATAGGTTCTTCATAAAAATATTTATCTTAAGGGACATATATAATTTTTTAATCTTATTTATTAATAATAGTTTGAAATGTCCATACACAAGGTCTTGATCATGAGAAAGAATAAAATATAGAGGTAAATGTAATCTTTTTATTAAAGTGTTAAGTGTATGTAATGGGAAATGTAATAGATCTATACATCAATCCTATCTCAGAGAAGATAAATCCTACTTACACTTACGATTGTGGATACATTATATATTCAGGTTCATGACCAATATGGATATCCTAGACCTAGCCAAGGGATGTCTTACCACAATAAATTCAGTAGGGAGGGTTCCAAAGCCTCTAGTCAATCAAAACTATGTAATAACCCTAATAGGTCCTATGTTTTCATATTCACTAAACTAATATCAAGTAATGTAAAATATAATCTAGTGATCATCAAAGCTTATGGAACAAAGTGGGGGTTAGTAAACATGCATAGAAGACATATACTCATGACATGTATATAGAATCATAATGCATGGGAGAGAAGTACAAATTCATATCTATCTATTATCATAAAGGAGGAACAAAGTTAGGAATACTTAATTTTGAAGATGAACCCACGGAGCCTTAATGTCTCCATTGACTAAAATACTTTGTAAAGGGTTATTATGATATGTAAGGATGAAAAGGATAAATTATATCTAGGATACATGACCTATCATTTCATCCAAAAGACTTCTCCACAAGACAAGATTTATATCTCCAAAGAAAATATGAAATCCTAAGCTATGCTCCTCAAGTATAATGGTGGATAAGTAGATGCATAATATATTCCTCTTCTTCTTCTCTTCTATTAGAAATGGAAAAATGGATGTATTTATATAGGTGGATCTAACCCTAGTCCTTTTTGAAAGTTTAGGATGACATGTTCGACCCAATAAACATTATATTATTATTGAAAAAAATAATTTAGATCTTAGTCTAGGTCAGCCAGGGGCTAACCTAGACCCTAAATAAGTTTTATCAACTAGAGTACAAGTCTGATGGGGCTAACAGTGTAATGTAAACCATAACAAGGATTTTAGTCTAGGGAAAAATTACTAGAGGAGTGTGAAAAAGAGGAGGTAAAGATTAGGGAAATGTTTTTAGGATATGGGTTTGTAGATACCAAGTGGTAGTAAGGATATGGGTTTGTAGATATGTTTTAATTTTAATTTTAATCTTAGATATATAAAACTAGTAGCATGTGATTATAATAGATAGATTGTGAGATACATATGTGATCTAATATCTATCTAGCTTTGATTTTCTATATTCATTGATAGAGGAGATCAGATGGGAATCCATGGTCATGGCTATGTACCATAACATTTTGGATGGGGTATTGATACCATACGACCCCACCATATTGGATGATGTTTTAGTACCATCTACCCTAACCCAAGTAGGCTAGTTTAGACTAGTGGGAGAGAATATGAGGTAGTTTTAGACATGAAAGGATGGATTATAGCCACTAGTAGGGGTGGGAGCAAGATAGGCACAAGGATGGTAGGCCTTGGTTGAGGAGAGAATAGTGCACATGGTTACCATGATCTAATTTAGATAGGTACAAGCCCAGGTGGCCAACCTATAGGGACATGTAGCAAGATTTAGATCCCAAACTATCTCATTACAATGTGCCATGTAGATGGGATAGTGTTAGGCATCTATGGGAAACATGGCTAGGCCACATGATAGGCATGACAGAGCCCAATCGTAGATCTAGAACTATGTATTTAATATTTTTTACCTTGTATTATATAAAAACATAAAATATATAGATATGTATTTTGACAATTAGATTTTATCTCATTTGGGTTGTATTTTATTGTGGATGTTGATGCATAGATATATTTATTTATAGCACATGTCTTTATCTTTTGTTGTTATGATATGAGAAGTATATGTGGAGTGTTTTCTTTTCTAGCATTATGTGATACACATGCATGGTTAAAAATAAAAAGGCAAAAATGACTGGAAAAGTATAAGTAATAAAAAATATATACCCCACACTATATCATGATGGTAAATGTGTAATAACAAAAGAAGATTAAATATAATAAACCAAATGTGGTAAAATAGATAGCAAAATGTTTTTAAACCATGAAAAAATTTGCACCAAATAAAAACCAATAAAACCATACTATATCACATTGGAAAGTATGAAAATAATGTAATAAAATGGAAAGCATGAGAACACCAAATGGTATAAAAATGAAACAATTAAGTCAGTGAATCGTACTAAATCATGTTGGGAAGTGTAAAAGAGAAACAAAATTATAAAAATGAACTTAAATTGATCACACTAATTCAAGCTGGGAAGTATGAAAAACTTAAGAAAAAAGTTTGTATTCTTACATGCAATTAGAAAATAAGAAGATCAAAATGAAATATCAATGAAGTAATCATAAAACATACTATATCAAGATGGGAAGCATGTTAATGACATGTGACTGATCCAGGTGGATCCATGTACTGTTCCATTTTGAAAGTCTTCAATTTTTGGTCAAACCACTTACACATCGAAGAATTCATTGAGAGATTTTTGGAACTTCTTTTAGAATGCAAAATGGAGTCTGGATGCTCGAGATATAGCTTGTTGAATTTTTCTTATGACAAGCGAATAATGAGTGTTGAAAAGTGATGTGGCATTGTTTAAATACGCCAAGTGGACAAATAACCATTTGACATGTGGTAATATGAATTTGTGCAAAAAAATTGGTTTGGTGTTTGGTTTATTGATAGCCTCCAGTCTTTAACATGTGGTCATATGAGGATCTATGGGCCCCTCTATTTGCTCACTGGGGGCCCTCAATGAGGGTTAGCATACTCTTATGGAGGGGTGCCTTGGCCTCATAATCTTCATATATTATAGTTTATGAAATTGTATTTAAGTTACAAATTAATAGAAACCCCATCAATGTGGGATAAATGTTTTAAGATTTGTAGTAAGGAGCCTCAAACCAACACGTGGTAGAGCCACAAGCCATCAACCTAAGATACCATGCCATCCACCTTCGCCACATACACCATGTGAAGACCAAGTCCTAACCAAGGATTCTCTAATGGTGACCTAAGTATAGGATCAAGCTAAGCTTAGTGCCTAAGTCTCCTCCAAAAGGGACATCGATATTATGTAAGGAGGCCACCAACCTTAAAAAAGACTTGATGCCATTTCCCATTTACAAATGTGGGATAAAGAAATAAGTCCAAAGTGCCAAAAGAGAAGGCCTATGCCTTGAACATTTCACCTATTGTGCCAAAAGGATAAGCCTTGACTACTTTGGATATGGGGTTCGAAGTGCTACAAAGGGAGCAAACTTCCATTTGAAGGGTAGTAATTAGCTGACTGTGTAAAGATAATAAAGAAGGTTAGGGACCTGATAATGCCTTGTACGGCCTTGGGCCATTAATGATAGGTCTGAGAGATGTTTTTATAGGTAGGTAGAGACTAGAGAAGGAAAATTGAAGACTTGTAATTATTTTTTAAGCTATTTGTTGCATAAAATTAATAGAAACAATCCTCACTTTGAATGGACCCAGAGACGTAGGTTATTGAAGCTGAATGCTATTATCAATTCGCTAGTGAGTTCTTCTAATCTTATTTTCTATTTTTTTAGTTCTGATCTTCATTTTAATTTTGGTTATTATTTATTTATTAAATTTTTTAATGAAAAATTCAAGAAATTAGTAGATATTTTAAATGCAAGAGTGTGTTATTCAATTTTGTGACACTTGCATTTTCAGTTTTCATATCAGATTTTGGTATCAGAGCGGTTGTTATTTAATAGTGGTTACTAGTGTATGTTAACAAGGTCTAAATCCAAAAAGGGTGAAGGAAAAATCATTGAGTATAATCCATAGATTGACTCAAGGCATGCTTTAGGGATGGCTGAAGAAGAGATGGAATCCAAACAAGCTTTTTGTCGAGCCTTTATGGAGATGAGAAGCATGGTTGAGGAACTTTACCATGGTACATAAAGGAAATTTGAGAATGAAAAATAAGGTGATTCACAAGAATTTAAAGGTAAATAAACTAAAAACCCATCTTCATCAGATGATGGTAAAAAATTGTGGAATCTCTCCCTTCACTAAAATTGGATATTAAGTTTGAATTACCAATGTTTAATGGCAAAGTTAATGTCAAAATTTTAGATAATTAGGTCAAGTAGATTGAATTTTATTGCAAGGTCCAAAATATTGCAGGAGATGAGTCAAAAATTCATTTGGCTACTCTTCGTATGGGAGGCACAATTCTCATCTGGTCAGAGATTAAGTTGAAGGAAGCTGAGCTTCAAAAAGGTAACTCAATTTCTACTTGGAATGAATTTATTGAAGAACTCAGAAAGCAATTTTATCCTTTAGGCTATATGTAACAAGCCATGATGGATTGGCAAATTTTTAAACAAGGTAAAGACCAAAATTTTCAAGATTACACACAAGAATTTAGGAGAAAAGCTTTACTTTTGAATGTTCCACTTTACACATAAGAAACACTACTAAAATATATAGGTGGGATACATAGTTACTTAAGACATATGATTCTTATGTTCAATACCACTAATTTAGATGCATTATGTGTACAAGCCACTCATTTAGAGGCTAGAGGAAAACAATCAAAAGAATCTTTTCCTAAAGTTAAAAGTAAGCAATCTAATGTTAAGCAATCCAAAGGGGAAAGTTCATCAGGAAAAGGTAAACAAAAATCCACTTTTACTATTAAAAAATAAGAAGGAAAACCATTTTGTAATCATTCTAAGAAAAATCATGATGAGTCTAAGTGTTGGAAACTACACCCTGAGTTAAGGCCTAAATGGTTTCAAAAGAAGGAAAATAAGACTAATGCTATGGTTCAAGATTTAGGTTCAGATTCAGGTGATGAAACTAAGATCATAGCCATGGGATTACATAATGATTCTTCTCTTTTAGTTTCTAGCACTAAGCTATCAAATGATGCATCTTCTTATAAATATAATTCTGTGCATGTTGATAAGAAAATAAATGAATTGTTCCACATTAGAATTGTTTCAAAACATACTAAGATTGACACTCTATTTGATAGTGGTTCTCAAGCAAATTTAATTTCTAAAGATGGTGTTAAGAAATTAGGCTTACAAACCAATCCCCATCCAAAGCCTTATCCACTAGGTTGGGTGTGTGACAATGCAAAGCTACAAGTACCACAAACTTCTAGACTGAGGTTTGCCATCACATCCAAGTTCGTGGATGAGGTTGAGTTGGATGTTGTCCCTTTGGACATATGCAAGATTATTTTGGGAAGCCCATATATTTATGACAAAGAAGAAATATTTTATAGAGAGGAGAATAATTAGTTTCTTGTTAAGGATGGCATTGAATATATAGTCAGAGCACATCACATTAAAAGAAGTCTTTCCTTGGTTACAATAGAGCAAATGAAAATACTAGTTAATTCAAGTAAGACTTTTTTTCTCATGTTGATTAAGTCTAATTAAAAAGAATATTCTCAGGCCTTGGACAATTGTGATCCTTAACATAAGAATGAATTGGTTGAAATCATTTCTACTTATGATGATATGTTTCAGGATCATAAGGGTTTGCCCCTTAAAAGGGGAGTTCAACATGAAATTCAGCTATTGCAGGATTCTCCTCTCCCTATCATTGGCATGTATAGGTTATCAGTGGTGGAAAATGAGGAAATCAAAAAATAGGTAATGGATCTATTGGATAGAGGTATTATTCATCCAAGTTCATCTCTTGTTGGTTCACCAATTATTTTAGTGCCAAAGAAAGATGGCACTTGGCAAATGTGTGTTGATTTTTGTGTTTTAAACAAAATTACTATTAAGAATCATTACCTTCTTCCTTGTATTGATGTTTTTTGGATCAATTAAAACATGTTATTTATTTCACTAAGCTAGATTTGAGAAGTGGATATCATCAAGTAAGAATTAATGAAGGTGATGTGTGGAAAACCACCTTCAAAACAAAATAGAGATTGTTTGAATGGCTTGTTATGCCTTTTGAGTTGTGTAATGCCCCGACTGCATTCATGAGATTGATGAATGATGTTTTTAGATAGTTCTTTGATGATTTTTCATTGTTTACTTAGATGATATATTGATTTTTAGAAAGTCTTTGGAAGATCATGTGATCCACATTAAGAAAGTCATGGATGCATTATGAAGGGAAAAACTTTATTTAAAAATGTCAATATGTGAGTTTGGAAAAACCTCTTTGATATACTTGGGTTATATTGTAGGACATGGTAAATGGAAAATTGATCCTAAAAAAGTGGCAGTCATTGTTAATTGGCCTACACCCACTAATACAACTGAGGTTAGAAGTTTTCTTGGTGTAGTATAGTTTTGGAGAAAGTTTATTGTTCAATTTTCATATATTACATCACCTTTTCATTCTTTGACAAGTGTGAAATAAGTCTTTCAATCGGGAGGCAAGCATCAAAAGGCCTTTGATACTTTGAAAGAAAAGATAAGTACTAGTCCAGTCTTGGCACTTCTTGATATACAACAACCATTTGAGATCAAGACAAATGCAAGTGAATATGCTATGGGAGCTATTTTAATGCAAGGTAAGAAACCAATTTGTTATCATTCTGAAACCTTCACAAGTGTAGTAAGGAAATATCCAACTTATGATAAGGAATTTTATGCATTGGTTCAAAGTGTTAAAAAATGGAAACATTACGTAATGGTCAAATAAATAATAATACATATAGATCATCAACCCTTACAATACCTCCAATCAAAAACTAAGCTACAACAATCTAGACATTTTCATTGGGTGGGTTTCTTAAAAAAAATTCATCTTATGATTAAGTATAAAAAAGGTATTTAGAATAAGGTTACAGATATGCTATCTAGGCCTCCTATGGTTGTTACATCTATTCTCTTACAACATGGTCCTTTGTCTCATGAAAGCTATAAAGAATAGTATATTAATGATCTTGATTTTTAGGATGTATATAAAGACTTGATGAGTAGTAGACAAGTAAAAGAATTAAACTATCATGTACATAATGATCTTTTGTATCATTTGGGTAAACTTTATATTCCTCAAAATGAGAGGGTGCACATGATAAGAGAATCACATACTTCTCTCATTTTTGGTCATTTTGGAGTTGCTAAAATGGTTGCACATTTAAAAATGTATTGTTACTGACCCTATATGTAGGAAAATGTTGTCAAATATATTAAGGGATGTACTCTTTGTTCCACAAGCAAACCTAGTAACATGAAACTAGGACTTTACACTCCTCTACCTGTTCCTACTCGCCCATGGTAAAGTATCTCCATGGATTTTGTGGGGGGTTTGCCTATGAAACAAATAAAACATGACTATTTATATGTGGTTGTGGATAGATTTATCAAGATGTGTTTTTTGATTCCTTGCACTAAGCAAATTACTGGGGAAGGCACTGCACACTTGTTCTTTAAACATGTATGGGTTCATTTTGGGTTGCCTAATTCAATTATTTTTTATCATGATTCTTGATTTATCAGGGAGTTCTGGTCAACTTTGTGTGGACTAATGGACACTAAATTAAAAAAGAGTAATATATTTCATCCATAAACCGATGGGAAAATAGAGGTTGTGAACTACACTATGGTACATTTACTTAGGGGTTATAACAATAAACATCCAAAGTTATGGGATAAATAATTGTGTTACATACAACATGCATATAACTGGGCACTTCATTATTCTACTATGAAATCTCCATTTGAAGTTTGTTATGGTTACTTGCCTAAATCTCCTCTAGATGTTTGCTATGGACAGGATATAGCTGTTCATGAACCAAAAGAAGCCATTCAAGCTAAGAAGTTCATTAAACAAATACAACTCATACATCAGACTATTCATACTCAATTGGAGAAAATTCAAGCCAAGTATAAAGCCAGACATGACAAACATCATGTTGACACAAATTTGTTGTAGGTGATATGGTACGGCTTCACATCAGTAAGGAAAGACTGACAGGTGAAGGTAAAAATTTGAAACCAATCTGGTATGGTACTTTTTAGATTATGGAAAAAATTGGCACAAATTCTTTTTGGTTAGATTTTCCATCTTATATGCATATTTATTCAGTTGTAAATGTGGAAAATTTAAAATTATATGAGCCTCTAATGATAATTGATCATCATGAAAGTGTATCCATTCCTACTATTGATGATTTTGCTCTTAAATATCTCAAACAATTACAGGAAGATACTATTCTTGATAGGAATGTGTGGACTTCATGAAGAGTTGATGTTGAGTATCTTTGTGTTGGTCTAAAAGGGATGCACTCAAACAAAGCCAAATGGATGGAAGCCAGAGGGGTGAGGGAGAAAAACCCTCACCTCATAGGTGGATCCATGTACTATTGCATTTTAAAAGTCTTCAATTTTTGGTCAAACCACTTTCACATCAAAGAATTCATCAAGAGCTTTTTGGTGCTTCTTTCAGAATGCAAAACAAAGTCCACATGCTCGAGATATATCTTGCTAAATTTTTCTTGTGATAGGCTAATAATAAGTGTCAAAAAGTGACATGGAATTTTTCAAATATACCAAGTGGACCAATAACCATTTGACACATGGAAATATAAATTTGTGCAAAAAAATTAGTTTGGTGTTTGGTTTTTTGATAGCCTCTGGTCTTTGATAGGAGATCATATGAGGATCTGTGGGCCCCACTATTTACTCACTGGGGGCCCTCAGCGAGGGTCGGCACACTCTTATGGAGGGGTGCCTTGGCCTCATAATCTTCATATATTATTATTTTTGAAATTGTATATAAGTTAAAAAGTTTGTAGAAACCCCATAAATGTGGGATAATTATTTTCAGCTTTGTAATAAGGAGCCTCAAACCAACATGTGGTAGAGCCACAAACCATCAACCTAAGCTACCACGCCATCCACCTTCACCACATACACCATGTGAAGACCAAGTCCTAACCAAGGATTCTCTAATGGTGGCCTAAGTATAGGCTCAAGCTAAGCTTAGCGCTTAAGTCTCCTCTAAAAAGGACATCGACATTATGCAAGGAGGCCACCAACCTTAAAAAAGACTTGATGCCATTTCCCATTTGTAAATGTGGGATAAAGAGATAAGTCCAAAGTGCCAAAAGAAAAGGCCAACACCTTAAACCTTGCACATATTATGCCAAAAGGATTAGCCTTGATTACTTGTGCTATGAGATTCAAAGTGCTATAAAGGGAGCAAACTTCCATTTGAAGGGTAGTAATTAGCCGACTATGTAAAGAGAATAAAGAAGGTTAGAGACTTGATAATGATTTATATGGCCTTGGGCCATTAATGATAGGTTTGAGAGATGTTTTTATAGGTATGTAGAGACCATAGAAGGAGAATTGAATACTAGTAATTATTTTGTAAGCCATTTTTTGCACAAAATTAATGGAAATGGTCCTCACTTCGAAGGGACCTAGAGACATAGGCTATTGAAGCCGAACTCTGTTATCAATTTTCTAGTGAATTCTTATGATTTTATCTACTATATTTTTAGTTTTGATCTTCATTTTAATTTTGGTTATTATTTCTTTATTAAAAATTTAATGGAAAAGTCAAGAAATTAGTAGATCTTTTAAATGTGACAGTGTGTTATTCAATTTTGTGACACTTGCATTTTAAGTTTTTAGATCAATGACTCATGATCAATCATGACTTATCTCAAATTTTACACATGTAATTTCATTGTGACTTGGGTATTAGAAAATTTTGTGAGGAACGCCTGGCCCTATCCAATGTCTTACACTAAAAATTACAAAGGGAACACTAGTGAGGTGGAAACAATGGGGAAAATGTGAAATTGGATGTTTGAAATGGTAATTTGGTAATTTGTGATGAAGGCCTAGTCCTATCCAAGGTCTTACACTACAATTAACAAATGGAATCCCTAGGGGGAGTGATATATGAACATAACATTATTCCTCAATGGGAAATATTAGGATTATGTGAAATGAAAGAGGGAATTTAAAAAGAACATAGGCATCTATGTCAAGACCTTAGGAAACATGAGGCAAAGTAAAGACATAGAAAGACAATAAGTGACTAGTGACCATCAATAGACAAATGATACCCATCCATAGTAATCACAAAGTTTTATAAAGATCGAATCATGTTTCTTGTTTGAATAAGAAAATGTTAAATGGACTTATCTTCCCATATTGTATTCCTTGTTCCTCATGACCTCTTATAGAGTTATTAGTCTACTACGAAGATTGGGTACTTGTGTGAGAAAGTAGGTAGTACTAAAAGATTTTTTAATTATCCTTTCCTAATTTAGTGGCCTACCACACCCTAATGAATCTTTAATCTATCATGAGTCTAATTGTAGAGTTTGAGATTTGATTAGAAAAAAGAGATGTGCTTTGAATCACATCTTTTAGGGTGATTTTGAATTTTGAAGTTTTTAATGTTGCCTTTGGTAACATTACCTTTTTTTAAAATGATTTGGATTTTAAAAATTTATGGCTTTTAAGGTTCCTCCTCCAAATGGGCTTGGAATGACCAATAATGAGACTGATACACACAAATGAGTTTTAAACTTTGGCTTAAAATAAGATAAGTATTCAAAGACATGACTGACTAAAATACTTAGGCTTACCTATGAACCAACATGTTATCTCAAGTTTCAACCATGTGTATGCTTAGTTTGCAAAAGGAATAAGGGTAATAAAGGGAGATCCAAGATGGACTGATAAAATGAGATTATAATGAGATGAGTTGTTTGTTAACGATCACATTGAAAATAAGGACTAAGCAGAGAAAGGTTTGTGTAACCAAGTCACAATAATGATTATCTATGTTATAGAGATAAGGTAGCAAACAATCATGAAAAAGAGACAATATATCCATAGAAAATGAACTCATAAAGAAAATAAAGAATGTAGGAATGAAAAGACTCTGTAATGGATCATAAGGATAGAAAATGACACCATATATAACATACAATGTGATATATAAATAACCATATAAGGTAGATAATAATTTGACAAGTGTTAAATGATATAAAGTATATAAAATCTTGGAGCACATGTCCAATACAAAATGAAGAATAAAGTGAAGGAACACCATATTTTGTTTATAAATACTGGTAAATTTGTTCACAAGCATTATCCATAACATCTGATAAATCTAAGTGAATTTTAAATTTAACTATAGTGAGGGTATTATAAATCTTCAGAGAAAGATAGGAAAATACCTCTCATCAAATCTCCTTGATAAAAATATAGGCATGCCTAAAGGATCGTGCTCATGAAGGCCATCATGCATGGGATACTTAAGATAAAGAATAAGAGTGGAATTTGTGGGACATGAAGGAGTCACTAGTGGAGAAGGGGCCATAGGTGAAGGAGGATCCAAAGGTGGAGGGACCATAGGTCGAGTAACCATAGGTAGATAAGCCATAGAGTAATAAGGGGGAGCCTTCTTGTGGGGTAAATTTGTGGGAGGAGGGATAGTAGGTGTAAGAATGGTCATAAGGTGATCCTAGAGATGTTGTTGAAGGATGTAGCAATGATCAGTGTGATGGGTACCACATTGGTGCCATAAACAATATACCTCTCCATATTGAGGAATATATTTAGGTAATACCTTCAAGGGAGGTATATCCTTGTCTATAGGCTGAGGAAGAATAGGATACAAGATGTCTATATATTGTCTAAGCTTATGATAATGAGTAGATGAATTATTATCTATGCTAAGAAAGTAATAGATACACTTATTAGTAGACTTTGTGGGTGTACTAATAGAGGGAATGGAATTAGAAGCTAGGGAAGACTGGTATAATTTATAATCTTTAGTCCAATGACTAAAAAATATATGAATGTCATAATATAACTGATTAACCCAGTGGTGGTAAAGGAAGTAGGCCATCACTAAGGGGAGGCGAGGATGGTTGAGAGACTAGATGAGGTGCAACTAAAGGAAAAATACGATCAAAAGTAGGAAGAGACTCAACTAAAGGGAGAGTGGGAATATGATCTATACTAGGCTCACTTGAGGGAGGAACATGATGCAAATAGGGTTGAAGGATGGTAGCAACCATATCAGGGGTAAGCTAGCTATAGGGATCCTAAATCTAGCAAAGTGATAAGGACCAGTCATATCATGAGCCATAAGAATGATCCTAATAGGTTATTCAAAAATTAGAGGTGTGTGTACCATCTTCACACTTATAATAAGAGGAATAATGCTAAAATTAGGAACTATATAATATGAAATGTGATAAGATAAATGGAAATACCAAAATAAAGAATAAATCTAATGAAGGATCTTAGTATCTCAATCCTAAACAAGGCTTCCTAAAAATGGGTCATCTAAGGTATAACCATCATCATAGTAAGGTGTATGAAGATCAATTACACAAGTAGGGATGACCTTCTCTTTGGAGGTGGTGTGATGAATAGAGTGTCGAGTCTTAGTTAAGACTATGGGTATATTTTCACTAGGTTGTTGATGGGAATACAACTTTAGAGAAGGTGGGAGATGGGAAATGAGATGAGGAGAGAGATCAAAATTTTTTATGTTGATTTTAATCTCATTAAGCTCATCATCATCAAAATATAAGAGGTTAGGTGGTATATTATCAATGATTTTGGGGTGACCATGGTAACCTCACATAGATTTGATAGGTAAATTAAAATGTTGAGATTCTCAAGATGGAAAATTCAATAAGGGTTTAAGGGTTTTAATTTTGAATACACCATGGTCTTGGAATTATTTAAAATTCTAAGGGTTAGTCTCACATTGAATCCTATATATTGCACCATTATGAGGGAACATGACACATTGATAGGCAAAAGAGTTGACAAACCTCATGTAATGATTCCATGGTCTACCAAGAAAGATATTATAAGAGAGAAGAAAATCAAAGATCATAACATTCACTTTAACAGTGATAAGTGGGATGGTCATAGGGAACCACACACAACGTAAGGGAGGCATTTTCCTTTGGTAATAACCTTGATACATGTTATGTGTGGACTTAAGATTACATTTATAATATCTAAGGGTTTTAATAAAGTTGATTCATACAACACAAGACTGAAACCTCATCAATTAAGGCATGCTTAACTTGAATGTCTTCAATTTGAATCTTATAAAGAGGGGAGGATCATTTTCACGAATCAAAATTTCACCAAGAATCATAAAAGTAATAAGAAATTTGAGAGAGAGAGAGAAGTGTCCATTATCTCATCAATGTGTATAGATATCTCTTTGAACTATTGTAATATGCTATATTCTATCCCAAATAAGGTATATTCACATCCTGATAGGGGAGGATGAGGGATGTTCATTTTGAATAGGAGTTACATAAGATAGTTACGATGATGTAGAGAATTATGCACGAGTTCAAGACATAGAATTTGAGATGGGAAATTAGTAAGTTATATGATAGGATCCCATTCATCATAACCCATGATTGGACCATTAGATAGAGGTGTGTAGTGTTGGATGAGTTCCTCAAAATTAGGATAATAAGTTCATGTAAACTTGTGTTGATATGATAAGAAAATTTTTATAGGGGGACAAGTTGGTTTAATATCATGAGAAGATGAGGTAGTTAATGCAGGTTTGGTTTTTGATAGATTTTAAGTAGTGTTATAAGGTTTAATATCATTGGTGATGGGTAAAGAGGTTTGAAAAATTGTATAAATGGTATGAGAAGTGTTATCTAATAGAGGTGTGTGCATTTATTCATCAAAATAGATAAGGTCCTCTTTCCCCAAATCTATTAGGTGAGTTGGGGAAGAATTTTAGATAACACAGAAAGTGTGAGATGATTGGTGTGTATGGGTGGGATGATAATAAATTCACGAAAGTACCCTTCACATATTAGTCATGTTAACCACATTCTCTTCAAGAGTTATGTCTATAATACTATCAATGTTATTGGTAGAAGGGGCATGCTTATCATTATCATCTTCGTGATTTGGAAGAGGGTCTTTGTAGATAGCTAGATGATCATTAACTTGGTTCAAATATTGATTTTTGCTTTGTGTTTTTTGAGCTTTGAATATAATTTCATAGGATTTTTGACATTTATTAATTGGGGAATCATGGTCAAAATTGGGATCAAAGAGGAAATCCATAGCTAAGTTATGAAATTGCCTATAAGTTTCATGAGAGTGACACTAATTAGTATGAAACCAACATAATTTATTTGTATCATACCATGATTTAATAGGGTGAGTGGGATAAAGATCTCATAGGAAAGGCCTTAATATATTTTTTTAGTTCGTATAAGGATAAATGATTATAAAGATTGATGTTACTGGTTGGAGAAAAGTGAGGATTAGGGATGTGGTTAGGAGAGGAAGCTTATTCTAGAGCATGGTCATTAGCAATGTCTTGAATATTATGAATGGTATCATAGGAATCAATCACACCATTGTTAGTAGTGTGATGAATTTTATTTTTGATGAGCATGAAAGTGCTCATATGAGGTTGGGATGTCTCGAACTAATGCATGACAAAATTTGGGCACTTATCTTGGTCAATGGCCTCTTTTAAAGTTCATGCAGAGAGATTCCAAACTTTATATTGAAACCTAGGATAAAAAGAATTAGTGAATAGATGAAAGGATTTAGCATCTTCCATGTTGTGTGCATGCTAGTTAGATAAGGTCTTCCACTATTTGATGAAATCTTGCATGGTTTCTATCTCAAGTTTCTTACAATTAGTAAAATAACCCACGATATTTTTAGGGAGGTCACTAGTTTGAAATTCTTATACTAGATCATTAATTAGATCTTCAAAACTAGTGATGGAATGATATTTGAATTAGTTATACCAATCTAAATAATCTCTAGATAGGGTATTTGTTAAGAGCCTGGTAGCAACAAAAGTGTTTAACTTGACCCAATCTTTGTATATATTTACAAATGTGTTTAAGTGAAAGGTAGGATCAGTTGACACATTTTAACTAATGATAGGGGTGATACCTTCTATATCTATTTTATCAATTAGAGGTGTCAGAGGTTTTTTTTTAAGGTGGTTGATTATTTTGTTAAAAAGAGGTGGTTGAGGGATAATATTTCCATGGGAATACCTATGGGGGGATAGGGGAATTTTGGTTATGCAATCTTCATGGAACCTATTGAGGGTGATTCTGGAGATGAATAAGGTGATTATACATTTGCATCATTTGGTTGGCATTATTATCTTGGAAAGCATTCACTTGGTTAATAATTTGCAATAAAAGTTGATGGATTTGAGTGGTATTATTCATATCATGCAAAGCATCAACACTGGTATTAATGACTTGAGTCCCACTATGAGTAGTGATATGTGTGCTAGTAGTACCTTGAAAGGTATTTTTATAAAAGGAGGCACTATTAACATGATTATATTGGGTTGTAAAAGATTCACTAGTAGAAGGATTATAAGAAGAATCACTGGTGTCATGATTACCATGGGTAGAAAATGATACATTAGTGGAGGAATTGAGAAGACAAGTTCATGGAAAAGGCCCACTATATGTATAACCTATCATGTTAGTAGAGATACTTTGCATGGAGGTTGAATAAATCAAGGAAGATGAGGTCATTATATGAGAAGGGGTCAAAATAGAAGTAAGAGGTTGAAATGAAAATAATTTATTACCCCTAAATCTATGTGAGAATGTGGGGGAAGGTGAATGGGGTTCTTCTACTTGACCACTTATCATAAGGTGATAAATATTAGAAGGGTCTTTTCCTTGATGTTGAGAAAATTCATTAATGAAGAAAAGTAGTCCTATAGTATACTCTAATTTAGGATGATCTTCTAAGGAGAATATAAGGTTGTGAATTTAAGAGTAACAAGGAGGAGTCACATAATTTTTAGTGTGACTGGCCACATGCACATTAATTTCATCTAAAGTAGGATCCATAAGATGTTTATGGGGAAACCAATTGGTATTGGTAAAGATCATCATATTTATTGAGTTCAACTCTATGTTATCCTCAAACAATAATTTCATGATGAGAGAGAAATGTCAAGGACAAAGATGATGAAGAGATAAAGTTAACAAATATAATATAGATTTGTGTAGGTTAGCTATGTTCTAAAACCCAATAGGTAGATAAGAATATAAATTATTTTAGATTGAATATGTATTCCAAATATGGAGATAAAATGGGCTAATAAGGATACACAATTGTGTAGGTCAATTATGTACTACTAGACAAAGAACTGAAAGGGAGAATAAGAAGACACAATATTATAGGTTGACTATGTACTTCTAGAAGGAAGAAAATTTTATTATGTAAGAGATTGTATCAACCATAATGACATTATTTTCAAATAGGGGAAAAAATTTCAAGATTTTTGAAGCAATAATGAAAGTAAACACAAACAATTGGATCAATGTGATTGATCCAATTAGAGTACACAACACAAAACCTTTCACCAATGTTGGCCAATGAAAAATTATTAAATACAACACATAATGATCAAAGAGAAAGTAATCAATTGAAAATTAAATACTAAGTGGTCACCCTAAGTCTTATTGGATTATTAAATTTTTTTGATTTAAATGTGATAGGAGAGTTGACTAAAATAGGGAACTAGAAAGTAGTCTATAGATTATTTCATGATGTTTTAGATGAAAGGGATCTATGTTGGCAATGGTATTGGCTTAGTATTGGGGATTACTCTCTTACTTCATAATATCATAGACATAAGGGTGTCGGGTGCTTTTCTAATATATACCATTAACCACATATTTATACTTGGATAAAAAATCAAGTCGGCTTCCCCCTTGGTGATGAAATCCAAGTAGGTAGGCCTTGGGAAGACAAATTTTTAAATGAGTTTTGAAATTTATGTGAGTTGGTAATGTTTTAAAAGGAGAAAAATAGTGTGACTAAAATGGTAATTTGAAAAACCACCTATTTAGACTATGTGAGTTACTATAAGTATGAAAATAGTTAAAAAGGAAATGTTAATTAATTACTAGCAAATAGTTGTTAATTACTTGATTAATAATAGAATAGAGTTATTTCAGGTGACATTCTATTCAAACATTACATAATAGAGTTGACTGGGTCACTACTATTCTATAGAAGCAAGGTCTTTAAGATAGACTACAGAACTAGGTTGACCTAGTTAGCTATAGGCTTACAATTTTAAAGACTACTAACTTGTAAGAAAAATAGAATTGAAATAAATACTAAAATGATAGAGAGAGGAAATAAATGAACCTTGGCTGGATTGAAGATGATTAAGATTGAAAATTTTATGTTTTAATGCCTTAGTTGCTTCTTTTAAATTATGTAAACTAGATCAGCTAGTTCAATAGAGTTCTACAAAACCTTGTATGCTGAAGAAGAATAAGGAATAGGGTTGACCTATTCAATAGTTTTTATTGACCTATATATTGGCAAAAATAATTAGTAGATAGAGTTGACCTATTCAACAATGTATGATAATATAGAACTGAAGAAGAGTATCATGTTGACTTATTTTATCCAATAACCTGTAGCTGATGAAGATCTACATAGATAGAATATAGTCATTTTGAACTGACTGTGTGTTACATTTGTGCACATAAAGTTATAACTATACCAAATGGTTTGATACACTAATTAAAATATGGAAAAATATAATAAAATGATAAAAAATGATAGTGTGAAAGAAAACTTACAAGGTTTAGATTCATGTAGGGTTCACCAAAATGTATGCAATGGAAAATACAACAGATCTATAAATCAATCCTAGCTCAGAGAAGATAAATCCTACTTACTCTTTTGGTTGTGGATATATTATATATTTGGATCCATGACCAAGATGGATCCACTAGACCTAGCCAAGGGATCTCTTACCACAATAAATTCACTAGTGATGTTTCCAAAGCCTCCAGTTATGCAAAGCTATGCAATAAACCTAACTAGGTCTTATGCTTTTATATTCACTAAACTAATAATAAGTAAAGTAAAATATAATGTAGTGCTCACCAAATATTTTTGCATAAATTGGGGATTATTAAACGTAAAATTAAACATGCATAAAAGACATAACTCACATCAACGTATATGAGGAACAAAGTTAGAAATACTTACCTTGGAAGATGAACCGGTCGAGCCTCAATATTTCCCTTGGCCTAAATGATTTGCAAGAGGTTTTTATGGTAGTTAAGGAGGACAAGGATAAATTAGCTCTAAGCTATATAACCTATCAATGAATTCAAAAAACCTGTCCACAAGACAAGATCTGTATCTCCAAATAAAATATGAAAACCTAAGTTATGCTCCTAAATTAGAATTGGATAAGTATATTTACAATATATTTCTCTTCTTCTTATCTTCTCTTATAAATGGAAAAATGGATGTGTTTATATAAGCATATATAACCCTATACCTTTTTGAAAGTTTAGGCCAACAAGGTCAACCCAATTGACATTGTATCTTTATTGGAAAAACAAATTAGGTTTTAGTCTAGGTCAACTAGGGGATAACATAAACCCTAAATAAGTTTTATCAATTAGAGTATAAGGTTGATGGGGCTGATAGTGTAACACAAATCATCAAAAAGGATTTTAGGCTACATAAGGGCTAATTAAGGTAGAAAATGACTAGATGAGGGTGCAAAAGAGGAGGCAAAACTTAATGAAATGTTTTTTGGAGATAGGTGTGTAGATATCAAGTGGTAGTAAGGGGACAATAATCCTATAAAGCACCAATGGTCAACCCACCCCTTTACCAATGTACCCCTTAAGGTGTGCACTTAGAGAGATTGAGACTTGATGGGTTCCTAAAGGATAGAAATTTGATAAAGTTTGAAAACATTATGTGTATACATATTCCCCACTCAAAGCTCATCACGTGCCATGGAGGTATAACATGATATGGTTCTTCAAGAAAGAATATAGTAATACATAATGCTGAAGCTGAATAAACTGTATTAAAGAAAATTTAAAATAAATGAAAGGATAAAATTAAAAAACACATACCTTTACTAACCTTAGTGTCGTGGATAAAAAAGGAGATGCAAGAAATATAAAGGATTCCAATGTAAAGAACATTAGGAAAACCTATAGAGATTAGTGAAAAATCAAAAAATTACAACATAGACATATAATATGAAAGGATTATATATGATATCAGGAGTCTAGAACATTTTATGGTTTGGAGAAAGAGCTAGTAGATATAAATATATGATCACAATACAAAATTTGATGGTAAATATTTGAAAGGTAAAGAATTTTGAATTGTAAATATAAATAGGGTGAAAAATAATTCATTTGTCATTTTTACTATTCTAAGAAAATAGATCTTTGAGAGACCTAGTGGGAGATCAGAGAGCCATTATGGTGAGGAGGTGACAATTGAGATGGGGAGGATGCATAGTAGTCATAACAAGTGAACCACAGGTAAGAAACTAGAAATTTCAATTTTTTTGATTATTTTGGTTTGAAATCAAGCTAAATATAGGAAACTGACTGGTAGGAAAAATATAGAACCAAAATGAACACTAGGAATTTTTAATGTAAATGAGGGGTGTAACAGGTATTGGGTAGGAAGGATTCAAACCAATAAATGACCAAGGCATTTATGGAAAATGGTCAAAAAGTCACCACTATGGATGAATAGAATCGACCTGTTTGACTTAGTATACAAGGTGAGGGATAAAAATAAGGTTGATTACATACTAGTGGGAAGATTTAGCTTGATAAAAGGGGGCCAACTGCATTACAGTTGTCCAAGTTAGTTGATTTTAAATGGCCAATGTATTATTGTTGATAGATGCCGATTATGTATAGTAGGGCTAATATAATATCACAAGGCAAGAAGGTGGATGATCTAGTATTGGATAAGTTGATTTAGTAGGAATTCAATAGGGATGATTTAGTATCCCAAATGAAGCATAGGGCTATTTAGTACTGAATAGGCCAATTCTATATAAATGGATAAGCTAAATCAAACTAGTTGAGTTTTATGAAAATTTAAGAATGTATTTTGATTAAGAATGACATGGATATCTATTACATCCTTTGTTATTAGATTTTTTTCATAGATGCCAAGGGTATTAGTGATTTATATATGCATCATGGCTACAAGATCTGATGGAGTAGTTGATAGATGTGGATATTGTGAATCTAACTGCACTAGGCCTTGGAGATTTTTGGATATGATGCATATCCCACTGAGTGTTGATCTAGTTATCATGTTCCTTAGACCATAAGAATGGTTGACCAACACTTTTTAATGGGTGGTGGATGGGGATACCATATAGGTGGGTATAACATTAGATGATGTCCATGATTTTATTATAATACCAATAGGAGGGACACCAATGATTATAGGGACATTGGATGATTTGGAAGAGAGATGAGCACTAGCCAAGTGGGAAACATGGTCAGATAGGATATACCTAGGTTTATAGGTTAGTATTTTTATGTGTATATCATGAGAATTTTGGACATCAAGAAGGCCATGATTAGGATTTTAATAGTATGAGTGTTGTGTCATAAGTTGAATGACAAGGTACCATTATATGTGATATCCTTGTGTCAATCTATTTTGGATAAGGGAGGCACATATGAATTTGGGTCTATCATCTGGGTCTAGCTCCTGCATGATATGTATGATATGTCCTTAATTGGTTGTAAGGTGATAGGTACTTGGACCAAGAATATCTTTGACTAAATAAGAGCCCCACCATTTTTGGGTGTATTTTCCATCTTTTTCATGAATGTAGTCTAATTTAAGGACAAGATCACCAACATAAACTGTGTGAATTTTAACATGTTTATTATGTTTTTTGGTACTATCAGCCTTGTATTATAGATTATGTTGTAAATCATAAAAATGATGTTAATCAAGGAGATAGAGAGCATGAAGGTGAGATTCACATATATCTTCATAAGTTATGATACCATGAAGAGATATATAGAGAGAGAGGGAAGCTCAAATTCTAATCAGATAACTAATTCAGAACCATAGACTAAAGAAATTGGCATTGCCCAAATAACAATGTGTATGCTAGTGTAATAGGCACTAAGATTGGTATAGAGATGAAGGTGCAAATTTGTGTGGGTTTCATGAATTGTCTTTTGGAGGATTTTATTAAAAAATTTGTTGGTGGCCTCACTTGGACATTACATTGTGGATGATAGGGTGTGGAGAATTTTTGATTGATTTTAAATTTAGTATAGAGTTATTTGATGTATTTAATTTTGAAATTACCACCATTATCTTAAATGATAGTATGAGGGACACCAAAGCAATAAATGATTTGATTAAGGATGAATTTGGATATGGTGGTACTAGTGACATTAGCAAGTTGCATAGCCTCAACTCATTTATCAAAATATTCTATGGATATGATTATAAAGATATGCCCATCTTGAGATCAAGGTAATTTGCCTATGAGATATAATCCCCACATGCATAATAGTTAGGGAGATTATACAATTTGAAGATCAACTAGAGGAGAAATAATTAGATCATCATGAATATAGTAAGGTTTGCACTTTTTATCAAATTCAATGGATCTTTTTTAAGAGTGGGCTAAAAGTATCCCATACATAAGCATTTACAGGCTGTAACATGTCTACTAAAGTGGCCATCGCAAATGCCCTCATGTGCTTGTTCAAGAATAGGAGGAACCTCATCCTTCATAATATAATAGAGGAGATTAAATTAAAAATTACAATAATATAAGATGTTATATTGAAATACATACTTAAAATCTTGTTTGTGAATGTAAGTCTTTTTACAGGAATTGAGGTTCAAAGGATAAGTTTGGTGTTATAGGAATTGAATTATATCTTTATACAACATGATTTATCAAATGGTGATGGCCTCAATGTGGTATATAAGCAAATATTATGGTTAAATATAATAGGATATATTATTTATTGGATAATAAAATTCAAATTGGTAAGAACTTGGTGCAGATGAAAAAGAGATGCTAAATAAGTAATGGAATTGGAAATAGAATTTTGATCTCAAGGGACGGGATCAATGAGAAAGAAATGGAATATTTGGAGAGATTAGTTATAATTTGATGATAAAAAATGATATTATTTATTTTACATTGGTAATCACCATTGAATTGATAGCAAATGATTTTGGAATCACCTAAAGCATGCAGATTTTGGATATATAGATCAAAGGCTGCTCTCATGCCTAATATTAGAGATTCTTACCATACCATGTTGTTAATGACATTAAATATTAGGAAATTTTATAAAGGGATAATTTTACCAAGAGGTATCATGAGCATACATCCTACCCCATCTCTCTGAAGACATTTAATAGCCTCAAAATGAAGGGCCCAAGTATCCTCATGTAGATCGACATTAATTTCAATAAGTTATTCAATAATTACTTTTGATTTAGTAGTATAAAGGAGGATAGAATACTCATTGATATTACTTACTTTTAAGTTAGTATTTAAATTATGAAAGTAATCTTTAAGGGTTATGTCTTGGTTGAGACCTTCAATATAAAGAATATTGTCATCGAGAAGACTATCTTGAAGGTGGTTAGTAGCTGGTACATGAGCTATGATAAGTTGATCAACAATGATTTGTCCTTTAACATAATTTTGAGTAATAATTTAGAGATCAAATTCAAGAGGACCATCCACTTGTTAATTCTATCTCTAAGAAGAAAGGATTTGCATAAGAAGTGACAAAGGGGATCTGAATGGATGATAACATAAGCAGTTTGATGAAGCATATAATGTCAAAAAATTTCAGTGGTAAAATATATGGTGAGAAAATATAATTAAATTTTTATGTAGCATTTATCATAATTAATGAGGCCTCAATTGATATAGTAAATGGAATATTACCTTATAGTATCATCTTTTTAGGCAAGCATTTCCCCAACTAATATGGGTGTGGAAGAGGTATATAAGATCAAAGGTCAATAATTTGAAGGGGGAAGAAGATTAGGTGGGTTAAGAAATGATTCTTTCATATTATCAAATGCTTTTTGATAGGAATCTATCTATTATAATGCATTTCCTTTCTTAAGAAGAGAATTAATGAAATAGATATGCTAAGCCATTTTAAGAACGAATCATCTAATTACCCCAAGTTTATCAAGGTAAGTTAAATGTTTATAATGGATAGAGGGAAGGGAATGTTGATGATAGAATAAGTTTTGGTAAGGTCAACATCTATGTTATGAATGGAAACTCAGAATCCTAGCATTTTTCCAGATGTAACACCAAAAATACATTTGAAAGGATTCAGTCTAACTTTGTATTTAACAAGGTGGTTAAAGATGATGGAAAGATCAAAAAGATGAGTCTTACAAAATTTAGATTTAGTAATGAGGTCATCCACATAGGTTTATACAAATTTTTGAATAATATCATGAAAGATGTGAGTCATTTCCCACTGATAGGTAGTTCCAACATTTTTGAGGTTGAAGGGAATTTTAACATAGCAATAGGTGCCCATTATATGGTGAAAATTTTCTTATATTTATCTTTGATGGTAGTGTGAATTTGGTTTTAGCCTAAGAAACCATCCATAAGAGACAACATTTCATAACCAGTTATGGAATTGATAGTGGCATCTATTGAAGTTAGAGTGGAATTGTCCTTAGGACAATCGACATTAATATTACAAAAAATTATGCAAATACAGATGACCATAGTGACCTTGTTTGAATAGGGACTATGTTATAAACCTATTCATAATAGTCCACTGATTTGATAAACTTAGCATTAATGAGTTTAATAATTTATTTATGGCATAAGGTGGAAACTTTGAGTGAAAATTTCCATTCCTTTTGGCATACAAGTTCAGCATTATAAGTGATGATATTATGTACTACAATGTTAGGGTCAATACCAGGCATATCTTTGTAAGACCAAACAAATATCTCATGATAGTTATAAAAAAATAAGCTAAACTTATCATGTTCATTAGGTGTGAGTTTGGAGGAAAATGTAATTGTTCAAGTTCATGATGAAGTGCCATATTTGATGTGTTTCTTTGATAATCACCACATTTCCACCTTGGAGATGATATGGTGCATTAGGTAAATAATAAATTGGATTTTATTTAGGGTCGATGCTAGAAATGAGGTTTTTTAAATAAGGGGTTTTATTTTTCAAATTCTAGAGTTTGTGATGTTACCAAGGAAGTTGAGGTTCTTAGGCATGAATCAATTCAAGAATGGCTTCATCTCTAGGAAAATTGGGAAGAGGACCATAATACTCAACATCTACTTCGATATCAATAATTTTAATACCATGGTGATTATATTTATAATGTATCTCATGAATGTTTATAACCTTAGAATCTAATGTAATCTTAGGAGTAGAGGGGGTAGGTTGATCAGATGAGATTAGTGTAGTGGTAATTTTTTTGATGGGGGAAGAATTGGATGCAATGATGGGATCTGTAGGTAGTATATAAGATCTAATAATGTATAAATGTTTGAAAGTTAGGATTTGTTTGACCACACAAGGAGTATAAATAAGTAGAGAATTAATAGGAAGTACATGACCTTTGGGAGCTGATTCAAAATATATGGAAATGGTGTGAACATTATGGTTGAAAGTATGTATCTAGGCTAAATGTTTCTAATAATGTTGAACATCCAAGTCTCCAAAAATTATGAGATCACTAAATTTATGTAGATACATGATTAAAATATCTTGGACTAATTTGGCCACTCCATAGTCATTGCATTTGAAGGCATATTTTGGGTAAGAAACATCTTAATCATTACCTAGAGGGGGAAATAAATGATCTCATTTATGAGAGGAATATTATGATCATGAGGTAATAGAGAAGGAAGAAGCCACTCCAAGATGTAGGGAGGCAACTTAGTGGTGTTACAAGTATGTTTCAATTCGTTAGGTTCATCATCATCCAAATCAGTAAGAGTGACCTATAAATCTGGATTGATGTTGATGAATTTAGGTAAGGGAGCACTATTGATAGTAGGAATGTTAGGAATGTGATATTGATATTTAGGATTGGGAAATTGAATACTCCAACTGTTGGGATCAGCCTCATTTTTATACCATTTGCAATTATGTAGGAATTTTATACATTGGCTACTATAAGAGGTAATGTCCTTCATTCTATGAGTCCAAGGGTGACCTAGGAGTATGTTATAAGATAGAGGCAAATCAAGGACTATAAGTGTAGTTTGAATGGTATTAGGTCCAATTATTAGGGGAATCAAAATACAACCAAGTTAATTTTAATTAGTTTTATCAAATATATGATAGGTGAGGTGGGTTTGCTTGAGATGATATTTATTATAGAGAAGTTGTTGGATGAGCCACAAAGATGTCACATTAATACTAGACCCTTCATCATCTAAAAATTTATGAATAAGGGTAGTATTAATTGATATTTTAATAAATGGGAGTGGATCATCCACACAAAAAAGGATTTCATCATTAATCATGCCCTCTTTAATAAATTTCATAAATGGTTTGAAATAAGGACAAATGGATTCAATGGTATGCACATTGGTAGGTTGAGGCTCAATAGAAGGTGTTTCTTCATCTATAGAAGATGGATCTTCAATTTTTTATAATTATTGTATGAGGAAATTGTAATGATAAGGGGAGGTATGAACTAACTCTATAAGGGGAATATTTTAAGTCATGGAGTTAAGTTATTTGATAATGTTCCAATGATATTTAGATAAAGAACCATTTCAAGGTTTAGAAGGTAAGGTAGATTTTGAATGAATGAAAGTGGTTGGGGAATAAGAAGGAGGTGGCTCCTCACGAGATTTTGAAGCTAAATGAGTGGTTTTAGTACATTTATGAAGTTACTCTTTCAAATATGGTTTCTTAGGTTTAGTGATATGATCATTGTGAGCTAGTTTATGATGATAGTTGACCTTAGCTATGTTAACATATTGAGAATTATTGTAATATTAGGCATAATCAACATCAATAACATAAATGTCTTTGGTATTTTTTTGATTAGTAGATGTGGGAAAATATTTTTTGTTATTAGAAGAAGAAGCTTTGGGAGCTTGTCATTTTTGAGAAGTGTTGTATTCTTGACAATAGAGTTGGATCATGGATTCATGATTGAAGAAATCACCAAGCATATAAGAGACAACAAATTTAGTAAGACCTTTACAAGTTTCATGGGAATGACCAATGTTGGTATGGAACCAACAAAATTTATTAGGGTCATACAATTTAGGAATATTATTAAGATAAGTAAAGGGTTTAAAGAGCACTAAGAATTATCTCATTTTCTGCACAATTAGTGGTTTTTGAGAATATAGAGGATTGTCATCTTTGGAAACTCTTATTTTGGTTTGTGGAGTATTTTAAGTGATGCCATTAGTATAAGTGGGAAAATATACCTTAAGTAATCTGGTATTAGGTTTGAATTGATTCATTAGTAAGTCTTGATGTTTGGCTTGGTCAAGAGTTTCATGAAGTGTTTCAGGAGTAAAAGCGTGAACCTTATATTGAAGTAAAGGAGTTAAAATAGTTATATAGAATTTGAACAAATTATAATCAATAATGTTATGGTTGGCCTTATGGGATAGATAATTCCATCTTTTGATAAAATGATGAGATGATTTTGTGGGAGATTGCTTAGCATTTATGAAATGGCTAAGGTGGTTTTTAGGAAGGTCATTATGTTGAACTCTTTAACTAGAGGATTGACTACATTCTCAAGTTGATAAATGAAATGTTGAGGAAGTTGGTTATAACATTCTAATACATCTTCTGTGAAGGTTTTAATTAGAAGTTTAGTTTTGGTAAAAGTATTAGTTTGGATCCACTCTTTATAGAGATTGACAAATGATTTAAGAAACGACAAGATTATTTGGTTTCTGAATAAGAGATGTACTATTAGGATATTTCTCAATAAAATAAAATAATCTAGGAGATCTAATTATTTATTCATTGATGGTAAATGATACACTTTTGGGTGTGCTTCCATAATGATAATACTACTCATTGAAATATCCACATAGTAGGTGTATGTAATGGGAAATACAATAGATCTACAAATCAATCCTATCTTAGATAAGATAGATCCTAATTACACTTCTAAATGGGGATACATTAGATAATCAGGGTCATGACCAATATGGATCTATTAGACATATCCAAGGGATATCTTACCATAAATAATATCACTAGGGAGGGTTCCAAAGCCTATAGTCTTGTAATACTACACAATAACCTTAACATAGTCCTATGTTTTCATATTCACTAAACTAATATCAAGTAAAAGTATAATCTAGTGCTCACCAAATCTTATGGCATAAATTAGGGGTTAGTAAACATGCATAAGATAATAATAATTAATCTATGTATAGGTAAGACCCTAATACATGGAGACAGAAATATTATTCAAAATCCATTACTTATGTTACTTCTATCTACTAAAAAGAGGAGCAAAGTTAGAGATACTTACCTTGAATATAAAAACATTGAGAATCAATCTCCCCCTTGGCTAAAGGTTATTTTAAATAATTTTTTTTGGTTTTTAAGGATCATTAAGAAAGGAAAAATCATCTAAGACTTCTCCATAAGACAAGATTCTTCTCCAAGTAGAACCCTTAAGCTTAGACTCCTAAAATAGAATGGTAGAAGAGCGAATTGTAAAGAAGCACAAATGAATAATTAAATATATTTATCTCTCTAAGAATGGAAAAATGGATGTATTTATATAGGAATATCTAACCCTAAACCCTTATGAAAGTTTGGACTGATAAGGTTGACCTGATCAACTTAGTATCATAATTGACAAACTAAGTTGGCCATGGGCTGACCTAGTCCATAATAAGATTTGTTAATAAGGATACAAGGTTGATGTGGATGATTATGTCATTTATACTATTAAAAAGGGGTTCAGGTTAGGGAAAGGGCTAATGCAGGTGGTAAAATACTAGAGGAGGGTGAAAAATAAGAGGCAAATCTTAGGGGAATGGTTTTTAAAAGATAAATGTGTAGATAATAAGTGGCAAAAAGAGACAACAATCTTGTGAAGCATCAATAGTTTTCCCACCCATTTTTGGGTGCACCCCTTTAGGCATGAACTCAGAGAGATTGATACTCAATGGGTTCTTGAAAGATATAAAGCATCAATAATTGATAAATTTGGAAAATATTGTGTATATAGTAGGTGGTTTATAGGTAGTTAATCATGGGTAAAGACGTCATAGTAAAAATTCATATCTTGAATGACCTAGGGTTCTTGATGATTGTATTTATTTAATACAAATCCTTTACCCTAAATTTCTAAGGAGTTATAAATGTGTTATTTATATAATTCTTCCCAATTATTTAATAAATCTATCTTACAAAAGGAAAGATATGCACTAGTATCTACCTAAGCATATATCTTTTTATTATTAATATGAATAGAGACAAACTGATCCTACCTACCATTTATAATCTAGTAAATATATGTAGGATTTGGTTATAAAGGTGTTAGAGTAATTGAACATACCAATCTACATTTGGAAAGGTCTAAAAATTCTTATCATTATATCAAAGGATGCATTCTTTCTTCCCAATTAGATTATTATCCCCATCACATTTTTTATTGAATAGTTTCATTTAGAATATTATATCTCTAAATTATATATTTATTATTCATAAACATCTTCTATATATGGGTCTTAATCCCATGTAGGTGTTGAATAGACTGTAACTAGTTCTTTTGGGAGCAAAATACTAAACTTATCTTTAACCAATTTATCATTGGCCTAAAGTGTTTTTGGAAAGGCAAGTGTAAAAAGGCTTGAGGTCTACTATAATGTCATGGCTATTGACCTCTTCTTATATATATGTTTCTTCCTCATATTTTTTATTAAAAAGGGGGTCTTGAAAAGTTTCTTCCTCTTCATCTATTATTGATTTTAGAGCTTCATTCCCTAGAAGGTGTCTATGGTCTCTACATAAAAGTCAGACTTTCTTCTTCCAAATCATCAGTTAGTGTATACAATTCATCTAGATCATAGTCTTCATTATTTTCTTCTTCATCATCCTCAACTTCATCGATGTTAGATTAATGAATTTGAACATGATCATATAACTTTTCATTTTATTTAAATATACCCTACTGTGATTTTTTGTTGGAGTAAATAGCTTTAACTACAAGGTTTTTGCATTTGAAGTCAAGAGCCTTTTGATTAGGCTGGTGGATAATGTAAAAAATTATTTGTTTTGATTAAGGATGATAAAAATTATAATGATGAAAAAATATATGATTTGGTGTAGAGGTGTGACAACATATAAAATAACACTTTCAAAAAGAAATACATTTACACTTAAGCTTACATTTAGGTTTAAGGACATACTACTTATAACCACAAGGGGTAGATTTTAGAAAATATGATGAATTGAAACTTGATTAATTATTACCAAGTTTGGTAATGGCCTAGGTAGTGGAAAAGATATCAAGAACTTGATAGTGTTCAAAATCAATAATATCAACAAGTGCACATACATCAATAATTAATACTTTAAGTTGTAAATAACTAAAAACTTTATCAACAAGGTTACATGGAAAAACATTGGGGAAATTTATTTAATTGCATTACAATTATGGAACTTGGATACATAGGCATGTTTTCTAAAGTATCATAAAAAATACTCAAATTGGATACATAGGAAAGATCACAAAGTTTCATTCTCATTAACCATTTATCATATTTCATCTACTTAGGTTGCATGGGTGGTGCAAATTATTGGATAAGTAGAGTGTAAAGATATTTTAAACATTTGGTTTGGTTGAAGACTTGTGTGAATTATGTTGATATTATAAGATATTTTCCCACCAATAAGCTAAAATTACCTTGAAATATTTGGTTGTTACTCCAACAACATTCATAACATCCATTTCTCTAGTAATTCCTATAGACTCAAAATAAGTAATCCTACTAGTGATCTCTTGGTATAGATAAAAAATTAGATCTATGTTCATATACCATGGTTGAATCAGAGCAAAACCTCATTTCAAGAGAGATTTGGATAGTAATTATTCCTCTTCCTTAAGATTAAGTCTTTATTTAGTAGAAAGATTTGTAGTAATCCTAGGGACACAATTTAGTCTTTGGAGGCCTTGTTTAGATCTCAGTGGTTAGGATAAAAGTAATGGTTTTTTTTGTTTTCTATTTTCTTCATTTTCAATCCATGTATCACCTCTAACTAATTTTTCAAATTTATAATCTATATTTTAATATATTTTTGTCAATAATATGTACATAATTATGAATGTTATGAATATTATCAGTAGATGCTTGCATATAGTTCATACATTTATCTACATGTTCATGAAAATATTTCATAGAATTTCTAAAAAAATATAAGGACTCATTTGTTTAATGTGAAATTCCAATATATGTTCTAGTTTTATATATATCTTAACACAAATCATCATAATTTTTTTGAAAGTGGGAATTTTTTTTTTCAATGTAATTCCTATACTTATAATCATTATATGATGCCTTTTCTTTAGGCTTAATAGCTGGGAAGGCATACTAAAAATTAATATATTTTTCCTTCTTAAAAATTATGGTATTATTTAAAAGAGCATCAAATATGACACATTTAATCTTGTTAATGGAGAATTGAGGCCTTTGATAACCATGAGGATGGTTCATACAAGAAAGAGTTTATAGTCAACCACCATGCAAAAATATTTTATTGCCTTGAAAAATGTTGATCAACATAATTGAATTTGTTGAAATATTCATAGAAATGGACATATTTACCTTTTACATCCTTTATTTCGTGATCTAACTCCTTGAATGTCAAGAATATTGTAAGTTAGTTTCAATTACAAAATGTTTCAAATATATCAATTTAAGGCCAGATTTTTCTAAGAACTTTTTTACAACAAAGATCTATTTTATGAAGAAATTCAATTATTAACAATACAATAAAATAAATTACTAGCTTATTCAAAGTCAAATTCTTTATTCTCTCATGTAAAACAAAGAACTCGCCCCCACACATTGTCAAATGCATCAGTATATAGTATAAAATTATTAATCTTTAGCACATGGAGTTTCAGGGAGATTTATAATATTATTTTTAATGGTCTATGCTAATCTACTATGTTCATAAATCCACACATATATTCTATTCTTATTCAACAATTCTTGTAAATATAACCTATTTATACCATTGTTAGCATAAAAACTATTATATAATTAAGAATTCCAAGAAAAGCTTAAAGTTGTTTCTTTTCTAATTTATCTCAGAATTCCAAAATATTTTATTCAATATGTCCTTGTATTTTTAACATATTATTATTCAAATTCATTCTAAGTAACATACAATCCATTTAAGAAAGTTGTATTTTTTTCATATAATACTATTCCTACTTTTCTAGCTATGTCATAAAATTTCTGTAAATGTTAAAGGTGTTCTTTTAGTGTTTAGCTAAAAATTAGGATATCATCAATATAAACACAAATAAATTATGACATGCCTAAAAATATTTTATCCATGAAAATATAAAAATAGTAAAGTGCATTCATAAGACCAAATGACATAACTTTCCACTAATAGTGTCCAAATGGTCAACTAAAAGCTGTTTTTGGATTATCTTCTTATTTTACTCTGATATGATAAAATCTTGACCTATAGTCAAACTATGATAAATATTTACATCTTGAAACTTTATGTAATAAATGATTTATCAGGAATAGAATATGTATATGTAAGAGTAATGGCATTTAATGGCTTATAATTGACTACCATTCTCTTGTTTCCTTTTTTCTATTCTGAATGCTTACTAACCATAAAAGCATAGTAACAATAAGGAGATGACTTAGGTTCTATGAAACCATCATCTAATAATTATTGTTTAACTTTATCCATGTCCTAATAATCATGAGATGGGATTGGAATTTTATTTCCAATCCTCATTTTCTTATTCTCTAAAATATTTATTTCCATGATGGGCATAGATTTGTTCCAATTTTTTTGAGGATTGTAGAAATAAATATCTTCTTTTGTTTTTTGTCCTATTCTTCAATTTTCTTAAGGATAAGAATTGTTTTTTCTAAATAATATTTGTATTAGTATAATATTTCTCAGTGTCATAAACTAAATTGGGATCTCTAATTGTTTCTCAATTGATGATAAATAATATACTTTTGGGTGTGATTTCATAAATATAATATTGATTAATGAAGGCTCTGCTTAGTAGGCAATCTTCAAGTAGTTGATCATGGGAAAATAATTTAATCAAAAAATCACATATTGAATGAACATGGGTTCCTAATACTTGTATTTATAACATGTAAATCCATTACCATGAATGTCTAAGGACTTGTAACTGTGTTGTTCATCTAACTCTTCCCAATCAACTAATATAGCTATCTTAAAAAAAGAAAGAGATACACTAGTATATTCATGAGCTTATATCTATTTATTATTAATATGAATGGAGGAAATTCAAGCATACCTACCATTTATAAGATGATTAATATATGAATGTTTTGGTTTTGAAGGTACTAAAGTGGGTGAACATACCAATCGGTGTTTAGTAGGGTCTGAACATTATGGTCATTATATTGAAGGATGTATTCCTTCTAACCAATAATATTCTTCTCCCTATCATATTTTATATAAAGGAGTTTATAAATCAAAATATTTTATCTCAGCATCATATATTTATTCTTCACATTGATAGCAATTTAGGATTTTAGATCCTAAATGAAGCTAAAGTGAAAGGATTCTATACTCTTAATCAACAAAATATAGTGGGAATTTTTTTCAAAATTGGGGAATGTTCTAATTCAATTATAGAAATCAATGTTATTGAAGAAATTCTAATAGGTACTCTTGTGAATTATAAAGCTCCTAGTATTAGGCCTTCTAGTGTATATAAGTCTTCACAACTTGAGTCAAAATGTAAAACCATATTAGGGAAGTTATTTATATAATTACTTATAATTATTTTGTCAAACCTCATGTGAAGTATTTTGAAATATCTATTGATTAAAAACCGATAAATAATTATTAGACTAGTTTTATTATAGTTCTTCCAAGTTCTCAAATTGATTATATTATGAGTCATCAAGATGTTCAATTTGTGTAGCTTGGGTTAATTTTTGTGTTTATTAAGCAATTAGTTCATACAAATATATAGTATATCTATTATTTATTCATTTATGATCATAGATAGTGTAATTTATCCCATGATTGTTAGTTTTCTATCCTGTCTCAATTAAATGATGGCGATGTATGTTATGAGTTTTACCCTAATCTATCAATTAGTACTAGAGATAAAGGTTTTAAAGAATCAACATTTGTTAGTATATATTATTGGTGATTTATTTCCTCATTTTTGGTCTAGATATATTTGGTTCATTTTATTATATTCCATGACAAACACAAGCCACTTTTCCATCATAAAAAGTCTTCCATATGCACATAGACTTAGTGGTATAGTTTAGTAAATGAAATGTCTAATTAATAATATTCATGTACCTATAGAATGGAAATTGGATTGAATGAAATATTTCATGATAAAAGATAAAAATTAGCCTAATATTTCTCATCATGTGGATGGAAATAAGATCCATATATTTCCAAAAATTCTCTCCCATAAAGTTTATTCCAAACATAGAGAGTCTCATAAGGAAAGCTTTTATAGTTAATCCAATGAGAGCACTATAAAATAAAAACTTTTTGTTGAACTCAAATATGAATAAATAAATCAAGGAGATGTAAAGTTCCCTCATTTATCCATGTTTTCCTTACCATGAGATATAACTATAGATTTCTATAAGTAAGGTGATACTAAATTATATAGAGGTGGAAGATGACATCCTAGGAAATGATATCATAAGTATAAATAATTAAAAGTATATTAATTTTCTCACACATTCTAAGATGTTAATCCTAAATACAAGGAACCATCTAATGAGTATAAGCATATGAATTACATTACAAGATTTAATTCCTAATTTTAATAAAATATTGATGATTTGTGTCGAGTCATTGATAAAATTAGAAAATATATGGGAACTATACATTTTATAAGTGATTCATTTAAAGTTTTTAGAAATTATGTTAAATTTATTCATGAACATGTAGATAAATGTTTGAATCTACACATGTTTCTATTGATAAGTGTTGCACTCTAACACACACACCCAATTTTAATTTTTAAAATAGGGGTCCAATATTAATTAAACATCCTTTGATGTATTTTTTAATCATAGGTTTATGATATATAATTTTTAAAATCATGAATTCAATAAATTTATTTGATGCTTGAGATATTTATTTTACTATTCAAGTTCATGGTTATTTTCTTAACATAATCCGTAGGCTTCATCTAATTTTATACAAGGTGTTTTCAAGGATTAAAGGAGTCAAAGTTGTGCCTAAAACATATTATATATTTTACTCTTCAACTTTGATTTCATTTAAGTGATTATGTAAATGGTCATATTTATGAATATACAACTGATTAGGCTGATGTGATTTTTCTTGTAATGGGTTTATTATGTATGTATTGTGTCTTAAATAAAATATATCATAGTTGGGTATTTTCCTAGACCATCCTAGATTTCATCCCTTTCATGTTTCATCATATTGATCACCTAGATTTATTAAGGTGATGTTAGCAAAAAAATTTGTATGAATGATCCCAAGTAAGTGGAGTAGTGAGAATATTCCATATGTCATCATCTTGCTCACCTAGATTCCTATAGGTGACGTTAGTTGATGGAATTTTATGGATGAACATGGGTAAAAAAATTAGTGAGAACCATACACATTTCATCATTTTAGTCATCTATATTCTTAGAGGTGATTCTAGAAGAAGGATTTGTATGGATATTCCAAAGTAAATTGAGTAGTGAGAACCATCCATATGTCATCATCCTACTCACCTAGATTCCTAGAGGTGATGTTAGTATAATGATTTGTATGAAAAATAATGATAAAGTGAAATAGTGAGAAACATCCACATGTCATCATATAACTCACCCAAATTCTTGGATGTGACCTTAGTAAAAGTATCTGTATGGAGATCCTAGGCAAACCAAGCAGTGAGAACCATCCACATATCATCATCCCACTTAGCTATCTTCTTAGAGGTGACATTAGTAGAAATATTTGTATGAATGATCCTAACAAAGTAGAACATTAAGAATTTTCCATGTGTCATCATATTTCTCATCCAAATTCCATTAGGTGATGTAAATAGAAATATTTGTGTGGATGATCTAAGTAAGTAAAGTGGTGATAACCATCCATGTGTCATCATCCCACTCACCCAACTTATTGAAGGTGATGTCATCATAAGGATTTATATGGATGATCCTAGGAAAGTGGATTAGTGATAACCATCCACATGTCATAATCATATTAATCATGACATACCTTAATCCATACATGATATATGAAGCTTAACTTTTCAACGGAGTAGTGGGATCCTGCCACTTGTCACCATCTCACTAACCTGTGACCCCAAGAGTAAGTCATAACATGTTTAGCTCAACCACCATTAGAACAATGGCACACATACATGTGTCCTCCAAAACCATGTAAGAAAAATTAAAGACAACATTAATAGGTCTAAAGGAGTGTAAAAGAGACATTTTTTAGATTAGGATGACTAAGCATTCAGGAACATAAAGAAGGATCCACATGACATTAAAAATCCGTGGAAATTTTTTTTTATAAATTTAAAATTAAATTAATAAAGATTGAAGGCTGTTACTACACTTAATTTACATAAAATAAATAATTAATGCATTTAGTTATTTCATCCAACATAGCCAAATCAATATATTTCAAATTATCATTTTCAATCTAATTAATTCACCTCCAAGCTATTTACAGTATTGAAAGTTATGAGCCCAAGTGTAAACTAAAAATATAAAACTCTATTTCAACCAATAATTTACAATATTTTTCATAAATAAAATAATTTTTGAATGGTATCAATGGATTCCTCATCAGACATCACATTTACCTCTACTTACTCAATTATAGGCTTAAAAGAGTTTATAAATACAAAATTTGATTTAGCAGCATTGAACCACAAGTTCAAGAAGTATTCATATATTTAGGATACAATTGAAGTAGTTGTGACATATAAAGATTAGGACCATCTATCTTCACATGCAGATACAAAGATGATATCTTTCCCATCAAGGTAATAGACCTTCAAAATGTAGTGGCTAAACCATAGGTAATGCCCTACATTGACTTACTATTTGATTTAATCTTTAATGGTAAGGTTATTAGAAAAATATTGCATTTTAGATTGATTAAGACACCAATAATGTATATCAATGGGAATGAATTTGATAGTTATTATAGACTTCCCATGCCATACATGTCATATATGCAAGACATGGTGAAATCAAGGATTCAAAACCATAACATCAATAGCAAGTTGCAAGAATGGGCTGACAACCTAAGCAACTTCTTACTCTGAGGCCCTAATTCTACCATTCCCATAGTGGTCTTTAGACTAGGGGTTAGAATTGCCATGGCCCTTTTCAACATGATATATGGTGTTTCATTTATCACTTAAATCAATGGATTTTGAGTCCTTTTGTTGAATATGATTTTGACTTCTAGAAAAATTATAGCAATATGGGATATCATTATCTCTAAGCTCATTTAAAAACTCACCAATATTTGGAGATATTTTGACTTAAATTTTTATATGATGTCCTACATGGTGGATGTGGTAGAATTAATTATGTTTTTATCTCATGATCAACCCTATAAACCATTGACTAAGAACCCCAAGAATAGGGTATATGATGAATTCAATAATATTTATGCACATAGATTTAGGAAGAATATGAGACCTTTAAACCCATAGTGTATCAAGCTATATATGGGAAAAATATTCCCAAATTGTCAGACACAATGAATAAGACCATTTTGAATAGTAATCAAAATTGAGTGCACAAAGGCACACTCTTTATACCCACCAATAGTTATGCTAGATAAGGTTGCCAAGTAGGAAATTTTGCTTAATTTTTTGATAGTATTGATACTAAGTTTAAGAAGGCAAATCAATTATCCCTCCATCTAATCACTCTTAGTATTGGTATATTCTAATACATAAAGTGGGAGTACTTGTAAATTGTGGGATAAATTAAGACACATTACAAGTTCAAGTAGGTATTTTTCAAACTTTAGGACCCAAAAGGGAATGTCAATAGACACCTCAAGAAAAATGAAAGTATTAAATATGGCCATCAGGCCTATGACCATGATAACATATTCATTAATATTGAGGATGCTTCTGAAGTAGCTATCAAGATGCACAGAGCTAATACATCAATTATTGTGATGTAGAAGATCCAATATGACCATATTATCACTTTAGAGGATGCCAAAAGGATTAAGAAGTAGAAATGGGTTTCCAAACCCATTGATGGGCCCCATATTCATGTAGAATAATAAATACAATAAATAATTGGCCCATCTAAGGTAGCTCATACTGAAGAGAGAGTTGGGAGTCCTCTAATTTCCCTTACACAAATAGTTTTGGTTGCTTCTTTATGGTGAAGAGTTGAAGAAGAAAGACAGATAAGTCCTAGTGGATAGATTAACATATTTTTACATGTTTCCCTTACTTCCAGTGACTATTTCATATTAATTAACTCTTCCCTTATTTTTCTCTTAGGTGAATTTTACTTAATTTTATTTGACACTATCAGCACTAGTAGCCCAAACTATTGGTCAACCCACTTCACCACCCATAATTATTTTATTAAAAACTACTATTATCACTCTATCATCACCTAAAATCATCATTACTTCATTTTATATTCCACCTTGTACTATGATATCCTCTAGTATGGTTAAAATAATACTCACCTATATAATCAAGCCTAAAACCCCATTGGTCTCTCCCTAGAAGGTGAATGTGAAAGAAGAACCTATATAAGTACCTAAACATGGAAGTGATAGAAGGAGGGGTAAAATAATATCATACCTTATCACATTTTATGATAGTGATGAAGAAGGTAAAAGATGGAAAACTAAAGGTGTATTCTTATCAGGTCATGACACTGAAGAGTCATGCTCAATCAATGAGACCATAGAGTTAGATCTAGAGGATGAGTGTATATCTAAGGAAAGCACTTAGTCAAAGAAAACAAAATTTATTATGAATCTCAAGAAGTCAAAAAATGAGGAGGTATCTTAGTTTCTACTAAATTATTATCAAATAAATAAGGGGATGTAGAAGGAGAAGCAAAATCAAAATTACAAACTACAACTCAAGGGTCATCCCCAAGTACACCTCCATTTCCTCTACCTCAAACCATTATAATAATTAGTAATCCATCTAATACTCCTTTGGTTATAAGTGCTACAAGTTTGCATTCTATATCTACTTAAATTTCAATAGTAAATATTGGTGTAACACATTATTTACATTTTTTGGATTCTTTAAGCTAGATTACCTAGCACCAGGGTACCATATTACTCATTTTTCCTACAATATCCCAATATATTGTTATAGGATACATGGCCACCAATACTATGAATTTTGGAATTTATTATACCTCTTTTACTAACTATGTATAAAATTAATTGAACACCATGATGACATATTAATTTTTTAGTAGAATTAATCGTCAATCTTCAAGGCCTAACATAGGGGTACGTTTTGAAAACTTGGTAACTTCCTCCATTTTTACCACACTGGCCTATTTTCCTAGGATTACCACCCAAATATAGATGCCTATTATCTAGGCCATTTAGGCATATTGACTAGTAATCTCAATTATCAAGCTAGCAGATAAGGCTAAATATGTTATTGACACACCATTTCAAAGATAGATTAATGGCTAGAAGAAATCAATACCTCTATTTACTATAGTAGGTACATCTTCCCCCATAGTTATATCACCTCCCATATTATCCCATCCAATCACTCAAGATTAAATAACATAATAAGTAGATCCTGTAAAATAAATAGAGCAACTAGTTGCTCTAGATATTCTTTCATGGGTCAAGTACCTACAACAAGAGGAAGAGATGGGTAGGAAAGACTTGGTGATAACTAAGTAGCCTACAATTAAATTACATTTTGACAAGAGTACTATCAATTTGATAAAATTCAAGAGGAAGACTACAGTTGATGAAGGTCAATAGATAGAGCTAGATTAGAGAGAAGATATCTTCTCTCTATATATACTTGGGAAAGTGCATCTAATCTACAAACCAATCCTACCTAAGAGAAGATAAATCACAGTAGCCATTCTACTTATTAGTACATTTAGATAATTGGGGTCATGACCAATATGGATATGTTAAACCTAACTAAGGGGTTTATTGCCACACAATATCACTAGAGAGGGTTCTAAATCCTCTAGTAAAGTAATACCACACAATAAACTTAGTTAGGTCCTATGTTTTCTTATCACAAGTTAATGATAAAGTAAATTAAAATATAATCTAGTACTCACCAAAACATGCCACACAAAATGGGGTAATAAATATAAAATAAAATATGTGTAGAATAACTCTAATTGAGTCAATATAGATATAACCCTACTATATGGAGAGAGAAATACATTCAAAATCCATTAATTATGTTACTTATATATACAAAAATAGAGGAGTAGGAGTTAGAGATACTTACCTTAAATATAGCTCATTAAGGCTCAATCTCTCTCTTGGCCAATTATGCTTTGCAAGAGGTTCTCGTGTTTTATAAAGATCACTGAGATAGGCTAGTTTTAGTATATATGACTTCTCCTAAGCATAAAAGACTTTTCTAAAAGAAAATAATCTTCTCTCCAAGTGTAAACCCTAAACAATGATTCATGAAGTAGAATGGTGAAAGAGCAGACTATGAATAAGTGAAAATGAATGGTTATCTATGTCTTTTATGAAATGGTAAAAATGATGTGTTTATATATCTAGATATAACCTTAAACACTTTTGAAGCTTTAGTTGATAGAGTCAGCCCAATTGACCCTATTATTTAATAAATAAAATAGTTAGGTCTTAGACTTGGTTGATAGAGGTTGACCTAATCATGTAACATGTTCATATATATGTTAATTATTGGGTTGTCCTAGGCTAAATTTGTTTGGTAAAAGTCAAAAATAGGTTTTGTCTTAAGTAGGGATTATTTGGGGTAGTGAATATCTTGGAGGAATGTGTAAAAGAGGTGTCAAATATTATGGAAATGTATAAAACAATTTTATGTTGGTTTAAAGTGGTGATATAGGTAGCAAGAATATTGTGAAGCACTAGTGCTCTTCCCACCCCTTTCCTGGTGTTCCATTAAAGCATGCACTCAGAGATATTAAGACTGGATGGATTCTTGTAATAGAAAAAAGATTAGTAATTGATAAAGTTTAAAAATATTGTGTGTATATATTCCCCACTTGAAGATAATCATGTGTCATTTAGTTGCAACATGGGATGGTTATTTTGGTAAAGAACATAACAACACCTAACACTAATCTATGTAAATTTTCATATTCTAAAGCATAAAATAACTGAAAGTATATGGTTAAAATGAAATGACTAAAATAAATTACTAATGTGTGCATACCTTGACTTACCTTTCTCACTAGATGGTTTTTTTTTGTGTTTGTAGTTTTGATCATGGAGGGCACATAGACTGATTTGGATAAACATAAGGATACAAAACTAAATATCAAAAACAAACAAATGCATGAAAACTAAGATAACTAAAATGTGTATGCATGAATTACATTGAAATTTGGTAAGCCAGGGTAATAAATGTTAAGTTAGGACCAAATAACCAAGCCAAAAATTCAGAGTAAATTAGGTAACCAAAAATACAAGCCTACTAAATGATGGAAAACTCAAACAAGTATACCTTAATTAAGAAAGGTAATAAATAAGATGAAACTAAGGATATAAGAAAAATGAAAATCTAAAATCAATGTCAAAGAAATAACAATTCTTACTTAAATAACTATGAGAAATAAATGGTATAAAAACATTTATGAATGAGAAATAACAATCCTTACTCAATCATCGATTGAAAGAGTATATGAAAGGGGAAACAACATTAGTGAGTGAGAAGTAACAGTCCAAACTCACTCAATAATGGAGAAAGTATGATAATATAGAAATGAATGTAGTTATCTAAAAAGGGAAGAAATATATAAAAAGATGTAGTTTCCCAAAAAAAAAGATATAACAAAAAAATTTCAAATAAAACCAAGACAATTCTATAAATGTAAAGCAATGGTGTAAATAAAATAATCCATAGGTACTAAAGCATACTATTTTATTTTAAAGATAGATAAAACTAGAACAAAGTTATGCTAGCATGTTTTCAAGATATGAAGAAGAGAGAATATTTTAGTGGGAAAGAAGATTTAGGATCAAACTTTCTTATCAAGGGGGAATGAAATAGGTGGTGTAGGATATGAAGGAAAAAACAAGGTAGAGACTCTTTATCAAATTCAAGACACTAAAATTAGGTTCATAAAAATAAGAGGACTTTCAACATTAGGGACTTTAAGGAACTTATCCTAGCCACAAAAATATTGGGTCATCAAATTAAGTATGAGTTTCATCCCATGAAGGATATATGTATGAAAAATTAAAATGGACCTACCTTCCCAAAACATGTTCTCCATTCCCCAGGACCCCTTATAGAGTTATCAGTCTACTACAATGATTGGGTACATGTGTGAGAATTAGGTATCAATATAGATGATTTTGAAGTATCTTATCCCAATTTACTAGCCTACTACACCCCAATGGATCTCAACTCTAGTATGAGGCCAATTGTGGAGTTTGATCTTTGATTGGAGATAGGTGATGTGTTATGAATCATGTCTTTTGGTGTGATATTGAATTTTTTATTTTTTATTTTTCCTTTTGATCATTTTATTTTATTTTAAATGATTTGGATTTTATATTTTTTTGGAGTTTTCTATTCCTCTTCTATATAGATTCAAACAACCAAACATGGGTGCTAAAAAAGATTATCATTTGAAAACTTTATACTTGGTAGCTAAGAAAAGAGGACTTAGAGAGCATGGTGTCTAAGAGTCTTGTTTATTCATGTGAAATAAAAGTGATAGATTTAATTTAACCTTGTTTTATCTAGAGTGGAATTAAAGTAAAGGAAATCAATTAAAATGAACTAGAAATAATTTGAATTACTTCAAATTTCAAAAATGTGACCATGTGAAAGGGATACAATGATAGGTATATATTATTTCTTATCATAAGAATGTATGATAGTGTAGGGAAACATGCTAATGTAGTTTCTTGTGTAAGTTTTATCTACAAAATAAAAAAAAACTAAGGTCAAGAAAATGGGATCACAAATTTGTAACCATTTCTAAACATTATAAAAAGAACACTTAGTTTGGTAAAAATATTTGAAACACTATGTATATTTTATAAGGAGATCCTAGTCCTATCTAATGTCTTACACTGAAACTCATAAAATAGAAACCCAAGTGGGTGAGCAAAGGCAAAGATGGCATTTATGAGGAGATCCTAGTCTTATCCATGGTCTTACACTACAACTCACAAAGGAAAAACCCAAATGGGTGAAAATAGAAAAAATGGTATTTGTGAAAAATAAAAAAATTGTGTTGAAAGGAAAAGGTGTTCATGAGGAAAAATGGGTCTTATCCATGATATTACAATGTAAATCATGAGTTAAAAAAACTAAAGGATCAAAATGAGGAACTAAGGTTGGTGTATAAGACAAAAATAAATGAAATAAAGTGCACAAAGACAAGGAAACATGAGACAAACATAACAAACAAAATATATGCTAGCATCTATATCAAAGATGAGCATGTGAAATACAAGCCTATATGTCTTAAAATGTTTTTTGAAGTTGATTTTTTTGTTATCATGCAATGTATAATAGGAGTGGGCATCTTAATATTCCCTAATGGGTAATTATATGTAGGGATTGGCATCAAAAGATGCTCCAAAGTTTGAAGTGATATGTGGATGGGCATCACAAGATTCCCCAAAGGATGAAGTGATATGTGGAAGGTAAGCTTGGGGGTTATCCACTCTAGCTAATTCTAGTTTTGTTTGATGAGAATTGCCAGTGATTGCATTAGTGGAATTTTATAAATATACCTTGATGGTTTTAATGTTGGGATCAAATTATTTCACAAGAAAATCATATCTTTTAGCTTGATCAATGACATCATTTAGAGTTTGGGGAGAAAAGGTTTGAACCTTGTATCGAAGGAGAGGTGTTAAGGTGGTTATGAATAGTTTGAATAGGTTATCATTAGTCATGTTTTTATCATATTTATAAGATAAATATTTCTATCATTTAATGAAATCATGAGCTAATTCAGAAGGGGATTATTTAGCATTAATGAAATGGCTAATAATTTTTTTAGTAAGATCATTATGTTGAAATTCCTTAACTAAAAGATTGACTAAATCTTTGAGTTTCCGTATAGAATGTTGAGGGAGTTGATTATACCATTATAATACGTCACCTATGAATTTTTTGACTAAAATTTTGGTAGTGGTGAAGGTATTATTTTGAATCCACTCTATTAAATATTACCAAATGTTTTAAGTAAAAATGCAAGGTCTTTAGTCCCATCATACTTAATAGTTGGAGAGATATTTCTAATATCAATAGAAACAATGGTGGGGGATAAAGGTTCATTTTGAATATTTTGGAGCATCTTGTTGTGCATAATGGGTGTGGGAATGATATTTCCCATGACATATCTAAGAGGTGGAGGGATGAAATTTTGGCTATTTTGGGGAAGGAGAATAGGAGGTTGATTATCTATGTTTAATAAATGATGTTGCATTTTCATAATTTGAGAAGTATTAGATGTTTTCATAATGTTCATTTGTTACACTATTTGTGCAAGAATTTGAGTGGTGTCAATTGGTGGATTATTAGGATTGGTAGGAGGAACATTCATTGAATTAGTATTAGGGGGTAGGTTCTTAGGTGGAGGATTGTTGGGGGATGGTTTGTTGGTGTTTAAAATATTTCCTTTAGGGTTATTGGTTAAACTTGTGTCAATTTTCCCTATAGTGTAATAAAGTGATTTAAATAAATAATTAACTTGAGAAGTGTAAAATGGATCTGATCCATTAGTGTCATAAATTAGATTAATTTGGACCATATTGAAGTCCAAGGATGAGAGGTGATCAAAAGTGCACCAAGAGTGAGAATCCTCTTAGGTAGAAAAGGTAGGAAGGAAAGAACATCCCATATATCATCTAAATTGATTAAGGTCATTAAAAAATATTTTGATAGGGGATTTCATAATGCTTGAAATAAGAATCTGAGACCAAAAATTAAATATGAAAAATAGGAACAAAGTTAGCCATATACAAAATAATATTGGCCAAAAGGTATAGAGTTGACTGGGTCGATAGATTTTAGAGGGAAGACCAACAAAAAAATTAAGGAAAGGACACAGTTGAATCAGTGAACTATATTTTATGGTGAGACACTATAAACCACCTTATGTGAGATTGATTTAGATAGAAAAACTATGTTTTATGGAAAAGGAGATTGATTAGCCTATGAGAGACTGGGTCATATTGGATGACTATGTCTTGTATAAAGATAAAAACTATAGGAGACATAGTCAATTAGATCAATTATGTTTTGAAGGTATAGATAGGTTTTGATAATTTATGACTTTAGATGATATATTTTTATTTGTAGAGTACTTGAAATAAACACATAAACAACTTTATCAATCTAGTTAATTCAATTGTGGCACACAACACAAACCTTACACCAATGTTGTTCGATACAAGTTTTGACATATGGCATACAATTATCAGATAGAAAATAGTAAAAATAGAAATGTTAATCTTAGTGGTCATTCCTGAATGTTTCAAATTATAAATTTTTTAAATAAATGTGATATGTGATAGAGAGTTGGCTATAAGAAGGAACTAGAAAAGTAATCTAAGGATGGTTTTAGGTAGTTGCGGCTAAAAGTGATCTATATTGGTGATGGTGTTATCTTGGTATTAGAGCCTACCCCCTCACTTCACAATCCTATAGGGATAAGGGAGTCAGTTTCTTTGCCAATATATACCATCAACCACATATTTATACTTGGCTAAAAAACTAAGTCATCTTCTCCCTTGGTGATGAAATCCAAGTAGGTAGACTTTGGGTAGAAGTTTTTTAATTTTTTTTTATGTTATGTGGTTTGGAAGTGTGTGAAACATAAAAAAGTGTGACTAAATTGATAAATTAAAAGCTTCATATTTAGTCTATATGTACTACTCTAAAGAAGTAAGCAAAAAAATGAAAATTGAATTAATTAATAGTAATATAAGTTCATTCCTTTGTTTGAAGAGTACAAATTTATTTTAGGAAACCATGTATGAAAATAATATGGAACAAAATCAATAGGGTCAATGGTGTATATTGAATCAAGATATAGAATAACACAATCACAAAGATTGACTGAGTACTCTAGATAGGAAATCAAGCTATAGAACTGTGTTAATCTAGTCGACCAAATTTGATGTAGGGTTACAATTTTATATATTAGAAATTATAAAAATAAGGATGTAAATGAAGAACATAAATGACTAACAATGTAAGAATGGACCCAATGATTTTTGAAGATGATGAATTTGTTATTTTTATACTATGTTGTTCAAATCATGATTTTTATCCTACTATTAGAGTCTACTAGGTCAATAGAGTCAAAAAACCTATATGTAAATAGAAGAACTAAGTTTAGATGATCAATCTAGTTATATATTGTTGAATATGACCTACACAGAGAAATATAAAGTTGATTGTAGTGACTGTGCATTAAACCTGTGCACATAATGTTAGACTATATCAAAAGATTTTATCTAGTACTATAAAAATGAAAATATATAATAAGTTATAACAAATGAAAGTGTGAATAAAAACCTACAAGGGTTAGTTCATGTTAGGTACACCATAATGTATATAAGGGAAAGTGAAGATGATATTCAAATCAATCACATTTCAAAAAAGATAAATCACACTAACCCTTTCGCTTATTGGTATATTTAGATAACTGAGGTCATGACCAATATGGATTTTCTAGACCTAACTAAGAGGTCTCTTACCACACAATATCACTAGAAAGGGTTCCAAATCCTTTAGTCAAGAAATACCACACAATAACCCTAGCTATGTCCTATATTTTCATATCACAAGTAAATTACAAAGTAAAATAAAAATATAATTTAGTGCTCATTGTTTCACTATGTTTTGTGTTGTTTTTCCGTTTTTATTTTAAAAGACAAGAAAAAATTTAAAGAAAGGGTGTGGTATAGAAGAACCTAGATTTAGTTGCATGCTCATGATCCAATCAATATAGAGAACTCTTATTTGGCTTGGGAGGATGACCTATAATAAGAAAGAAGATAGAAATAAATTGACTAGTAAGATAGGTGGGTGTATTGCCTAGAAAATGTTAAATCCAAAAAGTACTAGACTTCACTAGAGAGATGTCAATCCACTTTTTAAACAAGTTCTGATAGTGAAAAGATATGTATTACATAAAGTAATATAAATTACTCAATCATAATGAAATAAATTCTTTTAAATAGAAAATGAGTGTTTTTGTCAAAATGGAATTAACTTGTTCAAAACTAATTCTAAAATGCTAAAACTTGATTCAAAAAATAGTTTAAGACCCTTTGTTGTGATAGAAGTCAAAAAATAGACTTTAGATATGGGTTGATGGGTGGATTTATCTTATTATTTTGGGAAAAATAAATTACAGTGACTGATGTCGGTTATTATGAAACTGATACCAGTTAAGGTAACCAATTCTAATCAGGGGATGATTGATGCTAGTTATGGGGTGATCGATGTTTGTTACTGTGGGTTCTAGTTTTAAGAAGAATGTACTTTAGGCTAGTGAAAAAAGGGATTTTATGGGTTATTTTGGATTGGATGATGATCATGCAGAAAAAATAGGTTCTCATGGATGTCAATCTTATAGGTTTGACACTCAAGTGATTAGGAATCCTTAGTGGGTGTTTGGTGGAAGGAGTGTTTGCAATTTTAGAACTCTAACACAAGAGGGGATATGGGAAGTGGATGTAAGAACTAAAAATATTGAAAACTAAATAACTAAACTTTGAACAAGTGCAAGATATTTAGATTTAGGTGTTTGATGGCCTAGATAAGTCTTGAAGTTGAATGTAAGCTACTTGAGAACCTAAAATAATGTAGACAGAGTGATGGTACTTGATTTATTTGTATTGAGGTGCTAAAAAACTTTCTTATCTCTAGGCTAGTTCTTTGGTTCATTAGGAAGCTTGGATTCACTCAAGAATTTTGAATCTCTCTCCAAAGTTTAAACCTCTTCAACAAGAGTCTTAGGGATACCTTAAGTCAATGATGTTGGTCTTGGTTAACTGGTGTCGATCGAGGGGTGACTAATATTAGTTAAGGGATAAATATTCTAAGTTGCTAAAATTAGTCATTTACATTTAAGATTGGCTATTAAGATCATAGAAGTGGTTCAAGCTTATTTAAGGTAGCATGTGTATGCATGAAGAATAAGTTTAAGAGGTTAGGGAATTAAATGCCAAGGTGGGAAATAGTCTTAAAGCTAGTTGTTGCTCATTTAGCCATGGGTTTAGGTGGGGTGAGGTGTAAATGGACATATTTAACTTAAGTAATTAAATTATATAAATTTGGTAAATGGGTGTTATAAAGGGGTTTTAATAAATATCATAACCCAAGGGGGCCAAGGGGGTATTTTATGATAACTAGAACCACATTGTGTAGTTTTCTACTATCTATATTTTACCCCTTTTTGTTGTGTTGGTTGTATCCTCAAGCTACAAAAAAAAATGATGCAATGGAAAGTTGGATGCCCTAAGTATGGAAGGAGGTGTTCCCCCTTAAACTAGGGAATGATGAGGTGAAAAAAATGTTCTATTTGGGTTTGATGAGTGGGTGAGTGAGGGATAAAAGGGTTAGGATAGTTAGGCATGAAAGCACAAAAAGGCGTACAAGATACAACAATGTAAAATGTCATAAAGTGCACCTAGATGAGGATATTATGATGGAATGAAGTGACAAATATGACAACACATAGGAAGACAAGTGATAAGTTAACCAGGCCATAATAATATGTAGGTGTCAAAATCGTAAGTGGGCCAGTTTTGAAACAGTAAGAGAGTAGTATACAAAAGTCATACATGGGTGTAACATTATGGAATTTGGAAAGGTGGAAAAAGTGGTTCATGTTACCAAGGAAAGGTTATCACAAATTGTATTTGAACATTTAGTAAGATGGACTAAAGGTAAGCTCTAATGGTTAGGTTTATGTTTGGAAAGGGATATCTTGGGGTTAAAAACATAGTGAGGGGTTCAAGACCCTAAGTTTAGAAACCAATTTTGATCAAGATCGACTAATTTTAGTCATCCTAACCCTAAGGGTGACTAGTATTGGTCATCATTTAAACCCTAGAAATGGGTCAGTGACCAAAAATGTCAAAACCATTGGCATTTGGCATTTTGGTGTTATCATCTACCATTTATCTTTTGCAAAAATGATGTTAGCATATGGTGGATTGAGAGTTTAAGTGGAGTGTGGGTTAGAGTGTAGTGGGATAATTTTGGAGAGGGCACCAAGTGGACCAAGTACCAGGATTGAATAATAAGATTCAAAATATAGAAAGCTAGAGGACAAGTATGGGGTAGAGGGAAGTGAGAACCACCATGGTAGTGGTCATGAAATGAGGTAGGCAAATACATGTTTTTCTATTGATTTTTTTATGTGTTTGTAAATGTTTTTAGGTGGGTGAATGAATGTGTTAGGGTAGAAATTGGGATTAAATGTTGTAGTTGAATTTTACCTTTCAAATAAGTGAGAGGGGAGGAGTAGATTAGGTTGTATTATGTGTTTGAGTGTAGGCTGGGATAGAAAACTAGGGTTTGAAGCTTAACCCATACACATAATGACTGACATTAGTTGATAGTGATCGATGTTGGTCAATGCTAAGTTGGTGTTAGTTAATATGGGATTAACATCAAGACATAACATAGAATCAGTGTCAGTCGAGGGTTAACTGACATTGGTCTAATAAGGGACCAATGTTGGTCAAGGTTCCACTGATGTCAATCCTAAGGTAAAAGATAGGGGTAAAATGAAAAGTTTGAAATGTAGGAAGAGAGTGATAATGTTAGCTTAGTTTTTAGGTAGGCTTGAACTAGAAAGGGTACAAAACATAGCCTTAGAAGTAGGTATAGATTAAAGTGGCTTAGGTTTATGGCAATCTAAAGGAACTTAGGAGTAAATTAATAGAATTGGTGGGGTGGGTAAGTAAGAATGTATGTGGGTACCTAGATGTAGCAACTAGGGTAGTGGAGGTGAAATGTGGGTGGGTATTTTTAAAGTGTAGGTTAATACTAAGTTGTGTATCTAACCTGGCAGGTGAGGTAATTATTGATGATGTGAGATCAAGTGCTACCACTTCTCAAGGATCTAAACACATATATGATGAGGGTTGATTGGGCTCATATGATGGCATTGAGTTTGGGTGGTATGTAGTACTATAAGTATGTTCCTTAATACATGGTGATGATGGTAGACCTCATCGAGATATGGGACCTAAATACCAACACATTTATGTTGATTATAGGAGAGATTACCATTTTGATAGAGGATATGTATAACATCTTGAGGCTACCCATATAGGGTCATTTAGTATATCCTATCCACAATGAAGAAAATGATGCATATATGGACTTGTTATATAGAGAGCATGTACTAGAGGCTCGATGGCATGCTGGGGGATTCTACTTAGAGGATTTTTACTATATGAATATTGAGGGGAGGTAATTTATGATTATGATGATGATAGTAGTCAACCTACTATGCACTTCTTGAGTAGAGGTATATTTCTTTGGGCTTTGACAAGTGTTTTAGTGGATATGTTATAGTATCGGATAGTATATGAATGGGCTCTAAAATTATTGGTTAAAGTTTATCATGAGTTGTGGGGCTACTGAGTACATAAGTGATATAGGCTAAGCGTATACTTCTTACTCTAATGTTGGGCATATGATCATATTACTATCCTATGACTAGTTAGATTTGCATGGCATACATGGCATCATGCCATATTTATAATTGCTTTTATGATATGGAGAGTGGATATGGGGATTTCATGAGTAGGTGGGGAGGTGTGATATTTGGCATGGTTTAGGTAGCAATTGGATTCACTAGTTGATGGGGAGATTGTCTAAAGACTGTATATGGGTTTGCCGTCATGAAAGGGGCTCAACGCAAAGACTTTTTATTTGTAGAGCATCATATATATATATATATATAAGAGGTGGGATCAAGAGATAGAGTTGATCCCTTTTTACCACATGAAGAGATAGTATGGCTTAGTGTAGGGTGTTTCAAGAGTATTCTTGAGATATAGATGTGAGGATGTAGAGGCACCATTTCCTCCACCATATCCAACAAAGGAAGAGCCACTATATGAGGAGCTACTAGTTCTTGTAAGAGTTGACAATGTTGGGATGACTTTGGAGTACATTGTTTGGTGGTATGGGTAGTATCTTACAGTAGTTGGGGGAGATAAAGGATAGGGTTTGGTAAGATGAGATGGTGGATAACAGTATGTTATAGATGTAAATATGGAGGAGGAACATGAGGTATCAATGAAGGAGGATGATCTTGACATATAGACTATTATTGTAGATAGAGATTAGGCAAGAGCATCAATGGCTATTGCATAGGCATCACTAGCTTACATAATGTAAGAGAGAGACATGACTCAAGCATAGTTAGTAGTGATGACTCAAGAGAGAGATAGTCTCTAGGAATAGCTAGTTTTCATCACCTAAGAGAGATATTATGCATAGGGACAACTAGCATTGAGGACCTAAGAGAGAGATAATCTCCATACATAGTTGGCCACCATCACACAAGAGAGAGAGAGAGAGATATTATGCATGGGGTCAGCAAGCTACTAATACTTAGGAGAGGGATGGGTTACATACATAGGTGACCTTGGTATCAACTTAGTGAGATGCTCTAAGGTAGGTAGTAAGGATAATAGAGTGGACCACCTTAGAATATTCCAATGTCATGATATGTTATGATAGTGAAGGAGTTAAGGTACTACAAGGGATATGTTTTTAGTACTCTTCTAGCTATGCCCCAATATTTAGAGTATTTAGCTAAGTGGGTTATGTCGAGGAGACCCAACAGTAATACACCTAGTTGTGGAACATCATCTGCAAGTTCTTAGACATTATAGATAGATGGATAGGATCCAAGGGATAGTAGTACCCCTACACCATAGACCATTGACTCTTTTATTATGTTTTTTATTCTAGCCTATGAGGCAATACAATGAGATATATATATCATTTTGAGAGACATGGATATATATATATATATATATGTGTATATATATATGTATATATATGTGTGTGTGTATATATATATATGTATATATATATACACACACATATATATGTGTGTGTGTGTATATATATATATATAGATATATATATATATATATATATACACACATATATATATGTGTATGTGTGTGTGTGTATATATATATGTATATATATATGTGTGTATATATATATATGTATATATATATATATACATATATATATATATATATGTATATGTATATATATATATATATATACATATATATATATATATATATACATATATATGTATATATATATAGCAATTTGATTTGAGTTATGATGTTGTTTATGGTTGATTTATGATTTATTTTATGCTTTATGTGATGGTGCATGGTTACGACATGTGTATATGGTTTAGCATTTTTCTTGTTAGTAGGTGTATGCTTAACTTAATTTATCAAATGTGGATATTTAAATTAAGGAATCTATGTGATCCCATACTTAGATGTATATGTAATTGGATAACATAATGGATTGATTTATTTGGCTTAGATAAATGATTAAATGTTGTTTGATTCATTCACAATAAATTTTATTATGAATTTTATATAATTAATCTGATTTAGGCGTGATGATATTCAAGGTTGCTCAGATATAGATGGGATGTTTAAAAATTAATATGAAATGTTGTTTTAACATATGATGATGATTATGATAAATAGAATGTTTTTAATGATAAAAATACCTAAATATATGATGCAGATGGTTATAAAATATGACAATCATATAATAAAACACATAATGCCATTGAAAATGTATTTATGATGTCATTTATTTGATTTGAAATGAGAGATGATTTATGACTTATTTTATGCTTTATGTGATGGTGCATGGTTACGACATTTGTAGATGGTTTAGAATTGAGTGGGCATAGGCAAGGATAATTGCATAAGATGACCTGATAGCCAATCCAAGATAGAGCTAGTCAATAGAGGCACCTCTTAAAAGAGGGTCATGATGTGTGTGACTAGTGAACCCTATATTTACACTATTGGGGAGGAGATCTATAGAGGAGGTGATTAGAGTATCATATAATGGAGAGATGGTGGTTAGTGACACCAGAACTAGTGATAAACATTGTAATTTTGATTTTAAGCTTAGATATATAATACTAGTTACATTTGATTATAGTAGATAGATAAATTTTGAGATATATTTATGATATAATATTTATCTAGTTTTGTTTTTGTAGATCTGGGAATAAAGGAAGTCATATGGTTATCCCTAATTATGGTTACAAACCATGACATTTTAGATGGGGTGCTAGCACCATATAACCCGACCATGCTAGATGATCATGTGGTACCATCTACCCTAGCCTAGGTAGGTTGGTCCAAATTGGTGTGGGAGGCTATGAGGTAGTTATAGACACATAATTATGGATTATATACACTAACATGAGTGAGAGAAAGAGATGCATAGGATTTTCAAGCCTTGGCTTAATAGAGATCATGCACATGGATACCATGGTCCAACTTGGATAGGTACAGGCCTAGGTGACTAACCTATAGGGGAAGGTAGTAGGATTGGAATATTATAATACCTCATTATATCATACCATGTAAAGGGGATAGTCCTAGGAATTGATGAGAAACACGGCTTATCCAAAAGATAGGCATGATAGAGCCCAACTATAGAGCTAAAGATATGTATTTTATATTTGTACCTTGTATTGTATAAACAAAATGATATATATAGATATTGTTTTTAATAGTTGGATTTTATCTCATGGGTTGTATTAGGTTATGGACGTTGATTCAATTTTTATCACATGTTTTTATCTTTTGTTGTATATTTTATGGGAAATATATCTGGAGTGTTTTATTTTCTAACATTATGTGATACACATGCATGGTTAAAAAGAAAAAGGTAAAAAATGACTTAGAAAAGTATAAGTAATAAAAATAAATGTACTACATTATATATCATGATGGGAAATGTGTAATAACAAAAGATAATTAAATATAATAAACCAAATATGGTAATATGGATAGTAAAATGTGAAATGGGATGTGTTTATTTAGGTAGATCTAACCCTAGTCCTTTCTAAAAGTTTAGGTCAATAAGGTTGACCCAATTGGCCTTATATCATTATTAATAAAAAAGATTAGATCTTGTTCTAGGTCATCTAGGGGTAGACCTAGACCCTAAATAATTGGTATCAATTAGAGTACAAGGTTGATGGGGCTGAAAGTGTAACGTAAATCTTCAAAATGGATTTTAGGCTAGGGAAGGGAAAATGAAGGTAGAAAATGACTAGAGGAGGGTGAAAAAGAGGAGGCAAAGCTTAGTAAAATGTTTTTAAGAGATGAGAGTGTATATATAAAGTGGTAGTAAGGGGACAAAAATCTTGCAAAGAACCAATGGTATACCCACCACTTTCTTAGTGCACCCTTTAAGGCATGCACTTAGAGAGATTGAGACTCGATGGGTTTTTGAAAAATATAAAATATCAATAATTGATAAAATTTGAAAATATTATGTATATATAGGAAGATTTTTTCCAATTTTTAAAGACCAAACACTAATGGAAATATTAATCCATTTAGAGAGCCAATTTATGAAAAAATTGTCACCCCATAAACCATGTTCACCATGAGATGTAAAAGAGTTGCCAAAACTTGCATCCATCCAAATTATTTAGTGGTGTCATCTACATGATGTAGTTTGTATATCATTTTTGGATCCAATTCTATTTTCAATGATCTTAATTCATCTTGATCATTCATTTCTAATGAAATTTTAAAATGTTCTATAATTACAACATGAATCTTAGTTGATGTGTATCAAAAATGTAACAAGACTTGAAATGCATAAAATAAGCAATCATCAGCATTGTATTTGAATAAGAAAATTCTAAACATGTTTTTTTAATCCAAAGTGACATCTATATTATCAAAACTAGTCCAGGCCAATGTCATGTACTTTTCTACAAAAATAAATTGCTCATCACTATGCCCATTTGCCATTTCTTGATCTTTATTCATGGACAACATTTCAAAATGTTCAACAAGCCATTTCCAAAGCTATGTTAAACAAGCAATTGAATATGATAATCATTTATAAAATTGTACAATACTTTTTTTAACAAAGGTCACTAAACATGAAATGGAAAATACATGAATCAACTATGGAAAAATAAAGTTAAAAAGGAAAAAATAGTCAAGAGTCTATATCTATTTGTTATTAAATGTAATAATTTTGTTTTTATGTCAATAAAATATTGAAACAAATGTATAACATAGACAATGCATTAATTTGGAAATCATTTGTATCCACTAATCAATGAATCAATCAAATATTTGATATATTTTCAAAAAATAAAAGTAATTACATTATGCCTTTTATTCAACTAGGAATGCAATCATGAAAAACAATCATCTATTGAGCATATAAAATTTAAATACCCATAAAGTATGTTAAGTATTTGATTTATAATATAGATCAAGATTTAGAAGTATTTTTTTTTCTTTGGTTAGGATTTAGAATCATGGATCTATAAGTTGAATAATAGAAGTGAAAATAGTTCCATTGCATGGCCTATGCATTTTGAATACTAATAATTTACCTCATTTCACACATACACACACACATCACACACATCAATTTTGGACTTCTTGAGTTATAT